>BROG01000006.1:1010000-1610000 GCA_030159075.1 Atrina japonica | reverse complement strand
TTTCGTATTGCGTATACCTGTTGAAGATACTGAAGATATATATATCATGACGTTTCATATTGCGTATAACTACAAAAGATACTGATGATATATATTTTATGACGTTTCATACTTCGAACGCCTACATTATCGAGTCCGACAATACACATTAGTCATTAGTCATGTTACATTTCTAATTTTGATTTTTGGAATTGTGTTGTACGCCACACTCAACATTTTTTCGGTTATATGGTGGTGGCCAGTTTTTAATGGTGCAGGAGAGAATCCAGTTACAATGTGCCCGAGAAGACACCACCGGCCTTCTTCAAGTAAACTGGCAAACTTTCTCACAAAAATCAGCTTAGGTTCCAGTGGGATTTAAAGTGCGATGCTCTAATCACTCGGACTAGAAGGGAGGCTCTTGTTATATTCCTAATACCCACATCAATCAGAGAACGTCAAGACACATTTTACACTATTCAAAATTCTTATACCAATCGTTAAGCACCAGCTGCTTTTTTATTACACATGTATTCATAAACAAATAACGAAATGTACTAATATGTTGCTACTAAAACTAATTTTTGGCACTAAATTACATTTAAACTACATGTATTTCTTATTTTCCTGTCAGATGATAATTTATCACGGCATTTTATTATCATATTTATTTATATATTACAGAAATTCGTGCAATTCTTTATATTAATTTTATATCGATAACTCGATTCACTTCAAATTCTCTGCGTCACATATGAAGACAAATTTGTTGAAAAAGAACTATGACTTTTTATTATATTCATCTTCTATGATGTATCCACATATCGAATTTACACTTAATTACAATTTTGATCGGATACAAAACGTTTACACAAGTCTTTAATGATTAAGCTTCTTTTTTCACTTTTGTGTATTGCATGTTGTGCTACTCCCAGAATTCTATGATAATAATTTTCTCTTTACTAGATGCAACGACGCGACGGGAACTTCTACAGCTACATTAACAGTCAGTATTAGTGATGTGAACGACAATGCACCCTCGTTTTCACCTTCAGTGATATCAGCAACTATAGCTGAAAATACTGTTTCTGGTACGTTTTCTCTTTAAATACATTTAAATGCTGGTAGTTAATCACAGAAGTAAAAGACTTCTAAAATGATAGATTTATCAATAGTATATGGTTATTATGGTATCTTCCATACTGACCTTGTAATTGCCTTGATTTCTGTCTTATTGACCATCGGTTTATCAGTATGTTTACTATTATTATTATTATTATTATTATTATTATTATTATTATTATTATTATTATTATTATTTATCAATGTTATTTATTTTAACTATTATCATAAGTAAGTATGAAGACCCGAAAGTCTTGATACAAGATCCGAAGTAAAACATCTTGAGTTTTAAGGCAAAGACGTTCTCCTTTCTGGTATTTCCAGGTACTTCAGTCGCAAGTCTTACATGCAGTGATGCTGATGGTGGTGGCGGAAGTTGCACATTAAGCAAACAATCTGGAGACGACGCATCAGCAAAATTCACACTTTCCGGAAATACCATTCAAACAACAGGGACTGCTATCGACTATGAAGCATTGAGCGCTCAGAACTATATGTACACTCTTGTCTTCACTGGAACAGATACAACCATAAATAGCGTAACACAAACCGCAACAGCTTACGTGTATGTTGTAATAACACCGGAGAATGAATTTACTCCAACGATTTCCGGAACCACTCCGGCCAGTGTTTCAGTAAGTTTAATTAAAGATAAGTTAGTTAAATAAAAAGGAAACTTGTTTTTAGTCATCCTATTACATGTACTTCTTTTGCCGAATATGCAACTAACTATATCACTATTTGAATATTGAACTGGGCGGACATCAGTATCAATAACACCGTGATCAATAACACATCCTTTTCTTCGCATAATATAAGATGTAGAACCTAAAGCTTTTAATTTGCATTTCCAATTTACGCCACCCACAACGCTAACATAAAAAAACAACTGATATCTATATTGTAGTTTTCTACACCTGATATTCAATCCCATAATTTTTCTTTTCATTTTTAGATACCAGAAAACACCGCCGTTGGAACTTCCGTTTGCACCGTTGATGGTTCTGATTCTGATCATGGAAATGACGGAATACTAACTTACACTATCACTGGTATGTCTTTCATTTCATTTAATTATGTATGTCATTATCAAAACACATTATCTCATTATCTGGTTTACATAAATAAACAGAAATGTCATTCATTTTTACCAACTTAAATTGTTCTGTAGCAGTTAGAGAAAATTGTATATCACCATATCCACTAAATGAAATTATCTGATGGTAGGGTTTTTTATATCCTTATCCATGATTGTAGGTGGAAATTCGGGATCGGAATTCACGTTGGAATCATCATCTGGCGTAATATATACGGCCAAAGTATTGGACTATGAAACAACAACGTCGTACCAACTTACTGTCAAGGCAGAAGACGGTGGAACTACACAAAACACAGCAAGTTATACTGTAACTGTATCTATCACCAATATTAATGATAACGAACCTACTTGTTCCCCGACAGTGTCTACAAGTACCGTGGACGAGACAGTCAGTGTCGGACATTTGGTAAGAAAGAAATTCCAACTACATCTTTCATCTCATTTCAAATATATTTCGTATACCTTTCAGAAAGAGATAGATAGAGAGATAGACGGGCAGAGAGAGGTGTTAAATTACCGTATTGTCATGAATGATAGAACTCGTGGACTTACTTTAAATATTTGTTGTAGACATTCATCCAAACATTATCAGTAATTACTTATTAAATACATTTTTCTAAAATATTAAGTTCAGCAATCATTATTTTTGAATATTTCTTTCAAGCATCATCGTTTATTAACAGGTGACTACATTAGTATGTTCAGATGGTGACTCGGATACATTGTCTTACAACATTTACAGTGGTAACGCTGGTGGAGAATTTCGCTTGCGATCAGGTTCAAATGAAATTGTTGAGGTGGCATCAGGTAAGAATCCTGGCTAGAAAATAAGTTCATATACAATAGACGTATACCCGTGGCTCATACGATTAACGCTGTAAATGTCCAGCTTGTGACTGATTACTACCATTACCACACCAACGTTCTAAGAAACATTTCTGTCTGGCAGGTATAACAAGAATTTCGATATTCTGACGAACATTTATTGAAAAAATTACCAACATCTGCAAAGCTGTTTTCTTTGGGTAATAACAAATAGAAATATGTACTTTTATTTATCGTCATTATTGTATAGGATCAGCCGTAGAAAAATAATAATAGAAAGATAATATTAACAGCAATAGTGATTCCGGTTTCAGTGGCGATTGTGAAGTACATGTATTTGTAAGAGTAAACTTTATTTGGTAGTATTTGTTGGATAGCTGATTTAGTTAGTTATTTAGTCGGTATCCTATTAGTAAATCAGTTTTATCGCGTGCTTGGCAGCTGTTGCATATTTCCATCCATGAATTTACATTGTTTTAATCGAATTGAATAGGATTTTATTATCATTTCAGCATTAGATTACGACTTGGGGACAACCGCATATACATTGCTGATACAAGTATCGGATGGAACGTCCACAACCACAGCAACCGTTGCTGTATCGGTTAATCCAATAAACGAAGGCACGCCGACATTTGCGTCCTCTGTGACAACTTCCGTAAGTGAAGACACCAGTGTCGGAACGGTTATTACCACGTATACAGCCACGGACAGTGATTCATCCGCGACGTCAGATGGAGTTTTGTCGTACGCGATATTCTCCGGTAAGATGAAATACATTTTGGACGAGTACTTATGTACTATCATTCCTGATACTTTAGGAAATCAATTATCGATACTGATATTATGTGTACATCATAAAGGCACAACAGTACAGTACTATATCATTTTAATCAACAGAGAGAGAGAGAGAGAGAGAGAGAGAGAGAGAGAGAGAGAGAGAGAGAGAGAGAGAGAGAGAGAGAGAGAGAGAGAGAGAGAGAGAGAGAGATGTATTTAGATAGTTGTGGTATTATTAATGTGCAGTATATTTATCTAAATTTATTATATATGTTTAATTCTATAGCCTCAACTCACTTCTTTAATATTAACAAATAAAAGCAGTACCATATTTTTAGGGACCAATACATGTCATTGTAAGACTTTTATGTTTTGGTTATAATATAAGCCAAAAATTAATTATTTTTCATTGTGTGTTTGTTTTGACATTTACTGACATGGAAATACCTTTAATTATAGGTTAAATGTTATAAATTTGAACGTCTATCCCACTCATTTATGTTAATGCATTGATGGTTTTTCTAGGTATCAGGCTTACCGTTGCACAGGAACACCGTTTTTTGAAAGACCTGTGACTTTCATGTTTTTACAGTTCGCGTTTTGCGGAAGAATAATTAGTTCCTGTATTAAATATCCTAATTTTTGACACGATCGACTTGTCTGAGTAACGAAGACATCAAACTGTCAACGTGGACAAACGTTTTGTCCATTCGTGAGACCCCTGGCCCCAAATCTGAGATCCAAAATTTAAAACACATTCAGATACACATCAGAGTTATACTCTATTGTTAACATTACATTATTTAACCATTATATATACATATATTATATATGTATATTTGGTACAAAACTCTTCTATTTTATGATAATGATTTTTTTTCCATTTACCATAAAGTTGACAATCCCATATAGTAAGTATAGGTGTATTTTCATCTCAAAATTCTGTTGTGTTTATTGTGTTTTGTTTTGTTGTTGTTGTTGTTTTATTTTTATAAACACTTGATGAAGTTGCACATTAAGCAAACAATTAAAAATTCACATGACGCCATATACGCAAAACTAACATAATTACCAAAAAACGATTTCCGCATAAAAAAAGATAAGTAAAATTTTTTAGTAATCCTATTTCTGGACGGGATTCTTACACGATTGAAGACTTGTCAGAGTGTAATTATTGTCATTATGGATGTCGTTTGGATGACCACCGCCATGAATATTTATCAGTCATCAAAGCACTAAAAACAGCATCTATATTGACAAACCTTCAAAAACTAGAATTTTACCACATTCTATGAAAGGCACATTTAAGATATAAATTGTTTTTCAATTTTTTTTCTGCAATCAATACAGCAAAATAATGATATTTCATATGTACGATATAAACTTTATGTTGCTATGTAGATCAGTATTAATCTATATTAAATTTATGTTATGTAGTTTCCAATAGTGGGACTGGTTTTTTTTGTAATAGCTGATTTGATATCCATTCAAATTCTGGATCCATACAACTAACAAGTGAATTGAACTATGAAACGGCTCAGTCTTACATCATAAAGGCACAACAGTACAGTACTATATCATTTTAATCAACAGAGAGAGAGAGAGAGAGATGTATTTAGATAGTTGTGATATTATTAATGACCTAAATAGTAATCACAGCTACAGTTTTGACATTTACTGACATGGAAATACCTTTAACTATAGGTTAAGTGGAGTAACTATTTATGTTAATGCATTGATGGTAATGAAAGACCTGTGATTTTTTACAATTCGCTGGCGAATATATTGAAACAAAGACATCAGCCAAAAAATTTGTCATTTCATTGTAAACATTACATTATTTAACCATTTACATATGTAGTTTGGTACAAACTCTTATTGATATGCGATAGTTTAGTAAGGTAAACATTAAATGAAATTGTTGTTATTGGGAAAGAATTTGGAAAAAAAAGTGTACTGTCAAAGGTGTGGACGTCAAATTTAATTATTGTCATTATGGATGTCGGTTGGATGATAAATATTTATGGCAACAAAAATGAAGCAAAATAATGTTATATATAAATATATATGTATATATATATTTGGCGATAGTTTCAGGTAAACATTAAATGAAATTTGGATATTTCATGTGGCGTATGATAACAAAAATATATATATATATATATATATATATATATATAACGCATATGTTCTAGTTTGCATGATTTATGCGCTTTTGATTATTGATAGGTACCTTTGCCTAGTTCACTTACGTTTTCAGACAGATCAATCGAGTTGCTTTGTTGTGAAATTCTGGTATTGAATTTATTTTTAGTCACAATATTATGCGTTACCTATAAATACTTGAAATGAAAATTTGTTATAAAAAATTGTTATAACATTATTTTTAGGGGACGGGAACTGTTACTGTGTCTGTCGATGATGTCAACGACAATTCACCTGCATTTCTTCCATCGGTTATAACGACAAGCATAGCAGAAAATACTGCTTCCAGTAAGCCTTTATACATTTATTAAATATGCTCGTTCGCGTGGTTTCTTAATATGTTTGCATACAACCTGACATATAAATATGTGGTACAAATCTGATCATATGCAATACAGTTCTCACACTACGTATTTCCAGGTACTTCAGTCGCAAGTCTTACATGCAGTGATGCTGATGGTGGTGGCGGAAGTTGCACATTAAGCATACAATCTGGAGACGACGCATCACCAAAATTCACGCTTTCCGGAAATACAATTCAAACTACATCAAATGCTGTTGACTATGAAGCATTGAGCGGCCAAAATTATTTGTACACCTTAGTCGTCACTGGAACAGATACAACCATCAACAGCGTAACACAAACCGCAACAGCTTACGTGTATGTTGTAATAACACCAGTGAATGAAAATACTCCAACGATTTCCGGAACCACCCCGGCCAGTATTTCTGTAAGTTTGTTTTCGCATTAATGATGATGTAAATTAAGAGCATTATATCATGTTATCATTTTATAATTTATTATTCTTAATTTTCCTAACCAAACCTTACATTATATTTGTGTCAGGATTGAATAGAAACGAGAACTTCATATATTAGTTATAGTTTGATTTACATGTATATTTTTTATTTTTCTCAGATATCAGAAAACACACAAATTGGAACATCTGTGTGCACTGTTCATGGATCAGATACAGATGCTGGAGACGAGGGAACATTAACTTACACAATCACAGGTACATCGGGGGATTTTCACTCTGATATTGAACAACGGAGATAGATTGAATGTATACCGAAAACTGACCGATTTCAATATATATATATATATATATATATATATATATATATATATATATATATATATATATATATATATATATATATATATATATATATATATATATATATATATATATATATATATATATATATAAAACAAACAACACTATATATCCTAGGGTGTTGGATCTAAGCAATAGATACAAGTCAGGAAAAGAATATAAAAAGCACTAAGATGACTAATAACACGGACAAAATTATTTTGTCCGTGTCGTTAGTCAGCGGCTGAAAAAAGAGTCCTTGCGACATAACAAGATGCAATACCAGGAAACAAGGAATTTCATCAGACGTAATTTATTTTGTAGATTTTTCACGCCAGGCACAAAAAAGGTGCTCTTACCTGCACTCATTCTAATATACTTTTAAGTTCAATGTATGTTAAAGTTCCCCCCAAATTGTCCTAAAGACCCTTTTCTCAACCCCTGGTTTATATATATATATATAGTGAAACTTGTATATAAAGAACCCCCTATGGAAACAACAAAACCAATCTTTATGACCAGGTGTTCTTTATACACAGGTAATCGCTAAAGCAGGTTTTCTATATATATATATATATATATATATATATATATATATATATATATATATATATATATATATATATATATATATATATATATATATATATATTCCTTTTCACTCAGGAGGAAATGCGGGATCGGTATTCACCCTGGATTCGTCATCTGGTGTTATATCTACATCTACTCTATTGGACTACGAAACGACAACATCATACCAACTGATTGTTGTTGCAGCAGATGGTGGGAGTCCCGCACTAAGCGTGTCTTATACGGTTACTGTATCTGTTACTAACGTAAATGAGCATACACCTTCATGCACACCACAGCGGTATCCAGTAGCTGTCGACGAAACAGAAAGTGTCGGATATACTGTAAGAAAACATTATAAACATATATATATTACAAACAGATAGATAGACAGATAGATAGATAGATAGATAGATAGATAGATAGATAGAAAGAAAGTCGCACACAGTCACAGTATTTTGATATACACTAAGATAGATAGATAGATAGATAGAAGATGGACAGATAATTAGTTAGATAAACAGATTTATTGATATGAATGTGATCATACATTTCGACCGTACAGATTAATTACGTTATAAAGGTGATTATGTCAAAGTCGCTTGACAATTCTTGAATACAAAATTTCTTTCTGCGATTGATATGTGAACAGAAACAGAAGAAATGGATATACTTCTCTCTCTCGCTCTTTCTCTCTCTCTCTCTCTCTCTCTCTCTCTCTCTCTCTCTCTCTCTCTCTCTCTCTCTCACACACACACATAATATATATATATATATATATATATTTAATTTTATTATTTACATATGTGAACGCATTAAAATACAATCACGTCAAAAGTCATATATTCCCTGATTGTTTTAACAGGTACAAGCATTAGCGTGTTTAGATGGTGATTCAGACGCACTGTCCTACACGTTTCATAGTGGTAACACTGGTTCTGATTTCGGTTTCCGATCAGGATCACCTCAAACGATAGAGCTAGCAAAAGGTACGTAGGCCTATGTTTCCGCTTGTCTATCTGTAACATCAAACAGGTCTCCGGATATGCCATATGCAAATACACAACATTACGTTTTGGTCATTATCACCATGTATTTCCATCACATTCTACGGGATTTTCATTAACCTCGTACTATTTAAATTGACCTGTCTATCACATATATTTTTAAGGCTGCATAAGATAACATATTGGACATTCATAGAGTAAATTTATCTTTCTAAATACTTATAGGGACAAATTTATGATGCTTTAAATGTGGGAATATTCAAAGATAATGTTTTCTAGAAATCGTGCACAGAATCCATTTTCGAAATACTTTTTAAAAGATACTGTTCAAAATTGTCTTTACTCTTCTCATAGAAAGCTGTAATATGCGGATAAGGGAATCTTATTTTTAGATAGTTATTCAGAAAATTGTATCCTCAAATTTAAAAATCCGTTCTTTTGTCACGTACTTTATTTCTATATCAAATGTAATACCATTAGCGATATCAGATTTTTTTTATTTTATTTTAGCATTAGATTTTGACTTGGGGACAACCTCATATACATTACACATATTGGTATCAGATGGAACACTATCAACCACAGCAACCGTCGCTGTATCAGTCAATCCAATAAATTTTAAATAATATTTCCATCCATGAATTTACATTGTTTTAATCGATTTAAATGGCATTTTATTATCATTTCAGCATTAGATTACGACTTGGGGACAACCGCATATACATTGCTGATACTAGTATCGGATGGAACATCCACAATCACAGCAACCGTTGCTGTATCGGTTAATCCAATAAACGAAGGAACGCCATCATTTGCGTCCTCTGTGACAACTTCCGTTAATGAAGATATCAGTGTCGGAACGGTTATAACCACGTATACAGCCACGGACAGTGATTCATCCACGACGGCAGATGGTGTTTTAACGTATACAATAGTGTCTGGTAAGAGGACTTCTGCTCATTCCATTATAACATTTACACAAAACGTACAAAAATACAAATTGTTTATTGTAAAACTCTACTTGGGGGTGCGCCGTAGCCGAGAGATTAGAAAATCGTGCTTTGATCCATCAAGTCAGCGCAGGTTCGAGTCCCGCTAGCACCTAATATGATTTTTGTGAAAAGGTTACTTGCGGAAGAAAGATGGTCTCTTCCCTGATACACTGTAACCGAGTTCCCACCTCCACTAATAAAAGTTCAATATTTAAATGGTTTGTGTGCAACCTTTTGGTTATCTGAGACTTTCTTTGTTTGTTGTGTTTATGGCAAACAGACACACCAAAACCAATATGCCACTATCTTCAATAACATAAAGATAAAAATATCTAACTCATTTCCTTGTAAGATACATGTAGGCCTATTTATAAGAAATGTTGTTTCGTTGTTGTTGTTAATTAGATACATACGTCATAATTCCTACTTAAACTATCGGTTTAACAAATGTTAATTTGCAGCAAAACAGTTAGGCTTCAATGGTGTGCCGCGAAACCTCATCTTAACTTTATGACTACCAATACCGAGCACAAGACAAGTAACAGTTACTAAATTAAAAAATTCTGAAATCTGACATCGACATGAACATTGATCGTTCAGTTAGCGAGACAATTGCTAGGAAAGATAAAAATCAGATACACCAACATAGACAGGATTTAAACAAACTTTAGTATAATTGTATGTCAAATTATCATGGGAACTCTCCAGTTTATGACAAATGACACTAACCTTGACCTTAACCCAAACATAAGCATTTCTTCAAAAAAGATTGTACATTTAGATTGAAAAGTCTGTATATTAACGTATTTGGCTATGAAATTCGTACAATTTAAATGTTATACAACGTTCAACATTGGCTGCCTCGTCATGTGCTTCAGATCAGCGTGATACGGTTAACATTATAATAAGCTTTACTAATAGACATTTAAGAAGTCGATCATGCCATTGTTCAAAAAGTCTTGTACGTGACAATGTTCAGTACAAATAGACGTTGAAGATATTTTTTAAATTCAATGTTTACTTCAGTGATAGTGTACAAATATTTGCAATAGAAACTAACCAAACATAGACAACCAACAGTTTATTTGGTCATTAAAATGCCAATATAAACTGATTAGCTCTTAATTAGGATGACCAATAAAGTTGAAAAGAATGCAAATAAAATTTTGATCTTTGAATTTATTTGCCATTGACTTGTCCATTGATCCACTGTGTCTTCATATACACATGTTAATGTGGTAACGCCAATGCAATAAGTCGGATAAGAACATTTAACGCCAGAAAAATCTGGGCCAAAGACCATAAGCAAGGAAAATTCTGAGACAAATTTTATTCTTAAATGTTAAGAATTTACTCATCTGTGTAAAAAGTGAAAACTCGCAGACCATAAAACGACTTTAGAATTACCTCAACTGAGGTAAGATTGCCAAAAGGCAGCGTAAATCTCGTCCAGGACATATGTCCCAATTTATGTCCCGATTCACTTAATTTTCGATGTTTGAACATTATACTGACTATAATTTATGATTAATTATTTAATATCAACCAAGAGGTATAAAACGAGTTAAAAATTAAATACAGCACGTTCTATGGCATAAAAAGGGGAATTGATATATACCTTTTTAAAAAGATTAAAAACGTCTTGTGAAATGAGAATAAATGACCAAAGTCAGTAATTTATATATATAATGTGTATACTGTATATAATAAACGATATTCAAGATACAAGTAAATTAGTATAAGTACATTAGATAAGATGAAAGACTGTGGACATACACTGGGACTAGATTAACACCGTCCCTATTGTTAATGTAAACAAACGTCGTATGACCAAAACATATAATGAAGTGATTGCCTGTCGTGTACAACAGTGGGAATGTAAACTTACATTTAATGATACTCCTAAACGATCAAATTTAATAACTTGGTATTTGTATTTTTTTTTTTTTTTAAAAAAGCAAGTTAACATGCATTGCCAAATCCGTCTAAGAAATACCAACTGTAAAAATGAATATCTTAGCTTTTATGAAGTTTAGAATTTAAATGGTGCTATCTGATCGAAATATTTTTCAGTATAAAATAAGCGGCTGGTACGGAAATACCAGGTACTGACTTTGTTTATACCCTTCGGAATCTAAATGCTCCAACAACAGTGGCAACGACCCAGTGGTTATGAAAATTATTAACAATATATTATTAACAATATAAGTTATAGTTTTACATAGGAGGCCAACACAAATGTTCAAGACGATCGTTTCTTTCATTAAGACTTCACCAGTTGAGCTCGAATTAAATATACTTGAATATATGACGAATCTAACACGCTATATTAACTTGATATTCGTAAATTTGTCTCTACAACACTTTAATGTTCATATGACGAACTCATAATAGTCTCATTTATAACAAATGTAATAAGACCATTTAACCCTTTTAGTCCTAATTATCTAGATGATATTATATTTTTTTCTATCATTTCGGATCAGCCTAAACTGATTTTGTGAGAAAGTTTGTCAGTTTACTTGCGGAAGGCCGGTAGTTTTTACGGTTACATTGTAACCGAATTCACTCCTCCATCATTAAAAACTCTATCATTAAACCACAACACTGAAAAATTGTCGAGTGTGACGTAAAACACAAATCTAATTATAAAAAGATACTACCGCATGAACACGCCACAAAACACTATACATAGATTGTATTCATTTATATAATCAGCTATATTTGTTCCTGGCTAGTTAAATAGACCTGACAACGCATTCTTAAAATAGTATCCTGTCGTACAGTTATCATATAACGATTTGTTTCTATATCGTTTATAATTTGACAACATATCAAAATATATATAAATATATATTACAATTCAGTATTTTAAATTAATAAAAAAAATCCAAATAACTTCGTTTCGAATTATGACAGCGTCCCACTATCTGAAACAAAATAAAAACAAAAATACTTCCACCAAGTACAATATTACATTTGTCAACAGTAAAACTTCAACAAAGTAGCCGTATCGCTTGACCGTGGACTCACGGCGGGTGTGACCGGTCGGCAGGGGATGCTTACTCCTCCATGGCACCTGATCCCACCTCTTGATTTCCAGAGGTCCGTGTTTGTCCATTTTTGCCGGATATTTATCTGTGTCCTATTGGTATTATATCTATTGATTTATACTTTGTTATCTGAGATTGTTTATATTGTATATAATCATTTGTGAATTTTCTCGTAACATCGAGATTTTATTTTATAGACAGAACTTTCTCCCACATGTATGATACTGAATATGTGTGATACTAAAAGACGACTCACCTCTACTGTGTATACAGAATTTTTTATTACTTGTATGATTTAAATAATAATGCATCTTTACTGTAGAGACAGAAATTCTTATTACGTGTATGATACTAAATAACGATGCACTTCTACTGTGTATACAGAAATTCTTATTACGTGTATGATACTAAATAACGATGCACTTCTACTGTGTATACAGAAATTCTTATTACGTGTATGATACTAAATAACGATGCACTTCTACTGTGTATACAGAAATTCTTATTACGTGTATGAACTTACTAATACAAAATTCGATGATACTTCTACTGTACTGTATACAGAAATTCTTATTACGTGTATGATACTAAATAACGATGCACTTCTACTGTGTATACAGACATTCTTATTACGTGTATGATACTAAATAACGATGCACTTCTACTGTGTATACAGAAATTCTTATCACGTGTATGATACTAAATAACGATGTACTTCTACTGTATGTACAGAAATTCTTATCACGTGTATGATACTAAATAACGATGTACTTTTACTGTATAGACAGAAATTCTTATCACGTGTATGATACTAAATAACGATGTACTTTTACTGTATAGACAGAAATTCTTATCACAGAAATTCTTATCACGTGTATGATACTAAATAACGATGTACTTTTACTGTATAGACAGAAATTCTTATCACGTGTATGATACTAAATAACGATGTACTTTTACTGTATAGACAGAAATTCTTATCACGTGTATGATACTAAATAACGATGTACTTTTACTGTATAGACAGAAATTCTTATCACGTGTATACAGAAATATGATACTAAGTAACGATGTACTTTTACTGTATAGACAGAAATTCTTATCACGTGTATGATACTAAATAACGATGTACTTTTACTGTATAGACAGAAATTCTTATTATTACGTGTATGATACTAAATAACGATGCACTTCTACTGTGTATACAGAAATTCTTATTACGTGTATAAAACTAAATAACGATGCGCCTCTAGTAGAGACAGAAATTCTTATCACGTGTATGATTAAAATTGTATAGACAGAAATTTCTCTGACGTGTTTGGTATTGAATTACCACGCACTTTTGATTACATGTCCTTACCAGAGCAGTCACTTATAGATGAAGATGCCACAAATTTTGATGTATTGTTTATATTAGGCTAATACAATGATGATCCTTTATTGTGTCACGTGATCCGGGTTTCAGTCTTATCCAGAGGACCCGTTACATTAATTTCGTAACACTTTCTGTTTTAAAGAAATCCCAGGAATATATTTCGGGCATCCTACTTGTTAGAAAACCAGATACGAGCTGTTACAATATAAAATAATTTATTAGTGTTCTATTACACCGTTGTATATGTAAGAATAAGACTTACAGTTATCTATTCTTTGTAGCTACCAATTCTGGAACTCAGCATTTTATCATCGACGCGTCATCTGGTGCTATACAGCTTTCGCAAACATTGGACTACGAAACGGCTCAGTCTTACGTACTAGACATTGCGGCTACAGATGGCGGTTCGCTTTCGGTATGTATTGATTAAAATTAAAGGCTTTTTAAATCTTTCATTTTTACTATTTAGATTGATAAACAATGACAAGATATACAAAGGTATAAAAATTCATCAATTTCTATATATTTTGTGAAAATTGCTTGAGAAAACAGGTTTGGCACCTTTTCAATTGCATATTATTATCTTTCTATTTGCATATGAGTACCACACTGGACCTGGGCTTATTTTCACAAAAAATATAGAAATACATTGTATAAGCTTTGTATGCTTGTGTATAGCTCTTATTTGTTATTGCACATCGAGTACAAATTGTAAAACTATTTAAAAAAATGGTAAACACAGCTAATACCCCCATTAAGGTTACACACTGACTATGGGTCGTTACCTACAGCTATGTTTCAAATAATTTCATACTTTATTTCTCTGTATCATAGAATTTTTCCACCAACATTATATCACCTATAGCATTGTCTTTAAATTGCAAGCACGATTTAGACGTACGGAGACGAAAAGGACATCACGTGCGGTAGTGTAGCGATTGAGCGTTCGTCTTACAAGCGGAAGATATAGGGTACATAACCGGTACCGGGTAATACCAGATATCGTTACTTCGTCAAGCGCATACCATGAGAAGTGAAAGCCCACGGGTATTTAGCACGTGACTTTAAACCGAGGTCCTGTGTCACGGTACGCGTAACACATTAAAATAACTCTCACTGCATTTACGTCACCATGGCAACTGTCACAAATTGTAGCACTTACAAAGCAATCAAAATACAAAGAAGAGTCATAGCGTGTAAGACGCTTTTGTGAGTTCCGTATTTAAATTACATAAAACTTTTGAAGAAAACGTCGAATTTTAGGCATTTTGCCCACTTACCAAAGTTATAGTTTTATAGCAAAAAAAGTACTAAACAAATTCACAAGACGATAGTTTCTGTTGATAAATAAGACTCCATCAATTGAGCATTTGACGCATTAGTTTATTACAAAGGCGTAAGTTTAAAGGAAAATAAATTGATAAATATTGACAGCACTTATCTTTCACTTGCACATTTTTATCAATGTACTTGCGCAATTCCTTTTTGTGTAATTTCAGACGTGTATTACATATGTTAAAGTATAAAAATCGAAGACGTACTTATGGATAATCGAAACTCAAAGTCCATTAGAATATGACAAATTGGAAATAATAATGGTCTCCACATAAAGAGCTATTGCGAATCGTGAACGAGATTAAATAATTTACTGTATATGAGTTTAATTTCACGGTTTGTAATTCTCACGTATTAATATTTCCTGGCATGATCGCGGGTTTTTGAATTCGCGGAATGAGCGTTATTCTGAATAGAAAATATGTTTAAAAATATGATCAAATACGTATTCACAGTTTCTTAAATTCACGCATTTTCAATACCGCGACTATAGCGAATATTAAAACCGCGAGTTATTTTCTCCCTGTACAGTTTTCGTTTTTTTTTTCATATAAACTGGTAAAAACGATATATCCTTCTAAATAGTTTATTAAAATCTTATTAAGCCTTTGATAATGTATCATGATTTAACTTTATAATTGATATGTTCCCGTTCCTCTAGGTAAGATAGTTACAGCAATATGACGTTTTATGACAGCAAAGGTCGTGTCTTTTTATTACAATTACCTGACATTAGAACATCCTAGCCTGAAGAAATATTTATATATTTGCTACATAATCTCAGACCAGTTATTTTAATTAATTTCTCTCTTGATCCGTCAGACCCGATCGATATCTAAGGAATCATCAAACACGTCATTTAATCGAAAATATTTCCGTTGTGTCTACTGTATGGAATTCGAATTTGTTCAGCACATCAAAACTACATTAAATTTCCTTTTGAGATTCCCAAGTCTAATTAAGATGGGGACTCCAGTAATTACACATCAAATATGGCGGGGGATCTGTAGTCGTGTGGTTCGAGCATCACGTTGAATTCTCTGATATCTACTCAGCACAGGTTCGAGCACCGCTGGAACTTTACCAGATTTTTGTGAGAAAGTTTGTCAGTTTACTTGTGGAATGCAGGTGGTTTTATTAAAAACTGGCCGCCAACATATAGCTGAGTAAATAATTAAGTGTAGAGTAAAACATTATTAAAAATTAAAAATTCAAACATAAAAAACAATGTTATATAATGCAAACTAGGCCATAGCCTTCAAACTGAAACATGCCGGATAAATAACTAAGTTTAATATACAATTTTTCTTAGTGAATTACAATTTCCTTACGAAAATACGGTGAATATATTGTGTACATGATATTAATACGCATACAACCTTTTAGAGCCATTGCTCTCTTTTATCCAATTGCATGAAATTTCAAAAATTATTTTTATTATCATTAAATGTTTCCTTTAACTAAAAAAGTCATTCATTGCATTGTTTTAAAATTGAATCCACGGCTGAGATGGGGATATGAAAGAGCTTAAGTGGCTAAGGATTTTTAGTGTTCCTTTGAGAATATTTTGTAATTTGAATGATGTTTTACATTTTTGGTGGCCAGTTTTTAGTGGTGGAGGAGAAATCCTGTTACAATGTACCCCGGAAGATACTATGAAAGGCCGTTTGGAAACGGGATGAAGTAACGCGATGAAACCTATCACGATATAACATGCGAGTTGCATGCAAAAAAGTCACTTTTAACATGATAAAACACACTTACTTTTTGCATGCAAGTAGTGACTTTTAAAGTGAAAGATCAGTTAATTCTGTTTGCACGTAAGCCATTATCAAACATTTGTTTGTATTAAATGCTAGAGGAAACAGACAATCAGAACTCTACTTACATCAGAAAAAAATAATCAGAAATGTCTTGAAGGGGCTCGAGAAGTCGATTTTGTGTTAAAGATATTTACAAAGACAAATAAGAATTCATTTTGATTTTATCTCCTAATCTA
The DNA here is from genome assembly GCA_030159075.1 of Atrina japonica. Lineage (NCBI taxonomy): Eukaryota > Metazoa > Mollusca > Bivalvia > Pterioida > Pinnidae > Atrina > Atrina japonica. Next base: position 1,592,559 of record BROG01000006.1, on the reverse strand, counting down.
GATACATATGGTAGGAATATATACACATTTAAAATATAAAATGTCAACGATATCTATTATCAAAAACGTGACCAAATGACGGTGTGTTTCAATCTTGGAGATGCCATTTTCTTACCTAAAAACTGTTATGTCAAAACCAGTTGCCGACTTTTACCAAACGAAGCAATATTTTAAAATGAACGATCAAGGGACTAAAAAATACACAACTATATTATTCATATTATTAATTATGGAAATTTGTAAAATATATCCGTATTTAGAGCATAAACGTTTGTGATGATTAAAATGTGTCACGATATCAAGCGCCGTTTAATTTTTAATTAAATAAAACAAGGCCTCTGATTGGTTAATTTCATCACGTAAATTCATATCGTGAGATTCCACAACTAACGCGTTAGAAACGTGTTTTGCATGCAAAATCTATAAAAATCAAATCTAACGCGTTTTAAAATGTCATCTTTTACTTTAAAAGTATGAAAGGCCGTTTAGGTCACAAACGGGATGAACTTACGCGATGATCACTTTCACGTTAAAGCGATATAAGCTGTCACAATGATTATTTTTGTCCCCTGACAGTCGAGAATATGATAAAATGTGTGTTCAAATACATTATCAAACACGTTAAATGTAGTAAAAGATATTCTTTTCGAAATTATTTGTTTTATTAGAATTTAAGTTTTCCCGTACCTTAAAAAACCCAGCTGTATTTCCGTATGCAATGACCTTTCAGATAAACTCTCTCGCCATATTAAAATATACTTCGTAATTCAGTCAGGGGACCTCGGTCCTTGACGCGGACTATGTCAAAGTCGACCGATTTTTATGTGTTTTATATTTATTTTTAAAATACAGGACGTGATTTTTATTGGAAATTGCATATATTACGTAAAATATATGCTTTTCAACGCTATTTTAAATACCTGAAGGAAATCGGATGGATATATGAATAAATGTATCAGGTCACTAAAATAATTTTTTCCGATCTTTAATGTTACCCTGAATGCTAACTTGACAAAATCAAAACAATATAACTGTGAAAAGTATGCGTACATCATGTTTTACAACCGTGCCACCATGTCCGGTGGGGTTGGGCAGTTCATGATCATATGTGTCATGAATGATAAAGCCGAGAATGCGATGGGACGTATTAAAATTGGGTCGAGATCACCCGATATTCCCGGCACGTGGACAATTTCAGAAACGAATGTTTTGAAACGAGGAAAAAGACAAACTGTACCTGATTTAGGTATGAAATGATGATGTACGAAAATAAACGCAAAGGGTAAACAGAATAGAATGTATATTAACTGCAAATAGCAAAAACGTGTTTATTGGTCACTCGGTAACTTTCGTAAAAAAAATACCGAAAGTTAATTTGCAATCCTCAAAGTATGGCGGACAAAAAGTAACTGATATTACGGGTTACGTTTGGCAAGATTGTTGTAATTTTACACATGCATTTGTTATTCTAACCATCAGATGGTCTCTTTCGAATATATATTAGATAGAATATCGGATAAAATGGGCATGTAAAACTTTTCATCCACGACAGCTCATATCGCTTTAAAATTCACTTTCAACGCGTTAAAACTCACTTGTAACGCATTAAAACATACTTTTTTTGCATGCAAATAGTGATTATTAACGTGAAAGAGGATATATTAATGAGTTAGTGTTGATTTTTAAGTTTTGGAACCTGATATCGAGATGCATTTTCATTACAACAAAAGCTTGTGCTGTAAATACGGACATAGTCTATATATTTCCAGATTTTTTTAACAATCTAAATATGTATCTTTACTCTAATAATAGTTCGATTAAAGATATTGGTTCGTTTGGTAAATATCGTTGACTGAATTGGACATAACATTTTATTCAGTTCGGGAAATGTCATCTCCGAGATCGAAACACACTGTTATTTGGTCACGTTTTAGGTACTAAACATCTTTGACATTTTACATCTTACATGTGCAGATATTCCCAGCATATGTATCTAGATTATCAGATAAAATCTAAAGATTTCTTTTATTTCGTTTAGTAAATATCGTAAATACAAATTTCACTTCTTATCCTCTTCAGGACATTTCTGATTGTTCTCTTTATGTCGGTCACAATACAAACTTGCATGCAAATGTTTAATTATGACTTACGTGCAAGCAAAACTTACGCGATGAAATGGGTTTTGCATGCAAAAACGTCTTTCACGTTAAAAGTTTCTACTTGCTCGCAAAAAGTATATTTAATCGCGTTAAAAGCGATTTTTAACGTGAAAGTGGTCATCGTGTAAGTTCATCCCGTTTGTGACCCAAACGGCCTTACATATTAAAGGCACTACTTGAATACAAAAAGTATGTTTTAGCGCCGTAAAAGTTGAGTTTTAACGTGCAACTCGAATGTTTTACTGTGCAAGTGGTCATCACGTAAGTTAATCGCGTTTGTGACCCAATTAGCTTTTCATAAGAGACCACCGGCTTTCCGCAAGTAAACTGGAAAAAAAATTATCACAATTCAACTTTAGGTACCAGTGACATTCGAGCCCGTGCTGAATAGAGGCGAATTACTTCATGATTTAAAGCGCTATGCTCTAACCACTCGATATGGGGTGCCCATGTAAACTTGAAATAACCCATGTCAAATGTCATTTTACTGACTTTTAAGTTATTCTAGTTGTTTTAAGTTAAATGTTTCACTCATCAAGCAAAAACGATAAACACGTTTAAACGAAAATGTTGACCTTACACATGACAATTGGTGAAAGGTCACCTTTAATTCAAACTATTTCGATCTTCTGGTACTGACACTATACAGATCTAATCGTTAGAAAAAAATATTTTGTTCATCATCTCAAAATTGCCACCGGCTGTTCCAGGAATTGTACGTAAAAGAACAGGTGCTCGGACAATTTGCATTTAAATAAAAAGAACGAAAAGGAAAATTTGGGTAAGATAGACAAATAAATGAAAAAAAACAAGCATTAACGCGCTTCGTTATGAATTTGTCTTTGTTCAATTGACATTCATAAGCCCATATAAGCAGTTTTATGCTTTACTATACTGAGAATTTCAAATGTCCGTAGTCATTTACTGTGATCCGATTCATTCATTGTAAAGCATATACCCGGATGTAAATCAATCACTGCATCATGGCGTAATCTTTTAGATTAATGATGCTTAAATAAACATGAAGTGAATTAGCATGGCTTTGACTACATACTCGGTCGAACTTGCTTTATATAGCACATTTTTATGACGTCATTACTTACTGAATTATGAATAAATTATTGGAACAGTGTAAAATGATTCATTACCTGTACAGTGCAATACATATATATATACAGTGAGTTCCTGTTCGTTTTAAAACATTCATCCCTTCAAACACAGTACAAACAATTATTTGATTAAAATATTAGAGTAGGACTAATTAATTTCTTATCGTTTTACATAATTAGGTAACAGGAACTGTGACTATATCAGTATTAAACGTCAATGACAACGACCCAAGCTGCAGTCCGAATGGTCATGTTGTGACAGTTGCTGAGAATACAGGTAAACCACGCAAAGATATATATATATATATATATATATATATATATATATATATATATATATATAACGGGCTAAAACATCTTGTTGTATATATATATATATATATATATATATATATATATATATATATATATATATATATATAACAAGATGTTTTAGCCCGTATTTAATTTTACCTCAATTTAAGCTTAACTTTTCAAGTGTATTTGAACATTTGAACAAAATCCACACATTTACTGTTCTGTAATTGATTACTCATGTTAAAAGATTTCCATCTAGCTGTCATATTTATCAGTTTAATTGTTTTACAAGAAAAGTATCCGAGTTATTGTTATGGTGGTGCTGTTGTTGTCTTTCACGTATGTTTTCATTATCTTTAGACATTTAAAGGCATGATCATCTTATTCGTGACGTTTTTATGGTTCTCAATTAAAGTGACGTCATAGTATTATAACGTGTGTTTTGCTATCGTCATGAATTCATCTTCATGCGGAAGGCTGGATATCTCTTCCCGGCGCATTTCTAACCGGGTTTTCTCCTCCGCCATTAAAAAGTGACCACCGCCATTACTCTAACAAATTGTTGCATTTGGCATAAAACACCATTTAAACTTATGACTTTACCTTCTTATCACTTTGCTCGTCTATATCAAATGCATGTGAATAACATCATAGTGGTAATGGACGCTCATACAACATGACTACCTTATTCTTATTGTAAATGTCATTTTAGGTACAGGAACGAGGGTGATTACAGATCTGAGTTGTACCGATGCTGATGGGGATACACTTACGTATACTTTGACACAGAATCCTGGTAATAAGTTCAGTGTGCAGGATTTCTCCGGAACGTATTCACTTGTACTAACAGGTGCGTTTATGCTTTGTCTAAAATACACTGAACATTTTTTTTCTCCTTCGAGATCTTTATTCTCTGTGTTTGAATTCATATAAATATAGTGTATGTCATATCAACATGGATATCTAGATAATCAAGAAAAATAATCAGGTAATTAGAAAAATCCATTCCAAAGTCCGGTCACACTGTTATCCAAATACCGCAATGTTGGTAATGTTCAATAACCACTTAGTTACAAGTAAATCTACATGTTAAATTGAGAAACGGTGAAATACCAATATTGTCGTTGATACTGACCGAATTATTTCTGAAATAATAAATATAATTGTAATCATGTATATCCTCGTGATAATCACCACATAGAACATGCTGGATCCGGCACATCACTTGGGAAAATAAGTAATGTGTGTGTGTGTGTGTGTGTGTGTGTGTGTGTGTGTGTGTGTGTGTGTGTGTGTGTGTGTGTGTGTGTGTGTGTGTGAGAGAGAGAGAGGGAGAGAGATAAAGGAAAATTAGTTCATAATATGGGTCATGGCCTTTGTCATATAGTTTGCGTTGACGTCCACTTCTGTATAAAGGGCGCCTGCCAGGTGATTCAAACATGACTGTCCATGACTTTTTTTTTCATAATGAATAATACTCTTTATAAAAACCACCTGTTTATAACGACACCTTTGGCTTGTTCCCTTGAGTAGCCTTTATAGACAAGTTATATTATGTAATTTATTGATACTGACTTTTACAGATACCCTCGATTATGAGACAACAGCTGACTACGACCTCCAGATAACAGTTACAGATTCAGGCACTCCTCAAGCATCCACTACTGTCAGCGTTGGGATAGCTGTATCTGATGTAAATGAAGGGGCGCCCGTATTCACTAATTCCGGTAACATACATTTACATCAAGTGATGTTCAACCAATTCATACTTGTAATGTAAAATTTCAAAGATTATAAATTATCTTTTACAACTGTATTTCAATTTCATTCCAACGATATTTGATGTCACAATCCAGAATATTATTTTTATTTAAGTCAAAATAACACAAACCCATCAACAGTGTGTTTTGATATTATTATTCTGCATAATACATAATACTGTTTCATCTCAGGTGTTTACGCTGTATCGGTTAGTGAAGACACGCCAGTTGGGACTACAATTACAACAGTGGCCGCCAGTGACGCTGATGGGACTACTGTTACATTTTCTTTTCAAACTAATTATGCCGACTTCGTGTTAGACACATCTGCTGGAACAGTAATACTATTACGTCAACTAGATAGAGAAACAACTGCGTCATACTCTTTAATAGTGTTGGGTACTGCCGGCTCAGACACATCCACTGCTACTGTGACCATAACCGTTGACGATGTAAACGAAAGTCCGGTATTTACAGCATCAACGTATACGTAAGTATTTCTCCACAAACCGTATAAAGTGAAACATTTATATAACAACCTGCTTATTTATGCAAGACAGCCGGTCTTTATAGGAAGGTGGTCTTTATATAGAGGTTACTTTGTGCACAAATAGTAGCCTACTATTTGGGAAAGTAATCGGCGGTATTTGTGACCAGGTGGTCTTTACACACAGGTTTTATTGTATAGTAGTTGTACTTTCTTTGTTTTATTTGTGTTTTACGCAACACTCAACAACCATCCAGTCATATGAGTGGGGACATCTTTTTTTCAATTTTTGGCGAATGTACCCGGGAAGATACCACTGGCCTTCTGCAATTAAAGTGGCAAACCTTCTCTCAAATTCAGCGCTGATAAAGTGACAGGCATCATGATTTAAAGCTTTCGGCCACGTAGGCCCAAGTCATAGTTTCTTATTTTTATTTTGGAGAATGTGTAATTAAATCGTCAGAGTGTTTTTAAATGATTACTCAAAAGTAGAAAATCGGAAAATCTTGGAACAAATCAGATCCGTCAATACTGAGATTTCTAAAGTATGTCATATTTGTTCTCATGACAATCCATTTAATGAAAAGCACAGATCGTTGGTTGATAGCCATTAACGTAATTGTATTTAACATATGACAAGCGTGACATTATTAATCAATATTATTGTGTTTGCTATGTACACGAGAAAAATATACAATAACTAAGACAACTGTTTACTATATGAATTCAAAATATCCCCATTTCACTGATAATACACTCTTTCTGTATCCCTATTTTCATATATAGTTTTGTTTTATTTTATATTTAGTAAATTATGTTTTATTGTCATTCAGGGCTTCCATATCCGAAAGTACTTCTACTGGCAGTAGTGTAACTACGGTCACTGCTACAGATGGCGACACAAGTACAAATGGTCAGGTGACTTACAGTATCGTTTCCGGAAATGGTGGCACTTCCTTCGTTATTGATTCGTCCACTGGTGTGATAACAACCAATCAAGCTATCGACTATGAGACAAACACTGCTTTTTCCCTTATCGTACAAGCAGCAGATGGTGGGACTCCGTCACTTCCTGTTCAATGTTTAGTGCAAATTACAGTTGTTGACGAAAATGATAACACTCCAACATTCACGGCGTCTGCTTTTACTATCGCCATAGCAGAAGACAGTTCAGTTGGTACAACAATAACCACTATGACTGCTACCGATGGTGACTCCTCCTACAACAACAATAATGTTTTTGAATATTCTATAGTGTCATCTGTCCCGTTCACCATTGGTACTTCTTCCGGTGAAATTACTGTAAATTCAGCACTCGATAGAGAGAATGTTGCATCGTAAGTACAAATTTTACATGTATATTACTGTATTTGGTAATTTTGGGTATTCATATATTTCGAGTACAGAGATTATTCTGCGTGATCCGATATGCCTGGTATTGCTCTACGTATGAAAATTTTATAAACCGAGGCAAACTACTTACCTAAAACGGTGGCACCACACTATGATAAATAGCGTTTAAATCAGCATTTCGCAAAAGATCGATAATGATTTTTTCGCCATAGCCATAACTTATAAACAGAAATACTGATTTACCATTTAAATTCCAAAGTTTTCTAAAGCTAAGATAATCATCTTTTTACAGTGATTACTCTTAGACAGATTTCGGCTATACTTTTAGATTGATTATTTGACATTGTATGATACCACTTACTCTTTAGAAAATACACATACATTTTAAATTGGAGCTCAACTGATGACGTCTAATTGACAGAAACGATCGTCTTGAGCATTATAACTTTGGTATTATGTTTACAATGTTTATAATTACTAGGTGGTTGCCACTGCTGGTGGACCATTTGAGTCCCCGAGGATATACATAAACCTAGTACCTGGTATTTCGGTACCAGCTGATAATCTTATACTAAAGTAATATTTGGCACGGATAACACCATAAATAGCGTTTAAATCAGCATTTCGCAAAAGATCAACAATGATTTTTTCGCAATAGCCATAACTTATAAACAGAAATACTGAGTTACCATTTAAATTCCACAGTTTTCTTAAGCTAAGATAGTCATCATTTTACAGTGATTACTCTTAGACAGATTTTGGCTATACTTTTAGATTTATTGTTTGACCTTGTATGATACCACTTTCTCTTTAGAAAATACATATGCATTTTAAATTGGAGCTCAACTGATGAAGTCTAATTGACCGAAGCGATCGTCTTGAGCATTATAACTTTTGTATTATATTTAATATGTTTACCTATTCGAAAGTAGTTTTTTAATCGTCCATACCTATTGTGACCAGTTAGGATTTGGATCTGACCTTGGAATCACGGCAGTGAGTGACCGGTCGGCAGACGATGTTAAACCGTATTTTGTACCTGATTCGACTTCTACTTTTTAAAGAGGTCCGCGTTTGTCAAACATCCACCATATTATCCCTATAGATGTCTTTACCATCAATACTTTCATATCTGAACCTTTTTTATTTCATATTACTTAATTTAGCATAAGTACACAAATACATTTGCAGCCATTTGATTGTTTTGATTCGTCTTATGTACATTTATGGCCGATGAAAAGAAAGAACAATGCAGAACTATAAACTAATAACTTACATTTTTACTATTTCAGATACGACATTGTAGTACATGCCATTGATAAAGGTAGTCCCTTTTTAACTGGAAGTTGTACTGTGACAGTCACACTGACCGACGTTAACGACAACGATCCCGTGATATCGGGAACATACGATACAACATTGGCTGAGACTACCAGTGTTAATACTGTCGTGTTCACAATTACTGCGACAGATTCCGATAATGGCGACAATTCTCGTCTAACTTATTCTATAACATCTGGTAATACAAACACTGATTTCAAAATCGAATCGGTATCTGGAGTTGTGCAGGTTTTGAATACTCTTGATCGAGAAACAACTAGTGTATATAACTTGCAAATTACAGTCGCTGATAATGGCGCAACTCCGCGTAGTGCAACAGTTACAGCAACTGTCACGATATCTGATGTCAATGACAATACACCCACATTTACTGCAAGCTCATATTCCTTTAGTGTGGACGAAAATACACCAATTGGAACTAGTGTTGGTACACTAACGGCCAATGATTTAGACGCTGGTGTTAACGCAGCGTTATTCTACAGCATTGTTGGATACTGGTCCGGCACTTCGAATACGTTCTCCATTGATAACTCGAACGGACAAATATCAACTGCTGCTTCCTTGGACAGAGAGTCATTGGATACTTACATCCTGTGGTGTCGTGTTGAGGATGGAGGATCACCGATCCTCAATTCAGACGTAAATGTAACAATAACAGTCAGTGACCTTAATGACAATTCGCCAGTTTTCGGAAGCAGCTATTACACAGGAACTATACTAGAAAATACCGCAACAAGCACAAATATTTTGACAGTTGCGGCAACAGATGCTGATACAGGCGTAAATGCAGTAATACAATATTCTATAGATACATCCGATACAAATGGAACACGTACTGCATTGTATCTACAGATTGGTAGTTCAAGTGGTACCATTAGTGTTCTACAAACAATTGACAGGGAGTCAGATCCTGAATTTGTATTTGGGGTGATAGCAACAGACACTGGGACAACGCCAAGGAGCTCTACTACGACGGTTTCAATTAATGTACAAGATGAAAATGACAACAATCCTATATTTAGTAATCTGTTTTACAATGCGGAGGCTTCATACCTGGGCGAGTGTAGTAGCACAGTTACGATTACAACACTGACAGCAACGGATCAAGATTATGGTGTGAATGCCCAACTCTCGTATTATCTCGTGACAACCGACGTTAGCTATTTATTTGAAATTAGTTCAAGTACGGGTAAGTTCCCTCTCTTAATGGTCGAGGCAATCTAAAGATACACACACGCATTTTTCTGCACGCATATCGTAAAATCATTAACAAATAAGCATATTTAAATCGCATTCATGCATGTCATCACATTGATAAATTACTAAGTCAATCATATTTTCTAATTCTTATATATTAATGTATTTTGATAGAAGCAAATAAAGGGGGTCGAGAGGTTAGAGAATCGCACGTAACCGCAAAGTCGCCAACTATCAGACCCCACTGAAGTCTAGGCTGAGGATTTGTGTTACATATGTCAGTTTAATTCTGTAATACTGAATATATTGTAACCAATTTCTCTCTTCCGCCATTAAATACTGGCCTCGACCATAAAAGCCGACAAACTGTTGAGTGTGAATTAAACAAACAAAACGAAAATTATGTTTATTATTTTACAGGCGATTTAACAGTAGATGGAACTCTAAGTGCCGAGAAATACACATTATACGGCCAGGTTCGGGATAGCGGAACTCCAGACCTTTCCTCAGGATCTAGTGCCACTATTCGGGTAGACTCGTTTTCACCCAGTAACATTGTGATATCGTTCTATCTCTCCTTAAACCAGACCTATTATACAACGCTTGAAACAAACTTCATCAGTGAGCTGACCACCCTATACCGAATTTCGTATCCAACTTCAACAGTAAAACGATGGTGTGTAGTGGCATCATCATCGACGTACGTATAAATCACCTTTTATATGCACACACATACACACGCAAACATAACACACATAACACACAAAAACACACACAAAACAACCACACACACACACACACACAAACTTAACACACACATGCATATATTGTATCAATTACATGTATTTCATATTCACTATATCCGACAAAATTTATTAGTATTACAGTGTTACAATGAAATCGGGTAAACTTACCCAAAAGATACATTGTTCCCGAAGAAAATATGAATCTGTATATTTATACACACATTTGTGTGTATTTGTGTTGTGGAATTGACGCAATATACTATGCATAATACCTATTACTTGATTTTATTTGCGGATGATTTAATTTCGCTATATTCGCAGTCAAAGGCAATAACGCGAAATTTAATACCCATGAAATTTATGAAGTATCAGAGAGAAAATTCGTAACCAATTCATAACCAATCTTGAGCGAAATTTAATACCCGTGAATAAGTTTCAGAAAAACACGGAATTTTTCCCCGTGAAATTAAACTATTATACCATTTTATATTGATAAGAATTTTAACTTTTTCTGATCATTAACTTTAAATGGGCATAAGCTGTGTTTAGCAAAAACGTTATTTCGATTTTTCTACTTGTACTTGATTAACAATGACAAATAAAAGCTATACACTGGCATAAAAAATCGTATATTCCTTTATATTATGTTGAATATAAAGTCAGGTCTAATGTGGTGTTCATATACAAATAGTACGGTTGAGTTAATTAAGTGTCAAACCTGGGCTTCTCGAGAAATTTTCACAATTTAAGAATTCCCATGCCTGTATATATCTCTACTATGTTATTGTAAATTAATGTAAGTAGTTAAAACTTCTTGAAAGATGCACAACTATGTCGCTTTAATGACTCTTTATTTATCAAAATGTCATTTACGTATTTCAAAGTGATTTGGTGTGATTCCAATATATGTCTACCAATATGATTTGACACATCCGAGGTCTGTCAAAAACCAAAACAATGCTGTCGATTTTCCAAAAACAAAGTGTACAGGTAAAATGTTCTGCATTGTTGTGATTCCTCTAGCTATATGATTTGATTTGATTTATACTCGTTCCATTTGTAAACATGTGACAATTAAACTTGGTAAGCATGTGTATCTTGTAATCCTATGCTATCAACACTGCAATAGGATTCTATATAATACATACTTCCTCTTTGATGGGAGATGAAATTTGAAATTATATCATACCATCTTCTTACATATCTAAAAGTTAAAAACGTTAAAGTGTCTACAGTCTGTAGCAGATCTCTAAATCGCAGATAAACCTGGTCATATATGTCTGTAACAAATCAAACATTGGCATAGTAATATTTATCAAAGTGTAAGCTATAAGTATTTTCTTCTAAAGCGTCATCTAAAAGTCCAGTTTTCTGAAGTGCAATTTTCAATGACTGTCTTCTGAAGTGTAAACTTCTGAAGTACAACTTTCAATCATTGTCTTTGAAGCTTTAGAGTCTGTCTTGTTTATACTTTAGTTACAGTCTTATTCTGAAGTGTAAACTTCTAGTAGTCTCCAGTAGTGAATGCTTTCAGTACTGTAGTGTAAGTAACTGGCGGATGAGACATTAATATGAATTTGGACTTCCATACCATGACAGACAGGTCATTAATACAGCTGGTGATGTAGCTGGTGCCTTCTTCATTTGTATGTATAAACAACAATAAAACAAACAAACAAAATGCAAATGATATAAAATTGCACGCGCAGCTTACAAAGTGGACCTCAATGATATAAAAATCTCAGATTCCAAAGTAGTAATCTCCACAATGTCCACAATACAATATACTAAATTGGTGAATATTGGACAAACACGGGCCTTTTGAAAATCTAGAGGTGGGATCAGGTGCCATGGAGGAGTAAGCGTCCCCTGTTGACCGGTCACACCCGTGAGCCGTGAGTCCAAAGTCAAATCCAAATGAATAAGTGAGGAACGAATCCTCGTCACAATTGGTACAGACGTATCAACAACTGCTATAGAACAGACAACCTATCATTTCATTTAGTGGAAGAGAGTAATCGCAAACAAGACTATTATAGCGACAGTAAATTTTTTGGAACTTTATAATTAGAAGTTTAACCAAATCTCAATAAATTCAATTCACAGTAGTCGTTATTTACATCAGTCCTAGTAATCGCTTGATCCACGGTTTAAATATAAATACATGGTGTCATTTTCAATTTATTTTAATTGTAAAGTTTTTTTTTAAAAAAATCTTGAAATAATCTGTTTTTCAACGTAGGGGGTGTAACTTAGCATTTTGGTTTTTCTTTTTTTTTTAATTTTGTCAATTTCAACTCTTTAATAGTACGAAGGACATTTCTGACACCAACACAAAGAGTTCTTCTAAATGTAAAACATGACTGTTTATAAAGCTACAACACGCTTTCACTATTACCTTCTTATCCCATAGAAATTCAGGTGTTAAATATTTTTCATTCCAGCAGACCATTATAATCAGTAGTGGTAGTAGTAGCAGAAGTAATTATAATAATAATAATAATAATAATAATAATAATAATAATAATAGTAATAATAATAATAATAATAATAGTAATAATAATAATAATAATAATAATAATAATAATAATAATAATAATAATAATAATAATAGTAGTAGTAATAGTAGTAGTAATAGTAGTAGTGGTAGTAGTAGTAGTAGTGGTAGTAGTAGTAGTAGTATCAGTAGCAGTAGTAGTAGTAGTAGTAGCAGTAGTAGTAGTAGTAGTAGAAGTAGTAGTAGTAATAGCAGCAGCAGAAGTAGTAGTTGAAGCAGTAGTAGTATTTAACTATTATCGTTATTATTATAATCTGTTCTTTGTTCTATTCTTCAGAACTACAATAGTTCACGTGTATGTCATCAGTGACAACATTACAGACTCGGTATCTAATATAGCAGAAACAAAGACATTTCTGACGAGTTCTGTGGCACAACGTTATGTTGCAGTTGATGAAAATGGAACACCATCGTCAAAGATAACAGGTAAAATAATTCAACGTGTATCACAGCTTTTCATAAATAGATAAACTAAAATGCATTATGATGATCACAAAAATGTACTTCTGAAATCCAAATCATGAAAATCGGAGAAACAAAACAAACCAAAGTCAAAAGGTAATGACATTTATATATTTATCTGTGTGTGTGTGTGTGTGTGTGTGTGTTCTATGAAAGAGTGGATGATGTTTTAAATGAATGTATTTTAAATGGGTTATTTAATTCCCTCTTTAAGAATTTTATTTAGATATGTCAATAGAAATATGAAGAGAACCTTCAATGACCACTTAATACGTTTAAACACTTCCCACGCAGTTTCCAACTCTAACCCTGATTTATTTTGTGACAAGCCATATCGTATGTTTTGATATTTGGATTATCAAAAATGTCAAAAGGAATACCATCCTTGTATTTTCTCATGTATATATGCTTACCTGTAAAGTCAATGAATATCACTCCATCATTATCCACTTCATAATGCACTTTGTGGGGGTAATGTTAAAAGGTGAATTACATATCGGAACCAAGGTATTTGTTTGTTCAAAACAAGGTGACATAAACCTAGAAATAGGAGATTGACAAATGTAAGCTAGCGGAGTGCAATTTAAGGAATTAGAAAAAGGCACAAGTACTCTTTTAAAAAATTTTAAAATCGAAGTCACAAGATCTGAAAAGATCCCAGTTGTGAAAATTGATAGATAACATATATTTTGATAGTATAAAGGAAGGAGGGCGGAGTACACGTAAACATCTAAAAGTCATTGTTCTCCTGTTACGAATTCCATTCAGCCTCAGTCAATTCACTAACTCTATTACGTTAATACGTAAAGTCTAAATAATTCAGAAGTCTGATAAGCTTGAATTGATTGTATGACTATGTATGATGTCACTTTTTGTTTCGTAACTTTACATCTATTTTAAATTCGAGCTCAACTGACGCAGTCTTATAGACAGAAACGATCGTCTTGAACATTTGACAAAGCCTTTTTAGTCAAACATTAGCTTTGTCTATAATAAATGTACAATGTATATAGCATTATAGGTTTTAACATTTGTGCTAAATCCGTTTTACACAAATGGACATATCAATCTGGTCAAAAATAAATAAGTGATTCATTCAAAATTTGAACTATAATGTTGAATTGAAGATAAAATATATCACCGAACGCCGAGCTGAATGCATCATCAATCTGCATCGAAGGATATGATGACCTTCAAGAATTATTAATTTGCAAATGTAAATTAATTGCCTTTCGTTTTAATGAATGTATATTTACCTAGGCAAATGTTCATGTGCGAAGACGTTTTTGTAAACTGGCTTAACTTTCCATAAAAAATATAAGATGAAACAGCGGGTCTTTGAAATAAAATATCATTCAAAGGCCGATACAAAGAAAAGCAAAATGCAAAATCACCTAGTGATAATAAATCGTCTTGTATATGAGGAAGTTTGAAAGTTCCACGTTGAAGGTACGTGGGTTTTCCCGAGTAAATTTGTAACCGAATTTTCTCCTCCACCACAAAAGATTTTCTTTACTCTGGGAGTTCCCACCAAGAATTCTACCTTGTATGGAGACGCCGTCTGGTATGAGTAAATTACCAACATATGTATCCTTTATATCAATAGGATGATCTACCATACACCGCCTGCCGAGACAGAGGACCTCCGTTTCAGTACCCCAAACGGTTCCAAAATTTAAATTTTAAATCTTATGGAGCATAAATAGCATATGTTTGATATAAGCAATTTCATATAAGACATTGATAATACGTTTGTAATAATGGCGGTCAGTTGTGTAATTTCTTTTTCGAAAACGAGCCTTGTTTACTAACGAGAATTCTAAGCTTTGTTTTGCTATGAAGCGTATCACAGATGAATGTCTTGTCGTAATTTTAATTGTTTCAATATATTATTCTACGTGCTTATCACGCTATTGCAAATGGTTAATTTGGTTTGTTGTTTCATTACACAAAATCCAATCGACTGTCTGTGTAATGTTTACTTAAGTAATGTCTTCACGCGTAATTACAATCTGATATACCTACCATGGTTAATAATGATTTCCATTTGTCATATCTAATATCTAATTAAACAGGTCATCTTAAATATCATAGAAACTAATTTATATTTACCTTAGATCTCGTATCTGTGGTGTATTTCCATAACATAACATGACAGTTTAGTCGATTTTTTTTTGTCATAGATTTAGATTTCAGATATACTGAGTGTATTTAAATTAGCGCACTCATATTTAGTGCTCTCAAGGGGTATACACTTATTAGCGCAATCTTGAATTCGCGCAATTAATTCATTTCACTAGCTTTGTCATGTATATAGAATGACAGGATAGAGAAATTTGTGCGCTTCCCTTGAATTAGCGCATTGACTTGAGCGCAAAGGGCGCTAATATTATATACCGCTAAAATAAGTACGCGTACAGTATCTGAAGCAACCTTCATATCTACATACTTCATTCCTATATTCATGTTATTGTAGGGAGTACCTGGGATCCGTACGCCATTCAAAAGGTGGTTGTTTATTCAACAAACACAGCAAGTACTAATACTCAATCTTGGATTGAAACACCGACGGGGATTGCTGTTACGACAGTATGCGCTGTTGTTGGGGTCGCACTCATTGCAGCTGCTATTGTCGCGACAGTGAAGGCATGCAAGCCAAAAAAGTAAGATGTGTTTATGTCAAATAGTAAATCATAATTAGTATTTCTCCCAAACGAGTGGGGAGACATATTGAATTTACCAGGTTGCCTGTCTATTTTCCTGTCCATCTCATATATTGGTGGTGCTATAAGCTTGTTGTGAGTGCATTCAAACTTTACTTGTTATTGGTAATGACCTAAAGGAGTGTCATGAACATGATCCTAAGATATATTTTCAATTCCGGGGTCAACCTTGCAACCAGTGCAACAAAAATAATTGCCCAGGCTACAACTTTCCAATCCTTGCTTGGAATACATTCTCTGTCATTTACAAATATTATATATATATATAATCCTTGCTGAGAATATATTCAACTTGTCTATGACATTGGTAATGACCTAAAGGTGTTGTGACCTTGATCCTGGATCATATCTCAATAATCAAGGGTCAAAGTCCAACCTTGAACAATGTTATTGCCCAGGCTACAAATTTCCAACCCTTGCTTGGAATTTATTCAAACAAATATGTTATTGGCCACGACCCAGAGGTGTGTCATAACCTGCCACGGGGTCTTATCTTCAAAGTCACAGTTCACACATGGACAAAATTCTTGTAAGGCGATAGATAAGTATAATTTAAAATGTTAAGTAATCGGAGAGATGTATAAAACTACATCTAGTGTATGATACATACATTTTGGTTGTCGTAAAAAAAGGAAATCTTCGCCCCGTAGTTATTACATTACCTGGTTGTTGTCTTCCCCGTAATTAAAAACCGTACGACACTGTCATACTGTATACTATTAAAATTTTGATGCATGCACATAGCACCATTTGAATTCTAAACGTTTCAAAAGCTAATATATTCATTTTACGGTGGGTACTTCTTAAACGGATTTGGCAATACATTTAGATTAATTGTTTGGCCTTGTATGATACCACTTTTTATTTCGGATAAATACATTTATATTAAATTCGAGCTCAATTGATGAAGTATTGTTGACAGAAACGTTCGTTTTGATCATTTATGTCCATTTTTCTGAAACTATAACTTTGGTATTGTTAATACCGTATAAGCAGAAATTTTAGCGAGGACTCAGTTTTGGCATTATTAGCGAGGTTATTAGCGATATCGCTAACAATTCATTCCTCATCGTAGGTTAATCATAAAATCGCTAAAATTACTTCTCGTTAAAAATATAGACCATATTTAGGACGAAACGCTAAATTTGCGTCTCGCTAAAATTCCAACTTATACAGTGATATATGTAAACAATTCTAAAACAATAATGGCAATGATTAATTCTAATATACATGCAAAAGTACATTTTCATTAATCAAATTTCAGGTCAATAACAAGCAATGAAGACAAAGTGCGAACTAGTATAACAGAAAAAGATAGTATTCCACCAAAGAGAACTCAATCTAAAGGTAATTACAGTCACAATTACAAAGAAGTTGTAAATTGTAATGTCTAATCCATAATGACAAACTCCGGGTTTATATATGCTGATATCTATCTTATCTATAACATTGGTAATCAAAGAAGTGCAAAATATCGATAACAGGATCAAAGGCAATGTAATGGTCTGATATAAATATTTCTGACGATTCTATATGTTATCATGTTCTTCTGAAAACAATTAGGGTAACATTAGATCATGTACCCATTGTAAATGGCATAATATGAGTTAATAAGGCTACAAACACGTAATGTACTCGTCATTAAAGGTGCCGCTAATCAAATGAAGAAAGATGAAGATATCCCAGAGCCAGTAAGTGTTTCTATAATTAAAGTTTACTTTACATTGTGCATTGTCAATGTACATACTATCATGCATCGTAGAAACGGGGCATTGTGTCTTTGAACATTTATTAGAAATTATATTTTACGACTATGTGAAAACGTCCAATCATCAAAAGCCTTTAATTGCATGTAAATGGTTAATACTGAGTACTCAAAATGTGATTTCCTTTATGATTTGTATTTACGGTGCATTGTATCTTTCAAATGTTTTTTATAATTCATATCGTTATCGGCCTGTGGGTGGTGAAAAAGTTCAAGATAAAAACCGTTATCATTATGCAGGTTGAACTTCTTTTCATTTTATAATAAAACAATTGTTCTTTTTTCACTTTTCACTGAGTTTGCCTTAAACGTCGCATCTAATATTTGTACAATGAAGGGTAAATAGTTTCAGAGGAAAATGACTCAAATTTAGACCGATACAGAATAGTGAGTGTATTCAATTTCCTTCCCTTAAGATGTAAGTCAGTTGGAGAACTTTTTACTTTAATGAAGATAAAGTTTAAGGAGACACTCTTCAATTCACCTATCGCCAAATGCCCGCCACGGCACCTGTTGGCAAACTTTTCCATTATGACGTCACAATAAAATTGCCCGTCAAGCAAACTTATGATTATGACGTCACAATCGAATGACGTCAAAAATGCACACGGAGAACCACGTGTGAGACATTTGGCGATAGGTCAATTTAATGGCTCCTGTTGAACTTAGACAGGCTTAGTCAGGACATTGGATGTTAGCTTTAGTTCACTATGGTGCAAAAGTGTTAAAATGAATAATGATAAGCAATAATAATAATAATGACAACAACAACAACAATAATAATAATAATAATAATAATAATAATCTATCATGATAATCGTAATGCTCAATGGTGATAATTAATATAACTATATAACTATGGTTATAGATGATAGTTGTAATAGACTTCGAGTAAAACAGTTCTACAATAATGGTGATATTTTTACATTGTAAATTAATTATCAATTTTATATATTGTTTCTTTCTCTTTCACAGATGTTTCAAAATAAGAGTGCAGCTAGAAACGCTTACATTTCTGCATCACATGTAAACAGTTCGCCATATAGAAAAAGTTCCAGTGGATATAATCTTGTCCAGAACAGAACCTTTGACGGCCGTGCGGTCGAACCAGGTAAATGTTTAATTCCTACAAAAGTTTAAAGTCGCCAAAAATTCTAATAGTAAAGGTTACGGGTTCTACGGATCAGGCTTAGACCAAGGTTCCATGTCACGTCTAACTTAGTTCTTTCAAGACTGGAAAGTGATACAGATATCCCTGTCAATTTAATTATCAGAATAGTTTGGATCTAGGCAAATATTATTATTATTCAATAAACATTGGCGTTTTTATGAGACATCAATATATTGAGGGTACAGTACAGTTTATTTTTCAGTCATACATGCAACTTAATCGTCATAAAGTTAGATAATAACTCATAGTCGTTTGTCTATACATATTTTAATGGTTGCAAAACATCCATACTCAGCATTTTTCAAATCTACAGTATCAATCCTTTCAACACCACAGACAGTAATAGACTAGTCTAAGTCAATAGAAAGGAACATACCATTTAGTCACTTAGGGGAGAAATAAGGCGTAGTGTTAATATCCGAATTATTCATAATGTGAATACATGTTTTTAAAGAGGCATTAACTGTGTTTTTTTCATAAAAAAAACTACAACACGTGAAATCAAAGTTCTGTACAATAATATGAATGGTAAATAAGTCAAAATGTCATTTGAAATCTGTCATTTGAAAACTGTGTCAAAATAAAATTTCGACGTGATAACACGTCTGTGTATAGGAGTTGCCGGTATTTGATCATATGATAGCGACTAATCATTTGCCAAACGCTGGTCATACAATGTGAGTAATTGGTCATTTTGATTAAATTTGAAAACGAGTTCGTTACAGTTCCTCACGTCTTAGCAAAAGTACATGTTAAACTTTTAGACTATTACGACGTCTCTATATACGTGGACAGTTCTTGATGTGACGAAAAGCATCGATAAATCCAACAAACAACGTGACTAATATTTCTATGTTGAATATATTTGCTGCTGCTGTCATAAAGACAAATCTCTAGCAATACAGACAAACATCTAGTCATACAGAGGCAGACAAATATTTAGCCATACAGAGACAGACAAATATCTAGTCATACAGAGACAAATCTCTAGCCATATAGAGACAAATTTCTTGTCATATAAAAACAAACATCTAGCCATACAGACAGACAAATATCTAGCCGCCATTCAGAGACAAATCTCTAGCCATGTACAGACAAATTTCTTGTCATATAGAGACAATTATCTGGCCTTACAGAGACAAATATCTAGCTATGCAAAGGTATATACCTAGCTATACAAATTTAGAGACAGAGACAAAAGATCTAGTTAAACTGAGACAAATACCTAGCCATACAGAGAGAAATATCTAGTCATACAGAGACAAATATCTATTTAAACAGAGTCAAATATCTAGTCTTACAGAGACAAATATGTAGTTATACAGAGACAGAGACAAATATTTAATTGTACAGAGACAAATATCTAATTATACAGAGACAGAGATAAATATCTAGCTATACAGAGACAGAGATAAATATTTAATTGTACAGAGACAGAGATAGATATCTAGCTATACAGAGACAGAGATAAAAATTTAATTGTACAGAGACAGAGATAAATATCTAGCTATACAGAGACAGAGATAAATATCTAGCTATACAGAGACAGAGATAAATATCTAGCTATACAGAGACAGAGATAAATATCTAGCTATACAGACACAGAAATAAATATCTAGCTATACAGAGACAGAGATAAATATCTAGCTATACAGAGACAGAGATAGATATCTAGCCATACAGAGACAGATAAACATCTAGTCATACAGAGATAAATATCTAGCTATTCAGAAACAGAGATAAATATCTAGTTATACAGAGATAGAGACAAATATATAATCAAGCAGAGATAGATATCTAGCTATACAGAGACAGAGATAAAAAATTTAATTGTACAGAGACAGAGACAAATATCTAGCTATACAGAGACAGAGATAGATATCTAGCCATACAGAGACAGAGATAAATATCTAGCTATACAGAGACAGAGATAGATATCTAGCCATACAGAGACAGATAAACATCTAGTCATACAGAGACAAATATCTAGCTATACAGAGACAGAGATAAATATCTAGCTATACAGAGGCAGAAATAAATATCTAGCTATACAGAGACAGAGATAACTATCTAGCTATATAGAGATAAATATCTAGTTATACAGAGATAGAGACAAATATATAATCAAGCAGAGATAAATTTCTAGCTATTCAGAAACAGAGATAAATATCTAGCTATACAGAGACAGAGATAGATATCTAGCCATACAGAGACAGAGATAAATATCTAGCTATACAGAGACAGAGATAGATATCTAGCCATACAGAGACAGAGATAAATATCTAGCTATACAGAGACAGAGATAGATATCTAGCCATACAGAGACAGATAAACATCTAGTCATACAGAGACAAATATCTAGCTATACAGAGACAGAGATAAATATCTAGCTATACAGAGGCAGAAGTAAATATCTAGCTATACAGAGACAGAGATAAATATCTAGCTATATAGAGATAAATATCTAGTTATACAGAGATAGAGACAAATATATAATCAAGCAGAGATAAATATCTAGCTATTCAGAAACAGAGATAAATATCTAGTTATACAGAGATAGAGACAAATATATAATCAAGCAGAGATAAATCTCTAGCTATACAGAGACAGAGATAAATATCTAGTTATACAGAGACAAATATCTAGCTATACAGAGACAGAGATAAATATCTAGCTATACAGAGACAGAGATCGATATCTGGCCATACAGAGACAGAGATAAATATCTAGCTATACAGAGACAGAGATAGATATCTAGCCATACAGAGACAGAGATAAATATCTAACTATACAGAGACAGAGATAGATATCTAGCCATACAGAGTCAGATAGACATCTAGTCATACAGAGATAAATATCTAGCTATACAGAGACAGAGATAAATATCTAGCTATACAGAGACAGAGATAGATATCTAGCCATACAGAGACAGAGATAAATATCTAGCTATACAGAGACAGAGATAGATATCTAGCCATACAGAGACAGATAAACATCTAGTCATACAGAGACAGAGATAAATATCTAGCTATACAGAGGCAGAAATAAATATCTAGCTATACAGAGACAGAGATAAATATCTAGCTATATAGAGATAAATATCTAGTTATACAGAGATAGAGACAAATATATAATCAAGCAGAGATAAATATCTAGCTATTCAGAAACAGACATAAATATCTAGTTATACAGAGATAGAGACAAATATATAATCAAGCAGAGATAAATCTCTAGCTATACAAAGACAGAGATAAATATCTAGTTATACAGAGACAAATATCTAGCTATACAGAGACAGAGATAAATATCTAGCTATACAGAGACAGAGATAGATATCTAGCCATACAGAGACAGAGATAAATATCTAGCTATACAGAGACAGAGATAGATATCTAGCCATACAGAGACAGAGATAAATATCTAACTATACAGAAACAGAGATAGATATCTAGCCATACAGAGTCAGATAGACATCTAGTCATACAGAGATAAATATCTAGCTATACAGAGACAGAGATAAATATCTAGCTATACAGAGACAGAGATAAATATCTAGTCATACAGAGACAGAGATAGATATCTAGCCATACAGAGACAGATAAATATCTAGCTATACAGAGACAGTGATAGATATCTAGCCATACAGAGACAGAGATAAATATCTAGCTATACAGAGACAGAGATCAATATCTAGCCATACAGAGACAGAGATAAATATCTAGCTATACAGGGACAGAGATAAATATCTAGCCATACAGAGACAGAGATAAATATCTAGCCATACAGAGACAGAGATAAATATCTAGCCATACAGAGACCGAGATAAATATCTAGCTATACAGAGACAGAGATAAATATCTAGCTATACAGAGACCGAGATAAATATCTAGCTATACAGAGACAGAGATAAATATCTAGCCATACAGAGACAGAGATAAATATCTAGCCATACAAGTACCGAGATAAATATCTAGCTATACAGAGACAGAGATAAATATCTAGCTATACAGAGACAGAGATAAATATCTAATTATACAGAGATAAATATCTAGCTATACAGAGACAGAGATAAATACCTAGTCATATATAGACAAATACCTAGTCATATAGACAAAGACAAGTATATACTTATACAAAGACAAATATATAACTATATAGAGACAGACAAATATCTAGCCATACAAAGACAAATATATGTCCATATAAGACAGAGAATAATTATCTAACCAGGGACAGGGACATATACTAGTATCTAGCCATATCGAGACAAATATTCAGCCATACAGGTAAAGAGAGGTTATCCATGTTTCGATGTTTGAATTATCATGTTACACTCACATGATTTAAAATGACAATACAGTAATATTAGCTAAAACCTGTCAAAATTAGAGGTATTTGACTGTATGAATTCGCATTTCAACCAATATAGTAGAATTTAATTCTGAATTATGCTCGATTTAAAAGCTTATTTTGCGTTATGCATAATTTTCAGGAAGTGGCAGAGTGTATGAATACAATACGAAAACAGATGAGAGGAGCTGGATACACACACCAGAAGGCGATCCAGTTTACATGACGAACTCTTCTAAAGCCTAAAAAACATGCTTTCTCAGTTTTGTTACCGATAACTACGCTTTGTTTTTTTGGTTTTTTCGGGGTTTTTTTTGTTATTTTATCGTCATCATGTCTTTAAGTGTTTTACTGTGTTGTTTATTTATTAGGTTATTGTTTTCCTGTTTTTATTTCCATTTCGACGTACAGATACATAGTTTGTTAAATTTAAAATGTACATCTTTATATTTCAAACCTTTTAAAATGTTTCTTGTTTTATGAAAAAGGGGAAGCTGCGATATGTTAGTTGCATTTTTGACTATTACAAAACAAAGCCTTGATACTTCACTGTGATATTGTACTGATATGTTCGCAAAGACAGAGCAATGATATCCTACTTATATGTGCACTCTGCTTCTAACGCGTTTACTGTGATAAAATTGTGATATTTTACATATTATTTGACATACTAATTCTGGTTCCTTACTTTTGAGTTCACTCTGAAATTTAACGTGTATGTTCACTATGGTACTTTACTTACATGTTCACTTTGGTGCTTTACTTACATGTTCACTGTGATACATTCTTGTTAGTTTACTTGCATATCATAAATAATTGTGATATTTTATTTACATGTTCACTCTGGTACTTTACTTACATGTTCACTGTGGTGCTTTATTTACATGTTTACTCTGGTACTTTATATATACTCTGGTTCTTTGCTTACATGTTCACTGTTACAAGATTGTGATAGATTACTTACAAGTATATATCCATTGTAATAGTATACTTACAGGTGCTCTACGATACTTAATTTACATATTTACATGTTCGCTCTGGTTCACTCATGTTCAGAGTGATAATTTCCTAGTAAGTTCCTGAAGTCAAAACAATGATATTGTTCGTTTATTTTGGTTGTGACAGATTAATTGCATGATAATTAAGAATTAGACTCAATATCTGTTCCATTCATATAGTAACTTTCAAAACTTGACAATATATGGCTTACATGATCTTTCCAAGTTCAGGTTTTCTCAACACCTTGACAGATTACATTTCATGTTTGGCGATCACTGGTGGCGACATCTACCGCCGATCTAAAATTTCACTTAGATTGATCCGACACTGAGACCTTACTTTAGCCAATCAAAAGACTCTTGACATAGCCTGCACGTCGCCATTATTCTGTGTTATAAGTACTTTCCCCTCTATGATGTCGACGTGTTCTGACGGGTTTCTGAACCCAATGGAAATCGACGCTGCGAAGTCACAATATACAGGCCAAATCTGTCAAGGTGTGTGAGTAATGGAAGTGATTGTAAAATTTTCACTCTATAAATGTTTGTTTAACTGTGACATATGTGTTTTATTCAAATAATTTGATAGTGATATATTTCAGACGTTGACCAATGCTGCTGTGTTGTGTTACTGTAGACCTTTCTAGCTCCTGTGTAATTTTCGCTATTTTCGTTCTTAGTTGATAGGGCAAATTTAAAATGAAAGCGAAATTTTCTAGCTAAATGACTGAAGCACTGAAATACATGCTATCCTTAAGACTAATGTAATTTGGAGACAGAGTGAACAAGCTTTCGGTCGTAAAAGGGCGAAAATTACAAGGGGGGAAATGGCCAGGTATACAGTACTCCAATCTGTCAATGGCATTAAATACAATATTACATGTGGTATGATCTAAAACATTTATTAAAAGGTTGATATTTCAAATATGTTGCTCAAAAGACTCCGTATTGGAGATTTAGTTTAATATAAATTTTATCATACTTGATATAAGTTTTCTATTGTCATTCGTTATGATATTCGGAACTGATATTGATTGTTCAGTGACAGCGCATTCCCATTGCTGGATGAAGATCGAAGTTTGAATTTTGATCGATCATACCAAAGATTTTTCAATGGTTAGCTAAAGGTATTTTGTCACCGAAACTCAGTAAATATTGTTTTCTGTCATAAAATATCAAAATTAAACGCAGATATAATTTATTGCATTGCGTTAAGAATTGCAAACTGAATTAGGTCGGACGGGGATGAGGAAGAGCTATACCACCCAAGATGCTTTCAGAGTTCCGTATATAAATTGTATAAAAAATTCAGACTGTTCCGTTATTTGTTTTTTTTTTTCTTTTTGTTTTTTTCTTTTTTTTTTTTTTTTTTCGTTTTTTGGTTTTTTTTTTTTTTTTTTGGTTTTTTTTTTTTGGGGGGGGGTTTCTTTTTCATATTTTTTTTTTCTAAGTTAATAAGTGTAAGTTTAAGCAAAATGATATTTTGACCTAAATACTCATTCTGTGAAAAAAACACCTTTAAAAGTACGTGTCTAACGGATGAAGGACACAGCTGACTCTAGCTATATTGGGATACTTCCACGTCTATAGCTGTTAATGCCTCACTAAAATTATCGGTTGAACTTACAATTTACAATAACTTTAAACACAATATTAAAATATATCTAATACGGATACAGACATGGAACAAAATAATGGAACGCTATCATTTTTAAATATATATTTCATATAAAAACCACATATTTTCAAAAAAATATTGCAAAGCTATTTCTGATCTTGCATTTTAATAAAATTTCCCCTGTTAAACAAAATATTAAGTGTAGTCTCATTATATATTTTGATTTTTAATATCTAAATTAGAAATTAAAAGATTTATTAATTGTGATGAAAACGCCGTATATGGGTAAGTATAATTGTGAAGTCTTATTTTTACTTTCTGTTTGAATTGTCAAATGTTTGAAATTACAAATTAGAAAATTACACCCAATTAATAAATGTGGCTTGGAAACATTTTATGTCTAATGGTAAAAATTCTATTCAAATGCGATAAGAAATGGCTTCACAATATTTTTTGGAAAAAAAATGTGGTTTTACATGAAATATGTAGTAAAAAATAACAGCGTTCCATTAATTTTGTCCCATGTCTGTATAAAGAGATTCGCATTTCAAATGTCTTGTACATCTACTTACTGTTCAGCGGTATTATGCAGGGGAAATGAAAATACCGTCTCATTTACTCATCAACCCCTGTAAAATAATAGATTCTTCTGTAAATCAGTGACTTAGACCAGTCCAAATGTATATTTAGGGGTGAATGAATTAACTGTTACGATTAATCTTTAAAAGTAATCTTAATTCAGTCTTTCTAAAAAAGATGACCATGCTTTTCAGCCCTTGTATATACTAAGAGTTGCATCGATTTTAGTTTTGTCAGATTTTATTTGATAAGGTTTTTGGAATTTGGTCCAGACTATAGTATAGACATTGCTATTTAAAAGTACGAAAGACCTAGATAGTGTAGTGTGATGTTAGCAAAAGGTATTGAAACTTCCTTTAAATACAGAAAAGATAAGGTGGCTTAGGACAGAAGATGTCCTTACTGTCATTTCTTTCCATTTGTAGTCATATAAACAATATCCTGATTCATTACAAGATAACACTTCCCCAGTATTATTTCACGAAATTGATACTTCCGAATACCAATGTCGTATCAATGTTGGGATGTAAGATATCATATTAAATCATGATGTTTAGTCCGGTTCTATTTTGAGAGCTAGTGTTTAACCATTCTTGTTCCTCAATAACACTGTTCCTTAATGGGGGTATTTATCATGTACAAACGTCATCGTATAACCAGACTAATTTGATCTTGAAATAGACCAAATATCACCCGCCGTTGGTTTTGTTTGTTTCTGTTTGTTTATTGTTGTTTAACGTCCCACTCAATAATATTTCACTCATATGGAGACGTCACCAAATGCCGGTGATGGGCATCAAATTTGGCCTATGCTTGGCACTTACGGACATTGAGCAGTTCTCAACCATTGAGAAGTGAGAACGTGCCGACACATACTGAGACACGGGACCTTGGTTTTTTACTGTCTCTGTCCGAAGAACAGGAAACCGACCTGCCACCAGCTGGACTCGATCTTACGATCAAGAGTCAAGCGCGCTACCCTCTGATTCAGGCTGGCTCCCTGCCATTGGTATTTAATGACAACAGGTACAACTTTCCGTTTTACAAATCTGCAAGAGAGAGAGAGCAGTATTTATAGTAGCCTTTGAATATATGGAAAGAAAAATAATCTAAACACAAACAAATACATATTTTGGTTGGAAAAAAAGGTATTTGGTTTTGTCTGAAATATAATCTAAAACTCTTCAAAGTCCCACTGTGTTGTTCATTTGAAACATACATGTATTTTAAAGTCAATGTGGAAAGCGACACTTTGATATATATATATATATATATATATATATATATATATATATATATATATATATATATATATATATATATATATATATATATATATATATATATATATCATAGGCGTCGGAAGCAAATTGAAAGTGGGGGGGCTAAACCAACTTAAAACACACACACGCCAGAAGTGGGGGGGCTCAACCAACTTAAACCACACACACGCCAGAAACGTCTTGGGGGCTAAGCCCCAATTTTCAACACCTATGCCTGTGGGGGGGGGGGGGCTAAGCCCCCCCTAGCCCCCCCCCCCCCCCCGGCTCCGACGCCTATGTATATACAAATACCAATGTTATAATGCTCAAGACGATCGTTTCTGTCAATTAGACTTCATCAGCTGAGCTCCAATTTTAATAGATTGTACAACGGGCAAAACCAGTAATAGGTTATTTGAAAAACACACACACTAATCACTTTCACCAATGTTCTGTAATGTTTAAAGTATGTAAACTGCCTAATATGAAGCATACACTCAAATTGTTGCGATAAAGTTGTAATTGTCAACATACTAATTTATGTGTTCCGACGTCATTGTGACAGAAAGTTACCTGATTTAGCCGAGCCCTAATATCACCATCACGTAGAGACATAAGCCGTTTCTCACCTGAATCAAGAATCGTGATTTCATTATTTGGCCATCAAATTGTATGGTAATATGATTGTAAATTTGCCGAGAACATCAATTTCAAATTTTAATCCACCAATGGTATTTTGAGTCATTATTTACACCTATTAATATTTATAAACCGAATCATTTAATAACTGAAAATCCTGAAGTAACAATTTGAGAGGTGACAATTTGTACGTGTATGTTTATCCCCCGAGAATAACGCTTCCCGCATTTATGCACGAATTTAAAGTTTCGGAGAATTAACTTCAGTACAATTTTTCATTTCATCTAATTTCATAAAGTGCGAAACAATTACATTTGATTAATGCCAATATTTACATACTTCTCGTTATGGGGATACAGTGGTCCGATTTATCGATTTCCAGTCGGGAATATTTGTAAAAGTTTTTATCCTCTAAAGAAATGGCTATGATTTACAATTTCCATTTAACACTTTTTCGTCAAAATATGTCGCCAAAATACATAAAATAATGATTAACAAGCAAAGAATTTAACACGTTTTCTGCGAAATGTTGTCAAAAATCAAGTCGGTATTACTGGTAGTATAGATATTACTGTTAAATTTCAAAATATTGCAACTTTAATGGAGAAATATCGAGTACCAAAAAAAACAGACTTACAGTAACCTGACTCAACCAATCTTCAGTAGTAAAAAAAGTCGTAAACAGGGTCATTTTGCAGAAAAAATACAGGACGAATATAACGTCTAAGAAAGCACATGCTAAGAAGCATTAAACGTTTCAGTCATCCCAGCGTGGTTGAAATATTAGCAGCAGCATGTACGAGGGTTGTGGGATAAGTGTTAAGCCTGATTTGCACGCAACATATCCTGTCTTCTGCACTTTTGATCAATTGTCAGCAGTCTTGGTACCCAACGTGGTGAGAGCTTTCAAATATCAAGATCTTAAGAAATAATGAAATGAACTATTTCCCGAGAAACTCCTAAAGTACTGGCTATACCACTTTGTAACTCGTCTGTCGTCATAACAACAGCATAGACTTTGACACTTAAATTCTCAACCCATCTTTTATAGTAGGGTGCCCAGCAAACGAATTTGGTCGACTTGGGTTAACGGAATAATACACGACTAAGTCACGTTCTCTTAAATTTTGGGTCAAAGTTCAAATCTAGAAATTTCAGGAAAACGCACAGTCACATTCAAAAAGGTTGAGGCCCCTACATATATGCGTTTAGACCAAATTAAATTCGTATTATTTAAAGAATTATAACTATAGTTTCTATATTTAGGACTAAATTGATTTTTAATTTGCAAATTATGATTCGAGGAGAACATTTATACTTATAGGGTGCACATTTGACAACTTTCACCATCTGTTAGATAACAACGACCTTGACCCATTATGATTTTAAAAATAGCAGTTTTTACATTAGATCAAATATAAGTGAACTGTTAAGATGTTTTTTGGATATTAACATTTGTGTGTCGTCCCCAATAAATGATGTTTTTCGCTGTCTTTTGAAAGAACGGCTTCGTCAATGTCTTGGTAAATTTCGTTCTTGTGATTGGTTAAGTCTAATAATTTGTACTCTTGTTCCAAAATTTGTAAAACACTAACATAGAATGGATTTAAAAGGCCGTTTGGGGTATATCGTTGCTTTACAGAAATGCAAAGTACAGAAAAGCCGAAAAGGGGGTCAAAGGGGTATGAAAACGGAATGTCTGTTAATTCTATACAGTCTAATCACTTCAATCCTGCACAACAATGTCGATGTTCATGCAGACAGCACAGAAAAATGGCCGTAGCCAGTAGTAGCTATTATTATTTAGCTCACCTGAACCAAAAGTGACCTATTGTAATCATCTTTTGTCTGTCGTAGTTCGACGTTAACTTTTACACAATTTCAACTTTTTCTCATGAAGCAGTGGGCCAATTTTAACCGAACATTACATGAAGAATATCCATATGAAGCCACTTTAGTTTGCAAATGAAAAAGGTTTAGGGTTCCATAGGCCCCCAAAAGGACAAATTCTTGGTATATCTTTAAGTCTTCTTCTCACGAACCAATAATCAGATGACATTCAAGTTGTGCATGCATGATTCTTAAGTCAATATCTACAAAGTCACAGTTTGCGAATGAAAACGAAATCTGTCTATAAGCGAGTCACTACGGGCGCTTCAGATAACATAGGGTACAGTTTTATACAAATGTTTTATTAACTAATTTTTAGCGGGCCAATTTTAACCAAATTTGGCAAGGGGTATTCCCGTGTATAACTGCATAATGTATATGAATGAAAATGGGCTAAGACCCATAAGGCGCCTATACGGTATAAAAGGACTAAATCTTAATTCATCTTTAAAATTGTGTTTGTGTTTATAATTGCTAATTTCTTCACAACGACTTACATTTCAGGTGTGAAAATTGGCACACAACCCTAACTTATCATTTTGATCAGAATTAAAATATTGCGAAAGAGGTCTTTTTCGACACTGGGCACCCTACTATTACGGTAGCATAGTAATGGGGCATCCTCTCCTAGTGTTGCTACCATGTCAACATGAATAGCCTTAGGTGCTAGAATTTTTTGAATAAATATTGAATCACTGCTCTCTCGGCAATTTTGTCCATTTTGATAAAGTCAATTGCCCTGTCTACTTTAGAGTGTTACCTCTTCGACACAAAATTACCAAATGACACTGTTCAGTGGTTACAGTCTTTAGTAGTCAATAGAATAGTAGGGCAGAAAATAGGCAACCCTTATTCACTCCTCCAATCCAAGGCAAAAAACTGATTAATCAACCCTTGTAACATGTGTAAACCGGACCTCTACCAATATCCCTGTTGGGACCACAGCATTAAAACAGACATAGCCTCAAACTGGGTCAATTTTGTAAAATATGCAAGACAAATCCATTAAAGTAACAACAACCTTTTTTGGAAGTTTATAATATTTAATAAGCATCCAGATATTATGTAACAATTTAAATGTTAACAGACATCCAAAATGATTTATGTTTTTTAAAGATAACTTCTTCCGAATTTTTCAGAAAAAAAATGCACAAAACATTTTATGGAATGCAATTTCACATCACCAGTAATTAATCCACTGTGGAACTTCAACCAAAATTCACTTAAAAATCAAATTTTGCTGTAATATTCATATTCAACCAAAATCCACAACAAAATTATCCACAACAAAATTATAAGTTACGAAATAATATTCACATTTTTTTTTTCAATCTAAAGCCAGGTAAAATAATATAAAGAGAATTTTTAATGGCGATCACTCAAACCGGATAATTTCTGATAGGTGTCCTTCAAGTTGAAGTTTCACAGTAAAAATGTCAATTACAAGTGTTCAAGTGCTTCAAAATAGTACAAATTTGATCTTTGTATGTACACATTTATACAAATATACTTTAAATAGCTAAAAATATACATAATGGTACATACTCACACCTCTGATCACTTACAAATTATACAATCTAAAATGAAAAAATAAGCTTGGTATATCTGATATTTACAGCAACAACATAGGCACATAGTAGTTTTCATCGCACCATAATTTTAATTTCAAAAATACGAAGTCTATAATCTAAATTAATCAATGTATGCAATCACATAACAAAGATACAATGTAGTACGAGACTTGAGATAATAATCAAATCCAATACATTACGAATGTTCTGCAAGATCCCCTGCTGAAGTCATTTTACTACGTACAACATACACATCGTTCATCTGCATGCTTTGTTTTGATAGAGCATTTGCATTTTGAATTTTATAGATGTTTTACGCAACACTTAACAATTTTTCAGTTATTTTGTGGTGGTGGAGAGAGAACTCAATGACAATTTATCAGAGATGAGACAATTGGTTTTCCACAAGAAAACTGGCAAACTTTCTTACGAATATCAGTTTAGGTTCCAAAGGCACTCTAACCAGTCCTTTCACGGGATTTCATAGTTCAAAGCGTAATGCTCTAACCACTCAGCCATGACGGTCCCAGGGCCTTTGGAAAACATGACTTGACTTAATGAAATAGAGTTCAATTCATGCAGTATAGCCATGAAATTATCTACCATCCATGTCTTGATAATTCTCCATTTTTTGCTGGCTATGGATTTCGGCTTAATTACATAACAATGTACAAGACTTAAGAAATGGATTAAAAATGACAAACAAAGGGAGATAAATAGCATAAAAGATAATAAATTCATCATCTGCAGGTGCTTTAAGTAAGCTCGTCAATTTAAATCCTTATCAACTGCATACATACAATATTAATGTTATTGAAAACTTGTGAGAAAATTGTGAAAAGCTACAAACACAAGTTAAATCTTATCTCTTTTTAAATATTATTTCCTGACATTTGCAAAATTTTTTTGTGGTTATCTTAACCAATTTAGTATTAAGCATTGTGATCATTATATCATGTATATAGAGTTCCTTTATGTCATGTTCTACAGCAGGGGATATACAAAACATTCAAGGGAATCAGTGCAAAATGTTTAGTGACTGTCAAATTATCTCTGATTAATACAACCAACAGCTTTCAGGTGCATATTTTTTTTTCCATTTTTTTATTTCAAAACCAGAGGTAAGGGACACAGAATTTATACATTTGTATATATGAAAAATATTTGTTACCGGGTTAAGAAAAAAGGTAGAACTTTATTATTTTAGGATGGTGGAAAAAATGGATTAGCTCGAGCTAAAATGAGCTATCTAAACTTCTGACATAAATTAGCACTAACATTTTTAAAGGGGCATAAGCTGTTATGTTTAAAGATTTTTGTTTTCCTTTTTTATTACTTAAGATTGATATACAATAACAGAAAAGAGATATACACAGGCATAAACAAAATTTAAATTCCTATATATTTTGCGAAAATTGCTCGAGAAACCCAGTTTTGGCACTTTTTCAACTGCAATTGAATAACTCAACCTTACTATTTGTATACGAATACATTTTGTACCATACTTGACCTGACCTGATTTTCACAAAATATATAGAAATATAAAAATTGTTAGGCCTATGTATAGCTCTTATTTTTATTGTATATCAAGTACAAGTAGTAAAAGTGAAAAAAAAAATTTTGGTAAACACAGGTAATGCCCCTTTAAATCTACACTATTTATCACTGAAATTTAAAAAAAAAAATATATGTACTATTTGCAATGATGGTATACTGCAGTGTTAGCCAAGCATATTCTGTATAACCATACTAGAAACAAACTCTAAAGAGATGTAATAAAATAAGCCTTTTGATAATTTTTTGTGTATGGATAATTCAGGCTTTCAAAAAACATGAAATATGTCAGCTATATCATCGCAAAAAAATATAATTTACAGCCATTACACCACATTAATGTTATCTTTTTACACAATGTACATACATGTATACAAAATAAGATTCCTTGCTTATTTATTTTTCAAAAGTTTCAAACATTTTCAAAACCTTTTAAAATATTTCTCAATATATTAATGTTATTCCAAAATTTGAAAAAATATATATATACTTAACATATTATCATAACTCGAATCATCAAAAGAAAAAGAAAAATCTCAATGAAACTAAATCAACCAAAATGAATGGCATCTCAAAATATTTGGCTTCCATAAAACAGATTCCATATTTTATAAAATGTATCTAGTCACCGATACATCACCGTATCTCGTTAAATCTTCATTGTTCAAATCTACCTTCTCATTCAATGAAAGTTAAAATTGATAAAAACATAAAAACAAAATCAAAAAACAAAAATGCTACATGTAGTTTGTACATAGGTTAATATATCATATGATATTAAAATCAACATCATGTTAAATCACGTAATTTAATTAACAACATTTCAGTCATATTAATTTTCAAATACTACCATATAGACTTTTCTACATTTCCCCCCGATATATGAATTGATTTACCCTTAAAAGATCATTTCTGTTTATATGGGTCACGAGTGCATGGAAACTAAATTGACAAAAACTTACATACACTGGGAAATTTAATTGTTCATGCTGTGAACAGTAGGAATAAAATTCAGAAAAAAAGATTAACCAGCCAGATTATTGGAAAACATTCAATACAGAAAAAAAATCAAATTTAAAAACTATGTAGTAAAATTACATGCTGGTTTAAATTGTTTGATCAAAATTTGTTGGCCCTGATTATCTCAAAACCAATGCACGGAAGAAATGACGCATTTATGAGTAAAGAGACAGTAAAATATGTTGAGAAATGAACATTTCTGTACACTATGAGTTCAAACAGTTCCCAATTTGATGTTTTCTCAATCACAGCAAAATGTCAAACTGATCACATGGTCAAGACTTTGGCTCCTACACATCGTTGTCAAACTTTTGATAAGCATTGTCCTCCTTGATCAGACCTGGAACAGAAATTGTGATCATTATAAATAGAATTCCTAACAATAAAGATATATAACACGGAAGCAATTTACTAAGAAAATGGAGGTAAGACTAACTCCTCCTGTAAGTGAGTA
The DNA here is from genome assembly GCA_030159075.1 of Atrina japonica. Classification (NCBI taxonomy): domain Eukaryota; kingdom Metazoa; phylum Mollusca; class Bivalvia; order Pterioida; family Pinnidae; genus Atrina; species Atrina japonica. The sequence goes on along the minus strand of BROG01000006.1, from coordinate 1,557,497 downwards.
GACTTTTAAAGTTTAATAAATATTGGAAACCTTTAGAGATCTTTGAAGATATAATGAATACCATGAATCTGTAATATTGTTAGAAACTTGTAGTCAATATTTCAACAACAAAAAATACATGGGACACCCTTTAATTTTTCAAGGCTAAACACATTTAACAAAATATTAAATCATTTCTTTTATTGGAGGGCTATTTCATCTCTCCAATAATTAAGACATCACAGGCTATGTGAATCTCCACAATGTGACCTGTGTCATAGGTTTATGCAAATGCAATGAAGATTCTTCTGCACACATTCTAATCAAGAACACTTTCACTACTGGTGAAAAGAAAGCACCATCTGCTTTGGAAGAAAGAAAATATGACAGAAATCTTGAAATAAACAATGATAATAACCAAAACAAAACAAAACAACAAATGACAGAAATCAAATGCCCTCATAATAAATGTAAACATACTGACAGAATGACACAAATATAATTACCTTTCTGATTCAACATAAGATATCCCTAAAATATGTGGATGACATGAAGACCTCACCTCACAATCACATGAAACTAAAACTGTGATACATGTTGGATATTTCTATATATCTTATCTGAAGCCAAATCCAAGACACAATAAATGATGAAGAGCCAATGCAAAATATAGATCTGAACAATACAGGTCGTGCAAGATAAAAATATACAACTTTTGCTTTTAATACATGACTTTCAAAGAAAAATGTTGCAAGGTCAACAGATCCACCAGTGTGTGAAGACCTGTAAAGTAGGACCACACCGCAGCATTACCAGTATCAATGATAAAACAGTATATGACAAAAATGATAAACAACAGTGTAATATACATTACCTTTAAATGATATCCCTGGTTGACATTGGAAGAGACAAAACATTTAAGCAATTTACTTTTTTTTCAATGTTAACATTAAAGATACTACTTTGCAGAGTTTCATAACTGTATTTCTTATTTTTTTCTTTCCTAAAATGTTTCCTAAGCTGAAAAATATCATTCCCTGCATTGCCTCTGATTTTAGGAAAACATCAAATGATAACAACAGTAAGAAATCAAAAGCCAGAATGGCCACATGCAACACCAATAGAAGTAAAAATAAATTCTGATGACCTCAGCTGTTGTGCTGCCTATGGGGAGTTTGATGTACTCAAATGCATTGTGGGCCTATTGTATAGATTGCCTTATCAAAACCAGGGCTCCCCAACACTAAAAAATTCAGTCTTCATTTGGCCAGTGAGCCAGATATTTTACTAGCCAGCCAGAAACTTTTACTCGCCAATATATATATATATATATATATATATAATGTGAATGTGTTTTTGTTAAAAAATAAATCTGCTGGATGAAATGAAATAAAACAATAATTTTTTTAAGTTGACATGACTTTTTATTGTTTTAATCCATTTAAAACAGGATGATTAACTGTTGTTCATTTTTAAATAAATCTGGGAGTGTTCATATGCCTATATTTTTCATATTTGTTGCTTTAATATTCCGTTTTTGAATTCATAACGTCGGTTTCTTTTCGACAGAATTTACAAAACACAGTGTCTGCCCACAAGAAATTGAAATTTTAACTGTAAGTTAAAATCGAGAGTCAAAAACCCGATCATCAGACAAACAACTATAAAGTTCTTTATAAGGTTTTTGTCCGACAATCTGGTAATTGACTCTCGATTTTAATTTACAGATAAAATTTACAATTCCGGCTGTGTCTGTGGTCTGCCCGCACTCCTCGTCGAACACTAGCCATAACTCGGTTCCAGTATTCCTGTAACACTAACTACGTTTAAATTTGCTAGTGTCCATTGAAGAGGTAGATGCTTCTGTTGAAATCGACAGAGAAAAGAAAATGTCATCATGTTCTGTTTTGAAAATTTCAAGTCGAAAACATGACAGCATACAACATGTTTTTAATACAGTAATCAATGTGAGTTAGACACTCTACTTTATCAAAACTGAATAGTGAAATTGGTTGTTGTAAAGCGCATAACAGATCATGATTTCGATAATGTAATTTCACAATGAAAAAGGACAAACTTTTGATTTCCGGCTTGAGAAAAACTAGTCGCAATGTGGCGACTGAATTTGAATAAAAACCTAAAATATGGTCACATTTGCGAGTGATTTGGTCGCATTGTAGAGCGCTGAAAACTATCATTCTAGATTAATTTTCTGTTAATATGATTAATATCATGATAAAATTTATAACAAATGCATGAATAGAAATATCCTTAAAGAAAGCCTTAGTTTTAGTTTCAAATCTGCAGAAAGTCAGTGATGATCTGCAAGATCCCTATATTAACACTGACCATTACTGGTCAATACCATAAAAAATTAAAGACATGGACAATTTATACAGTCAGCACAAATCATAATGTCCTAGCACAAAAAAGACATTTAATAATGTTCTGATAAAAAATCTCCGACAAATTTTATAAACATTAAAAATCTTAACTTTATTATACTGCTATCAATTAGGGGTCTTGATACAAAAATAAACTCTTGTCATGACTAATGTGTTGTAAAACTAGCTCTGATCCTATATCTTAATATTTTCTGAGCACATTTTCTGATAACAAAATAAATTTTTACCATATTTCCTTCGAATTTCATCTGTTTTAGCCTTCCTCTCGGCTTTCCTGTAACAAAAATTTTGAGATTATATATGAAAAAATATAATTTTCTGCATACAAAGAAATACTGGAGAATTCTATGTTCAAGGTCATGCAGATGATCAAATTTCCCTCTTTTTCCGATTTCACATTTACCCACTTCCATTTCGTCACAAATTTAAACATCATTTTCTTGTATTCATATCAAAACAAAAATACTTTAAAATATACAGTGGTTATAAAGATGTGCATCAAAGGCCTAAATCGCTCTTTTCAAGACAGTTTCAATTTTTCAAGGCCATATTTGTATTACTTACAATCCTTGAAAAACATGGAATAATTAGAACAACAAAACGGATTCAATAAACGTTTAAATGTAAACCTTTAGCTTAAAGCCATTTCATGGATTCTTTTCCCTATACATGTTTGAAAAAAAGATATATTACTTTATTCCTAATTTCACTTATGCTCCTGCATATACTTTTCCCATAAATTATAACATGTTCTGAAATTGCCTACACTCTAGGTATTATACTTGATAGGATAACTGTGTAATACATTCAAAGGCATACAGGCCGTCATTTTGACAAACAAAATATATCCCTTGATTAGACCTGTATTTTTATTAAAAAAAAACAAAAAACAAAAAGATATAAAGCCATAGAAATTGTTACAGATCATGCATATATTTCCTACAATAAATGAATTACACTGGCAACTGATATTCCTTCCATCCATCCATGAAAGAATCCAATATTTACTTCCCCATCATTCACATTCATTTTCTTTTCAATAATTACAGTTTTTTTAGCCAGGATTTTTAATAACATTTTATTTGTATAAAACATTGAATATCTGAAACTATTCAAACAAAAACAACAAAAAAACTCAAATTTGACAACTTGCATGCCTTAATACATGAAAAAATCAAATATTTCTGAGGTCAAAATTTTCAAACCAACAATTTTATTACAAAACTATTAGTTTCCCAGATTTTTCCAGTTTATAGGGCTCATATACACAATATTTGATGATTCAATTTGATGCCCACTTTACCTTTCATCAGCCTTTTCTTTTCTTTCTTTCTTTTTCCTGTCCCATTTCTCATCTTCCTTTGCATACCTATTAAGATAAACCAATTAAGATAAAAACAATGTCATCTATAGTATAGTGTATGTATTAACACCAGAAAATATTTTATACCTCAATTAGTCAATACACAATATCACTAGAAAATCCAATTCAAAGTATTGATAGGCTGTAAGAAATTCTGTGTAACCAATAAATTTACATAAATACACATTATTTAAACATGTTAAAGTGAGCGCAAATATCCTGTTAAAGAGATATCAAGCCTGTCTGTTTCATAAAAATTTAACTACTGAAGTGTTTTTAGGAACTGGTGTTGTCAACAGGTGTAACCTGAGTCATCATATATGACCACCAGCCCTTTCAGTAGTTTTAGGAGTGAGGGACAAATTATATAAAGTAGCCAGGAAAAAGATAAAGCTGAACTTTGTGTTTAGATTGAAATGAACAATCTTTTATCTGAATAGGAGGGGAAGTAGCCAACATCTTAAAATGATTTCACGAGAGCCAGCCTGGCTCAGTCGGTATAGCGCTCGACTCTTGATCATGAGGTCGTGAGTTCGAGTCCAGCTGGCAGCAGGTCGGTTTCCTGGCCATAAGTGCTGAGTATAGGCCAAAATTTGAAGCCCTTCACCGGCATTTGGTGACGTATCCATATGAGTGAAAGATTCTTGAGTGGGACATTAAACAACAATAAACAAACAAACAATTGATTTCACGAAAATAGCCAACAGAATCTGTTGGCAGTCGGCTTCTATTGGAAAAGCTGATCATTTATCTTCGATATTTTTTTTTTTTTTTTTTTTTTTTTTTTTTTGTGTGAAAAGCTTCATGTTTCTTTTTGATGGGGAAAGATTTCATTGTCAGCCCATAAAGTATTGACAAGTTACACACGTGAAGATGACAAAATACAATTTTATGACGTAGAGCTCCTTTGACTTCTATATAATGAGAAAGCAGTGCATAAAGTTAGCCATACTTCATTTGCATATAGAAACATGTATTTGATGCATGCGAGAAAGGTAATCAAATACGAGTGTATTGAGTGGAAATGGAAAATATCAACCAGGGCTCTCAGTAGAGCAAAATTTTGGAGAGTCCCTGGGACCCCAGGGTCAAAATCTGGGGAGTCCCATCCAGAAAATGAAGAGTCCACTTATTCAAAGTCATTGCCAAAATCTATTTTTATGGTTGTCCCTTCATTTATTTACCTTTTTTGTTCATATCTATTAGATCTAGATTCTATCTTTCTACATGTAGATAGGTTGTTTTTTTAATTATCAATAATTGTATTATTATTTTATTTGTATTATTAATTTTGTAGTGCAGGGTCCCAATGAGTAAAATTTTTCATGACTTAATGTGTGCTATGCATTATTATTATTCCATGATAATTTTTTCAAAGGGATTAAGAGGGGGGGTGCAAAAATTACAAATCACAATCAGGTTAATAACTTGCCAATCCTATTTTCCAATTCTAAAAAAATCAAATGTTGCATTATAATTCACAAACAAAATATTTTTTTATCCATAACATCAAAATATTTTCAAGAGACGACTGTTGTTTGTTTTCTTCATTGATACATGTATAAGCAACAAGCATTCATCGTGATTTACTTTATATATGTATGTGGCAAATGATATCGAACCCACATTATCTTTCTTTCTGATTTATTTAAAGGACATTGACATTTTTATTTTGTATCTTGTTAATGCAATTTTTATTTTAAACATTACTTTTGATAACCCTAAAATGAGCTGTATGTTGTAATTAAATGATATAAGCGGCTCGATGTTCATCAGCTCTTCGTTTGACATGTCAGCGTGTGGATAGACTTTCGGAGTTTCAAATCTAATTAAAGGATTATCAGCAATGATTCATTGTCCATGGATGTTGATTGGGGGATAAAAATTATGTGCAGGTATGCTTAATTTGGAATATTTCTTAAGCGTGAAGCTCAACAAACAATATTATAAAACAAATAAACTACATGTAGCACCCTACACGTGTTTTCATAAGGGGTGGCACAGGTAAGTACCTGGGTGTTGTTTTATGACCAGTGATTACGAGGACGCACAGGTACTAGGACAGGTCAATTAAGCAATCCACAAGCAATTATGGGATTGATTAAAAGATATAAACGTCCAAGTCAAAATCTTGAGCGTCCTGCAGGACTTGGGGTTAAATCTTTGACGCATCCCAGAAAAATCTTGTGTGTCAAATATGCGTAACCCTTGGGTCCCTGAGAGCCCTGTCAACCTTCGTGGTATGAATCTAAGAGTCTCATCCTTAAGAAACTCTTGAATTGAACAACCAAATTCTTACCACTTGGACGGATATTTCCATAACAACCAAACACACCCATGTAAGATTTCAATAATCTTTTCCACTTTATGACATCTATCATACAAAGTATGATTTATGCCAAGGAAACAAGAACATTAACATCAGGAAAAGTCTTTTGTTTGTCATGGCAGCAGCCTAAACAATCAAAGCACACAGAAGTACCACTTTTCTTTTTTTTAACTCTAATCCAATCCTTCTTTTTTTTTTTTGAAAACCTCTTTTGTTTGTGGTGTGAGTAAACCTTGACTTCTTTAATATCTGGAGATATCACAACATACATGTAGTTGAAGAGCCACACATCTAAACATTATGAATTTGTGTGAAGGCAGTAGACGTTTTTAGCAAACAGAATTGCCACTGTCTATATCACTTCTCACTCAAAAGTATGCTGTGCATCTAGCAAAAGATCAGTGTTTTCATGGCAGAAAATTGTTACCAGGGCTGGGAAAAGTGTTACAGGAGTATTTCCATGACAACGAAGTGCAACCAGGGCAGAGAAAAGTGTAACCAGAGCAAAGAAAAGTTTTACCACAGCAGACTAAAAGTATTACCAGGGCAAAGACAAGTTTCCAGGGCAGAGAAGAGTGCTACGAAGGCAGACAAAAGTGTAACAAGGGCAGATAAAAATGTTACCTGGACAGAGAAAAGTGTAACAAGGGCAGATAAAAATGTTACCTGGACAGAGAAAAGTGTAACAAGGGCAGAGAAAAATGAATCAATACAGAGAAATGTGTTACAAGAAGTGTTACCAGGCAGTAAAGAGTATAATCATGGAAGAGAAAAGTGTAACCAGGGCAGAGAAAGGTGTAACCAGGTCATAGAAAAGTGTAATCAGGGCAGAAAGTGTTACCAGGTCAAAGTGTAACCATGGCAACAAAAAGTGAATCAGGACAGAGAAGAGCATTATAAAGACAAACATATTGTAAACTACACTTTTTTACATACTTGTTCTTGTTGTTTTTCTTGCAGCAACAGCAACAACATATACAGGTCACTAAGGCGATGATTATTATACCACCAATGACACCCATGGATATCAGTAGGGCTTTGAAATTCACTGTAAAAAAATACCAAAATCATCAGAACTCAAAAGTGGAATACAGTATTCAAATTGACGGTCAGCAATGTTTTCTGGCATACAAGCTTTCAAAATGGAATTTTTTTGTTTGTATTAAAAGTTTCAAATATTTCATGTTTTAAATAAAATATTCTTCAAAAATCTTGGGTTGCAAAAAGCTTGTTGTTTTATACAAATTTATAAAAATAAATGAACGTGAACAACGGTCAAGTTAACGTTGGATATTCTTTCTTATCAATCACTGGTGTATTTTTATTAATTCTTGGCAATATACATGTAAGTATGTATGTATGTCAAAAATTTCTATGGCATTATACATATACATCTTTTAAATTTTTCATCAGAGTTTAGGTCTGATTACATCATAATTCTCTTTAATTTCTTGCTTATAGTTCTCTATCAGAGAACTAGAGACCTCTAACCATTAATTTTATGACTACTCTAAAATTATTTTTCTTTTTTTTCTGGTATGACATTACTAGTTTCACATTAAAACAATGGTTATTGATACATTATATGAAAAGAGTATAAATGCATTTCAAAATTTCTAAGTTTATTATCTCTGTAAAAGTACTCTGGTAGTGATCTTAAAGATTAAGGGCGACTTTCATTTCGGGTACAAATTTGCATGCCATATTTTTTCAGTTGACATAGGACATCAAAAGTGACGGTTTTTTTTTCCTCATTGCACTGTAGATCCCATGTCAAAAACAATATTAACAAAGTTGTTTTTCAGTGAATTTGTCTTTTTGTATTCTTTAAACAAAATTGTATCTGTATTAGTAAAACAGTGCCTTTTATATACTTATGAAAAGACTTTTAATGTATGGTGGTGTATATCCTGAGCTGCTCAACTCTGGCACCATCAAGGTGTGATAGTAACAATTAAATACCAAATTTATATTGCAACTCACCCCAGCAGACTCCCCATCTCGCTTCATCTAAAGGACAGTCTGATGACCTTGGTAAGATATGTCCTGTTGGGTACAGCATACATTTATTGGGTTTACACCATAAACACTAAAAGGAAAATAACATAAACAAAATAAACATTAAAAGGAAAATAACTTGTACAAAATATACACTAAAAAAAGGAAAACATATACAAAATATACACTAAAAGGAAAATAACATGTACAAAATAAACACTAAAAAATGGAAAATAACATGCACAAAATAAACACTAAAAAATGGAAAATAACATGTACAAAATAAACACTAAAAAAGGAAAATAACATGTACAAAATAAATACTAAAAGGAAAATAACATGTACAAAATAAACACTAAAAGGAAAATAACTTGTACAAAATATACACTAAAAAAAAGGAAAACATATACAAAATATACACTAAAAGGAAAATAACATGTACAAAATAAACACTAAAAAATGGAAAATAACATGTGCAAAATAAACACTATAAAAGGAAAATAACATGTACAAAATATACACTTAAAGGAAAATAACATGTACAAAATATACACTAAAGGGAAAATAACATGTACAAAATATACACTAAAAGGAAAATAACATGTACAAAATATACACGAAAAGGAAAATAACATGTACAAAATATACACTAAAAGGAAAATAACATGTACAAAATATACACTAAAAGGAAAATAACATGTATAAAATATACACTAAAAGGAAAATAACATGTACAAAATATACACTGAAAGGAAAATACATGTAACATGTACATTTTTTGTTATCAAATTACTCAATATAACTACAGTTTATACATGTACATTATACAAGGTGCATGTTTGTTATGCATCAGGTAAAAATTGTGTGTACATGTGAATGATTTTAAATAAATATAGTGATAGTTTTATTTGGGCTATATTGTGTGCACAATGTTAAATGACGTAATTGCACGATAAATGTTTTAAAAACCCTGTACATAAATTTTCAATATTAATAATTTCAAAGAGTTTCAAGTTAAAGACATAGTATCTACGATTTCCTCAAATATTTCAATCTCAATTGTTTGGGTCAAATATGTTAATATTTGGAGATAAAAAACGAAAAATTGTTGAATTAAAACACATAGAAGTATAGTTTTATTGTATTTCACAACTTTCCACGTTTTTTTTATTTTTTGTCGGTACGACAAAAATTCGTTTGAATGCCCATATTCATATAACCTTAGAGTGACCTGTATTTGCGCATGCGCATTTCCATTGTTGATAGTGAAAAGCATGGCGTCCAAAGCAAAAACAAATCGTGGCCGACCTGTTAAATTGACAGATTCAGCTAGAAAAAGAAATCGGAAAGAAGTTCTGGCGAAATACAACAAGACCAAGATAAATATTGGAAAGGAGTATGATCGATGGATAAGCCTCAAGGACCGTCTAAACCCTGTCTCAAAATAAATCAACACGTGCTTACCTCAGCATATTGATTGATATCGATACGATTTAGGTCATTGCGTGGTGCTTCTGGGATTGTTTCTGTGCATAATTAATGAGTTTGATTCTTACAGACGACGACAACAAATCAGCATTTATCCGTTAATTACGCTAATTATACAAAAAAGTGTCGACGTGGAAGATCATTATTCAGTCATATCTTCGATATTTCCGCAAAATTGCCGACTAAAAAAAATAACCATTTTCGTAGATACTATATCTTTAAGGCTCATTCTAACCCAACAGGTATCCAGGAGAGTCTATATTTCGATGCGCAAAACTGCCCCATCGCTTCTAAACGTTTATCGAGCAATATCTGTCAAAATTTATAGTTTAGTGAATACCTCATTAGTTACATTATCTATTCATTTTCCATTCACGAAACAAGTTCTATTTAGCGATAGGTAGGCACCGCCATTACTGGGGGTCCTAATTTCTGCAATTATGTCATTTAACATTGTGCACACAATATAGCCCAAACAAAACTTGTGATTTCCATTGCTTACTATCGATCCATGATTGGCAGTCGATACTGGTACTGTAATAGTTTCCGGACGATTTTTTATGATTTCTCTTAAAATCTCCCTTATTTTACAGCAAACAAATATGAAATACTATATAATAACAGTTTACTTCAAGATCCTTTAAAATATGCAAAGAAACAATTGGGGGAAAAATTTAGAAGACCTTGTTTTAGAGTTTCCCCGATTGAAGTGTGGCGCCATTTTCCTAACCTTTACAGTAACAGATCAAGGACGGTTACATTTAATGAATTTCTTTAAGCTCAACAAAGAGTGAATTGGACAAAATTTATGTATTAATTATTATTATTAGGAGTGAGCAATTTTATATCAATATGATTATATCCATATGTTTTGTTTGCATTAAAACGTTAATAATCTTATTTTTTCTCATGTCGTCATGACATCACTTCCCCCATCGCATGAAAATGAAAGTTGGGAGAACACAGATAAACTGATGTAACAATTTATTAAAAATTATTGTTTTGAAATTTCTGGCTGCAGTACATTTTTTTAGATTCTATAAGCAGACGACATGTAGGAAAATATCTAGAGAAATCCTGTTTATTATACCCGTATTTATAAATCGTCCGGGAACTGTTAAAATACCAGTAGAGCTTTGAGTTTGTCGTGTTATTGAATTTTTACCGAATGAGGAATAACTGAATATGCATTTTTGGATCATGCTGGTAGAAAAAATATAATTACTCACTTGCTTCCTGCACATTCTCAAAGATATTTTGTCACTAGGAAGCAAATGTTTAGTTTTACGCTTGTGTGCATTTACATACATGATATTGCAGGATTAAACCAAATAAGAACAAAAGAAGAACACCGCTGAAATTAGGACCCTGTTAATTTAAATGTAGGACTCTTGATGATACAATTTGACTCCAGTACGATTTATCTTCCTTCCCAATTAGAATATTTTATCAATGTAACAGTATTGTAATTACCTGTGCCAATTTTAAACATTCATCACAACTGCCATTTCTGGACTGGCATTCTGTAAACGAAAAAAATAAACATGATCATGTAATGTATACCAGTATAAATCATATCTAAAAGGAGGCTTCAAAAAATACACAGACAACAAACAAGTTTTGTTCACAGTGACATGTTTTTGAATTTGTCAATCAAATAGTTAAATAGCAAGCTACATCACAAAACAACGACATCCCTAAGGATGATCTGCTATACATGTATAGTCCCCATACCCTATAGCTATGTTCTAGTATATAGGTGATCCCTTTGCACTTTGCTATAGCAAATCATCATTGATGGAAGATCTACTTAATTATAGTATGTAGATTAATCACCTTTGTTTGGCATTCCGGAAAACCATTTCCAGACTGCCGAAACACTATACTGATCAGGGACCAGAAACCACCTAGGGCCAGTAGCTAGTTATTACATGCATTTCTGTGATATAGAACACGATTTTATGAGATATTTTTTAGATTAATCATCATGCAGATGTTGGACATTTTTCCCAAACAAAAGAAAAACACATATTGTGGTGGTATATACTAAAGATGGAATCACACCATAGCCGGCTACTGGTCCTCGACCAGTAAGTCAGTTTCCCCTTGTACATATAAGTTCTGCAATTTTGTATAAATTCTAGGTCGGGAATTGGCAGGAGAAGATCTGCTACAGTCTTAATGGGTAAATGATCTGCTATGTAATGTAGTGAAACCTCCGCTGGGGGAGGGGGGTGTCTATGATATAGTACTGTAGTCTATCATCCAGGGGAAAAACTGCTATGGGTGATGATCATATCAGTGTTAAGATGTATATGACACCAGTATAGTATAAATGTACTAGCCAGTTCCACCAAAGGTAACGTGTCTGACCACGGCCACATTGGCACCTGCTCCGAGGTGGGTTCCTTCCCATGATTCAACAGTATTAGCGTTACAGACACTGTCAAAAACTGAATTTACATCTTTGATTTTCTCAAGAAATTAACATTTTCAAATGTTGGCTCTAAAACTGATCAGAAACAAAAAAAATAATGACTTCTCAGAATAAAAAATAAATAGATGTGCAAGTCACATTTTTGTTCGACTTCTAGACCATTCACAAAACGTGGTTATAAATAGTATGTTGTACTTACTGGCCTAGACCGAATTTTCTGTCCTGATTTAAAGCAATTTTTTATTATGTAAAGAAAACGCTTTAAATCGGGGCAGAAAATTCAGCCTAGTACTGGCCTAATTTCTGTGGAAACGCTGGGTCGGACTAATTAGAGTACGCTAGAGTACTCTACAAATTTTAGGAAATATACATGTATACATTATTAAGTATACAATTTAACACTTTATTTTTTTACTATTTCAAATCCGTTTTATTGATTTTAGAAAGATTAATGACCTAAAATTAGATAATTATTTTTACAGGGACTTAAAAATTTCAGCCATCTGTTTGTATGAATGTTTCCAGCCGATCCTATGACATGGACGTGGTTCTATAACAGGATCCTTTCTTTATTTATTTATTTAGTTTTCTATTTATTTATTTTATGTAATTTTATCATTTTTATCAAATTCATAAACCAAATCAAATGGAAAGATATAAATAAAAATGAAACAAATTTATGGGGGACAAATGCATACAAGGTTCCGTGCCATAGATCCCAACTCAAGACTGGAATCTTTTCTGGTACATTGTTACACTTAAATAATAATTAATATTGTACATAATAATGCATCAGATATGAATGTTTGTGCTATGTATTACCAGTTTATTAGCTAAATATAGTCTTACAACTCGATAATACACTGAAAATCTGTAGAGTACTCTAGCATACTCAAATTAGTCTGACCGGCCCCGGGGTAAAACAAGAGGGTTTTATGTGTCCAAGCGTTTCTGACCGGCCCCGGGGTAAAACAAGAGGGTTTTATGTGTCCAAGCGTTTCTGCACAAGGCCTCTTTGAGATCATATGAAAGTAATATCTGTGGAAACGCTGGGTAAAACCAGAGGCAGAGGGTTTCATATGTCATCCTACATTTTTGGAGCATGCGGGTAGAAAAAAATATAATTACCCACTTGCTTCCAGCGCATTCTCAAAGATGTGATCATTATGTCAAGAGGAAGTAAATGCTTAGTTCGTTTACATACATGACACTGCGGGATTAAACGAAATATAAACAAAAGAAGAACGCTGTCGAAATAAGAACCCTGACGAATACGGAATAGAGGACCCTCGACGATACCACTGAAAATAAACTTGACCACTTAATATGGAGAACATTACCTTGTGCTGGGGTTAGAGTTGTTGTGGGGACGGTTGGTGCATTCGATGTGACGGTTGGTGCATTCGATGTGACGGCTGCAGGCCTAGTTGTAGTGATATCTGTACCATTACTTTGTCCTGTAACATTTTGTATTAAAACTATTACAGATACCACAATAATATGAAGGACCCACTTATCCATTTTGTAGTAGAGTTCTTTTGTTTTAACTGGTGGGTAGCTGATATAGATCTAGCGATTTAATGATTCCAAGTCACGTTGTATTTATGTCACTTCCGGTTGTACATGAAAATATAGTTCATTGATATCGTTATTATTTCAGTCATATGAATAATTATAGACATCAAATTGAAATAGATCGAAACGTATATCAAATTACAGGTGTAATGAAATTAATATCTACTATAACTGCAACATAGGCACATATGATCGCGTATGAAGAATATCAACACTAACAAACCAAAACAAAACCGAAAGTAGTTCGGGATGTCTGATCACGTGAATTTGTATCGCATACAGCTTGTAACTCTTTATTTATATCACATAGGCGTCGGAGCCGGGGGGGGGGGGGGCTTAGCGCCCCCCCTTTTTTGCAAAGATAGGCATAGGTGTTGAAAATTGGGGCTTAGCCCCCAAGACGTTTCTGGCGTGTGTGTTTTCAGTTGGTTTAGCCCCCCCCCCCCCCCCCCCCACTTCTGGCGTGTGTGTGTTTTAAGTTGGTTTAGCCCCCCCCCCCCCCCCGCACTTTCAATTTGCTTCCGACGCCTATGTATCATGATCATGAACAACAATTTATTGATTTGAAAATTTATAATATCAATTAAATGTGTCTCAGCTTAAGTATATATTTTAACTTTTCACCCATGGATACATGTAGGCCCTACGTGTTTTTGTTTTGCTTAGATCTATATATACGGTGCACCAACTCTAATCTTATAGTCATAGATCTATATTAGTATATAGGCCTATATCTATTGCTTGTATCTCAACCAGAGACACAATATTAAATGCTTACTAGTTGATGAATAAGATGCATATTTGTCACATCTTTTAAGTTTAAATTTGACTATGAACTTACGACGGGTGTGTCGTTAGACATGGACGCTCATTCCTTCCTCCTGGAAACCTGTTCCCAGCTCTGGGTTTTCCAGAGGTCCATGTATAATTTCTCCTAGAACTTCCTAACAGATAACAACACTTTAGTGTGCGAAAAACTATTCACAAAGTTATAGGACAAGTGTCATACAGGTAACTTAATAATTAGAGTAAAGGTAATATATAGATCTATATCGACTGAAAAAAGTGAAACTTTGTATTAATGTAGCCTTACGTCACACTCAACAATTTTACAGTTTATATAATGGCAGACATCGTGAAGGAGAGAATCAGGGCCCCGAAGTCACCAAATTTACTCAATAGATCTACTCAAGTTCAACTTTTTTTTCAATATTTTGATTATATGAATCATTTATAAAACATTTGGGTTTGAGTGATTAGGAAACATCAATTTTCATCATTCAAATATATATATATATATATATATATATATATATATATATATATATATATATATATATATATATATATATATATATATATATATATTGTCACACTTATGATTTTCCCGTAAAATGAATAAATACGTTGAATAGGTAGGGTACTCAAAATATGAGTAAGTAGACCTTCTCAAACATCTTATTTTTTTTTAATATTTCTGAAAATAACTGAAAATCGGGTCAGAATTTCATCTTAATGACACATCAGTCTAAATTACAAGCATAATATGCTTTACAGAAATACTGTAGTTACTACGCAGATGTGCGGTTTATATGATATCATTCTGAGTCTTATTCTTGTAAAGTCATTTTGCATTTAAAATTACGCAACTCTCGGGCGGCCCCAATATCGGTAACTACATGTATGATGTATAACCATATCATGGAGGCATATTATTGTTCTTTGTTGCATATTATTGTTTCTTTTGTACATTTCATAATTTTTTTTATCATATTATTGTTTTTTGAAAGTCAATCTTTTTACATACGATTGCACATGTTACAATAAATTTAAATGTATAAATTTTATAAACATAAAAGTAAAGCCATTAAGACGAACGTTTCTGTCAATAAGACTTCGCCAGTTGAGATCCGAAACAAAATGTGGTACCATGCAAGGCCAAAATATAACCCAAATCCTTCTTAATTTCTGTGGAAACTCTGGTTTTACCCAGCGTTTACACAGAAATTAAATCTTTCTATGAATAAAAATTGTAAAAAGATGACCATTTTACTCTAGAATTTAAACGGTGCTATAGTAAAATCCATATAACCTGGCGGGATGGAGTCTTGTGAACCCTTTCTTGACCTGGACAAGTTTGAATTTTAGGTAATAAAGCATAACATTAAAAAAAAACACCGACAAGAGTAATCGTCCCTACTTGTCACCATACATAAGAGAGTATCCAGTGAGGAATAAAACGTTTTTCCCACCGTGCAGCTGTCATAACCGAAAAGTGAGTAGAATCATCCGTATGGTAATCAAAAGGTTACTCCGCCCCGCCATCTTATGTAAATTGGACAACATACTTCCGATATTTAGTATAAAATAATCAATTGGTTTATATATACCATCCGGGACTCCAACGGCCCATAACTAACTTTTACTTTCTTTGTATAAAACTTATGTTCTGGAAGTGTATGAAAGTACATGTACTATACCAAAAACAGTTTCCATTACTAATGCAATCTCAAGTGATGCATAAAAATATACCAAAATCTTCTCAATACTCTCTGTGGAATATTGGGCAAACAAGGATCTCTGGTAAATTCAGATGCTAGATCAGGTGCCATGGAAGATATAACATCCCCTGGTCACAACTAGTTCAACAGATTCAGTTACTTTTTTCAGACTGGTAACATTTCTGTTAAGAATAAATGGTATTTGCAGACAAGGTCAATATGATTACCATATAGATTTGGATTACTAAATGTTGAAATTTAAACACGACTGACCTATTGCCAAGTGTCTGACACATGGCTGTTCATATGCTTTTTTGACATCATTCTATTGTGATGACATAATCACACAAACATTTGATGGGCCATTTAATTCTGACATCATAATTGAAAAGTTTGCCAAAAGGTGCCATGTCAGGCATTTGGCAATAGGTCAAATATCACCATTTCCTATTATTGGGATATGAATTTTTATCTTAAGATATTAGTATTCAATGGATACAAACTACACCATTGACCATTTTCTTACAGGTTTGAGTGGTAGACCCAGAGTATTTTTCTGAAGGCTAATGCACTTAGCCATTTAGCTTCAATTTCATATGATCTTTCTCTAATGTTGAATTTCTGGGACTCATTTGATTAAACACATGTAGACAGTGGTGTTAAAAAAGGAAGACAGGGGTGGCCATTTGAACTCTTGAAAAAAAAGAATGGATTCAAGAAATATAAACAGGTAAATAAAAATGATCCCAAGATGCAATTTGATCTGTCCATTCTTATTCAAACACAAGAAAACTACAGATTATATTTATTTATGTGGCCCAAAAAGATAAAATATAGGCCCTCATTAAGCTACACCATTTGCAAAAGCAAGTTTTGCCACTGTATGTTGACTGTAGTTTTGTAGTACCAGTATTTTCTTATCATAAAAATAATAACTAAACAAGCATTTTGTGAATCTTTTATTATAAGTCAAAGCAGAATTACATTCTACCAAAAAGGACTCATCTCCAGAGACAGAAATAAAGTCTTATCACATTGTACTTTGTTAAGAAAAAATAACATGTTAAGGAGATATTTATAAAGTAGCACTTTCATATGCATCAAAAATTTACATTTAGTAGGCTTATACCGGTAATATGGTTTCACACCTTCTGTGTATTCCAGCAATTTCCAGAAACTGGTTTTGACTAAATATTTCATGGAATTGGTGTCACGTGGGAACAATATCCACGTGATAATCAAATATATTTATAGTCGGAACAATTAAACTAATATCAATAACATTCCAATCTACTGTAAATTACACTGATAATCATGAAGTCTGGATTTACTTGGACACACCTAATTCCCCATTTCACATCACAGATAGCAGTAGAATAGGAATATGAAAATCACCATTTAAGGCGGTCTTCCACAGATTCTCTGATAATAGGTCAAACTTTTTTTGTGTGTGTGTAAAATGATGTTTTTGGTGAGTGATATGTTGAACATGATTTTTAATTTTAACACTACAATCAAACAATATAGATGTGCAACATTTACTGCATGGTTTTATTTTGTTTATAAAAGAACTCGCATAGTAATTTAGACTCTAGAGCACTTATCACACATTCATTATATCCGAAATGCATTTTTATAACAAGATGTGTTTGTGAAACACAAATGCCCCCAGTCTCAACAAATTTCTATGCTGGCAAACAAAATAACCCCACCCCACCGACTGGGGCATGTAATGTCAGCGAAGTGAACCCCCAGGGGCATGTGATTTCAGTGGAGTGTGAGCAACCCTTAGATGAACTTACAGTCTAAGTCTGGTCACTGTATCACAATCCAAACTTTAAATATTGCAATGTCCTACATTTTGACCCCACCCTACCCCTGGGGGCAGTGATGTCAGTGAAGTGTGAGCAACCCTTAGATAATCTTACAGTCTAAGTATGGTTACTGTTTCACGATCCAAACTTGAAACATTGCACTTTATACCTAAGCAGGACGGAAATATGGATGGACAAACAGATGGACAATCCAAACACTATATGCCCCTGGCAGACCTTTCAGGCCAGGGGCATAAAAATTATATTTTTTCCATCAAAAGAAATATTCTATGACAAGAAACATGTAATATTAAACCTACACCATTTAACCTACAACAATTAATTCAGTTGGTCACTTCTGATTCACTTTATTCAGTATCACATACAACTTTAAACCACTGACACATTCAGATCAGTGAATATACACAATTATAATTCTAGTTTGACGTTTCCGTCCAGTTTATCTGCATACTTCTTGATGTTTGGCTTGACTTCTTCTTCCAGGAACATTGTCACCTGTAAAAATATAAATATCATATTTAAGATGCAAGATAGATTATTTGGTGCAAAATGTCACGGTAACATTTCATTATTTAGTGAATGTTTTATTGACCATGACTGGTTTTTTTCAAGTTGCCATGGTAACATTTTACTAATTAGTGAATGTTTTTATGTACCTTGACTGTTTGGTTTAAGTTAAAAGCATTTTACTATTTAAATAGCGAGTGTTTAGCAAGTTTTATCTTTCTCTCTAACTACTAGATGTAAACACATATAACATTGACCAGGGTTGAAATTGACAGTAGTCCGTCAGTCCGAGACTAGTAACTTTTGCGACAGACTAGTCAAAGTTATGCTTTAGCTAGCCCAACTGACTTGTAAAAAATATGTACAAACACAGCAATATGAACATGAGCTATGATTAATGAAAGTGTATAATAGATGTAGCACCAGATTTACTTAATCTGAAACTTAAACTAAGATGATCATAGTAGCTTTGACTCATCAGAACATAAAAACACCAAAGTTGATAACTTAGGTCATTCCAGTACCGTTTCAGTAAATACATGCCAAAATGATAATTCATCGTAAGACTTTGGGGCTAGAGAATTTGCCATAGAACTAGTAAAATGTTTACCACTAGTCCGACTGACTAGTGAGACAGAATTGCTAAATTCTACCCCTGTTGACTTATGTTGAGATGTGTACTAAAAAGTATTTATGATATTTTTTACGGAGTATGATAAATACCTTTTGACCCCTCATTACACTGTAGACTAAGTACTAAGATGTGTGTTAATGGAAGACAAGAAAAAATGGCGGAAATTCAACATGTGCTAGATGAAACAGTAACAGACAAAGAGGTGAATTCACAGGCAAAAATTCCTAATTTCAAATCACAATACACAATACCATTTTTCACCCATTAAGCGCCCAGGGCCCTAAAAAAATCAGGGGAAAAAGAGGGACCAATTAACAGTCAAATTGATGTAAAACAGTTAATTTTGTATGAAGCACAGTGGTAAAGTTGTTGCAGTTATTACTGAGGACACCTATCAACATAATTCTGTTGCTGGGGTGGCACAGATAAACTGTTACGGTTTTTCTGTTTCACATCTTGTCAACCAGCTAGAAAAGATTCTCGATCTTATGTAAAAAAAAAAAAAAAAAAACAGAGTGAGGGGCACTTTTAGGGACATGGGCACATAATGAGTGGAATACAGTAATTATGATAACATAATTTTTCTTCCACTAGGAAAATTTTCCTAGGAGACAACTATGTATTTTATACAATTTGTGATGTTAACATATTAATTTCCCATGTGAGGATCGGAGATCATAAAAAGCATACTGCTACCAAAATAAAACAAAAAACAGAAACCAAGTGGAAATCATGTGGATGTAAGTGAAAGACAAAAGGAAATACCCACATGTACAGGTAGAGCAGCAAATGAACAAGTTAACCTTACCCATGTAACCAGACAGAATCAAAAACCAGTATAAAGATAGTACACACCTACTTTAGCACCTGTTTGGTGATTGAGAAAATAAACAAACTTCAGATTCTCACTTACCTGTGAAGAGGCTCGGCCTGTAAAAGTGCTGGGATCGAGTAATTTGTCGAGCTGATTATGAATTGGTGTGAAATACTGCGAGTTGCGTATTCGTTCTACTAAATCATTATCACCTCCTTCCTGTTTGACTACCAGTCCTGCCGCCTGGGATAACACCCTGATTTGTTCATGACACTCCTATATATAAGTAGAAAACTAAGATAAACATACCTGCATAGCCATCTACAGCTGGCTCTCAAACAATTATACATAAGAAACCAGGGCGCCATGATTAACACCTGACCAAAACTGACAACACCGGACAATTTCTGCATGTTCTGATCAGAAAACATGTATTTTTAAATATCTGACCACTTCTGAAATCTAATTAAAAACCAATCTCTAACCGTTCCCGTTTTCTGATATATCACGTATAGGATCTAATGCAAATGACCTCATAGGTGTGTCATATTCAACCATTGAAAATGCGACTTACACAATCTTGTTAGCAATCAAATGGAAAAGAGATGTAAACATTTTAACATTATAAACAACACTGTACAGAATTCTTTTCATAACCTTGGATAGGTTTGAATCACCAAAGATATTCAAATGGAATTGTTTGGACTAATGGTTTCCTTATTCTAGATTAAATAAATTACATCTCTTTGACATTCATTTTGTAAATCCCATTTTCATTGGTGGAACATTACACATTTATGAGAGGTCATCTGCACATGACCACACAGCAGATTGCATTAGATTCTATACGCGATGTATCAAAAAACAGAGCGATTAGAGATCATTTGTAAATTAGACTGGGAATAGTCAAATTGGGAAATAGTGGTTTAAACAGAAAAAGGTTTGAGGACATTATCAACAAGGTTTTTTTTTCTGAATCCAACATTTCTTGTATGTGACTTCTGTTTAGTTCCTACAGTTATAAACACGTATCCACTACACAAATATTTGAATGGGGAGGTGGGATTTTTTTTTTTTTTTTTTACAATTTAAATATTTTTTACTCTCTTTGCCTTTTGTTGATGTTTACATTCAACATCATATTGTCACATTGAGAAAGATGAAAGTTTTATTGGAAAAAAGGCATTATTTTTTAGTAGGGAATGGGGACAAAAAATTGAGTCTATAGACAGACAAAAGGTCAAATCTATAGACACACATAAGGTCAGACATAGTCTACACACTTACCAGTATATATTTCCACATCATAAACATGAAGCCTGAGTCTACTGTGTAAACTAAAGGTCAAATAAAAGTTATATACATTGTATTTAGAAACCATAAGTTGAGTCTTTATTTTGTATGCCAGACTAAAAAAGTTTAAAACACACATACATTCAGACCACCATGTGGTTAGGGGTTTGAATCAATCATGAGTTTTATATATCACATATACAAGTTGAATTTTGTTTGCTTGTTGTTTTTTAGGGGTGGTCCAAACATTATAATTACCTGTCTGTTGCCACCTGCCTTGACCATTGCCATGATAATGTTCTCTGTAGCCATAAATGGAAGTTCCTGTTTCACCCTCTTTTCTATAACCTGTCAAGTATATAACACACTGTCTGATCTATCTACAATATCTGACATAAGAATGATTGTATCTTGACATCAAACAGGTCAGTAAAGAACTAAACATACAATCTGAAAAGCAGCATGTTACCTTGGAATTGAGTAACTGCTCTCCGGTATAGAAATGTATAACTAAAATTATTATTTCACAACTATTATTACCAAAAGGAGGAAAATATTACAACATGATATAAGAGTCATCTTTCTTTGTAAATTGATCATGTTTTATAATGTGTGTGTCAGACTGGAATCACTACAAGATATTTTGGGATTGCCACAAGATATCACTTAATACATGTTTCCTGCTTCTGTGTTAGAGATGCAAGTCGCTTACTAGGAAAATTCCTGAAATTACTAACTGATCCAATATAGGCTGGGGTCTGGGGGCAGCCTAGGCCCCCTGAAGCTCTGAAAGTAAAGATGCTCTGAGATTGATTCTGGCATACTTTCTGGCATATTTTCTGGTGTTTGCCTACAATAAATGACTTACAAAATAATGATTGTTTTGTGCTTTTTTTAATATAAATTTCATATTTATTTGAAGCAAGGTGAAAACCAACCACCAGTTTATGATATCCAAGCTGCAATTCAAACAACATTTGAATATATACATACCCATGCTTCAGTGTTTATATGACATGTTGTTAATTATTAGTATGATACTTATTTACAAGTGCACTATGTAATACATATTGCAGGCTTGTTCTGCTTAGGGAAAAGGCGTACATATAAAATGATATGATCATTGCACACAATACATATACACTGCACCTTTACATCAAATTTACACACATGAAGATACACGTCATTCCTTTCCTCAAACTTGTTCGTAATCCCTGACCTTGGTCAATCTTTTTTATATCAGAGGATCAATCTAAAACACTCATGTTAGATTTTCAAATTTCACTCAGACACTATGCATGCCATGTGCTTTAAACTGTCAACCTAGCTTTCGCAATGAGTCAATGCAACATTGATGCTGATTAGTCAATTTGGTTACAATCAACGAATGAAAATACAGATAGCAAAAGCCGTCAGATGAACCAGAAATATATCTCAGTGGTCTGCCTAATTACAGAAAAGAACCAGAGAGTTTTGGTTATACTAAATAACGGAATAGTAATCAAAATCCATAATGTATGGGGATGGGAATTAAAATCCAGAACTCAGGAAAAATCTGGAAAACTAGCATCTCTACTGTGTGCTGTTGTTCATTTCACATAACACAGTGGGGTGGAGTAACCTTTTGATTATCATATGGATGATTCTACTCACTTTTTGGTTATGACAAGCTTCACAGAAAAAAAAGTTTTATTTCTCACTGGACACTCGTAGATATGGTGACAAGTAGGAACAAGTTCTCTTGTCGGTATACTTCTAATTTCTTTATCCTTTATTTCCTAAATTTTAAACTCGTCCAAGTCAGGAAAGGGGTTCACGAGACTCCACCCCGCTAGGCTATATGAATTTTACTATACACAGGAATAAGTTGACTGTAAATTAAACTAATACAAACCTTCGGGTACACAACAAGACCTTCACAAATATTCTGTAATGTTGATAAAATTATATCTGCTGTAAGGAAAGCTTCTGCTATACAAATCCGTCTGAAATATTAAAACAAATGATTGATGAAATGAGACCTAATTAGTATCATTAAGCTCTAGATATACAATGCTTTCTGTTTAAACGTTTTCCACTATCTGTTTGCATCATCTACTTGCTAGGGGTTTCCTTTATCAAATTTTGCTATTATCTGGTTGCTACTGTGCTAGGTTGGTTGGTTGGTTGTATTGTTGTTTAATGTCCCACTCAAGAACCTTTCACTCACTCATATGGATACGTCACCAAATGCCGGTGAAGGGCTTCAAATATTGGCCTATGCTCGGCACTTTTGGCCATTGAGAAGGAAGGGTTCTTTAACTTGCCAACACCTACTGTTACATGGGACCTCAGTTTTTACTGTTTCATCTGATGGACGGGCTACTGTTCTAGGAATCTCAATTACCTGTTTTGCCATTGTCTACCTACTAGGAATTTAATTTACCTGTTATTTTTCTCATTTACCTCATATAAATTTCACCAACCTGTTTTGCTACGATTTACTTGCTAGCAATTTTCTTTACTTGTTTTGCTATCATCCACGAGTTTGCAAACAAATGTCTGTTTTGCTATCATCTACCAGTTTGCAATCAACTACATGCTTTGCTATTATCTCATTCTTTTTTGCTATCATCTACCTATTTGCTATTATCTACCTATTTTGCTATTATCTACATCTTTTGCTATCATCTACCTGTTTTGATATCATCTACCTGTTTTGCTACCATCTACCTGTTTTTGTTATCTTAAGACCCTTGTTTACCTGTAATGTTTTGCTATCATCTATCTGTTTTTGTTATCTTAGGACCCGTGTTTACCTGGTTTGTCATCATCTACCTTGTTTTGCTATCATCCATCTATTTTGCTATCATCTATCTATTTTGCAACCATCCACTTGTTTTGCTATCATCTACCTGTTTTGCTATCATCTACCTGTTTTGTTATCATATACCTGTTTTTTTTTCTTGGGACCCTTGTTTACCTGTATGCACTACCATCTACCTGTTTTTGTTATCTAAGGACCTTGTTTACCTGTTTGCACTATCATCTAGAGTCCTCTCCATCCACTGTACAGAGGCAGTCATCAGCGGATCCTGAATTAAACACATCAGATGTCTAGCTAATGAGCAACATCTTTCACTTCTCATGGGGTTTCTTTTATACGGCATTGCACTAGATCCTTGAGATATGAAAATAAAAATTAAATTAGTCAACCATACCAGATACGTATTGATTTCTTTCTTCTTAAAAAAAAAACATCAAAATATCATCGTATAATTTTTATTCAAAATTCTCGGTCGGAGGTCAACAAATTCTGTAAATATTCAAGTTAACTAATTTCATATATTAAGAGAATTTATTATGCACCTGGATTTTTGTATAACATTTGTATAGAATTGTAAATGACAATGTTTAAAGAGAACTTGAAGATTATCCTAAAACAGTCTGAGTACATGATCAACTTTTGAGTACCATACTAAAAGTACTATTCATTTTTATTGGAAAATGAAAGAAACTTTACTTAATATTTTCCATGTGTTTTTACATTAATAACATCCAGTAGTTTTACAAAATTTAGTAATTTTATAAATAATTATACAATGGTGGACAAATTCATATACTGAAAGTTGAGCTTGAGTATTTACTCAAGTTGTTGACTTTCAGGTTTGAACCTTTAATTTCACCTTGGCAAAATTTGAACCCTAGGCCATCTAGGGTAATGTTCTCTACAAACCTGCATCTACTTTATGTCAGAATAAATCCTTACATGGCTAAGTGGTTAGAACATCAAACTTTAACCTTCTCTCACCTTTAGTCAGTACAAATTAATGCCACACTGGAACATGAATTATAAGTTTACTTGTCAAAGACTGTAAATTGTAAAATTTGTAATTGACTTTCCTTCTTCACCATAAAAAATACTGGCTGATAGTTTATGGAAATTGATATTTGTGGCATAAAACACCAGGAAAAACCCCAGAATAAATCCATTGTTATTTCAAATATTGCAAAAATGATAACAGGAAACCACTAAATGCAAGGCATAGCATTTCAAAGGTCATGGTCAAAAGAAAAATGAAGATCATAATCAACTAATGTCATTATCAGAGCGAGAAAAATGTACTCGTTCACTTGTCCTGGACAACTGAAAATGGCATGGGGATGAGAAGTTAGGGGTAGCTACTCATCCCTCATGACAAGTCATTTTTCTTCAAGATCTATTATTTTGTAGTCTCTTAAACTTTGCAATAACACAGCACTTTTAAAATCCTTTACTGCCATTTAAATTAATTGTAAGTGTTCCATTTCAGAGAAATCAAAGAATAGTTTTAATGGTTCCATATATGTCTATTTAAAAATTGGTACAAGCTGAAAGTGTTTTAAGAAAGTGGTTTCCAAAATCACTTGCCCGGATGAGTGATTTTTCACATTTTTCACTCACCCTGCATTATGTCTATCATTGTGTGAAGCAACAACAGGATATTTTAAATGTTTTCTCAAAACTGAGCTAAATGGTTAAACCAAATTGTAGACAGAAAGAGATGGATAGATATCACTGATCCTGCCAAAAAAAGTTTACAGAGTTCCTGTATGCCATTAATGAATATGTATCATCATGTATTACCTATTTGGTCTTTTTCAAATGGTTCCTCGAGTTCTTTGAAGTTAGCTAATAGTCTTATATCTGTGCAAATCTGTAAATATATAATTTTTCTGAAGTTAAGTTTGTATCAAAATACACCCTAAAAAGTAAAGTATGTATTATATATAGGGATTTCCACATTCTATTGGGAATTTTGAACTTGGGATTTTAGTGAAACTGGGAAATCTAAAAATACACAAAATTGTTTGAAAATATAAGAATCTCTTCAAATTAATTTTCATTTGACTTCCATTGGAAAATTTTGACTGCAAATTTGAAAAAAAAAAAGCAATTTTACTTTTTTGTTGGGAATAGACCTTATTTTGGTCTCCTTTAATAAGTTGGAAAATCATGAACAATATACCTTATGAAGTTAAGTAAATATTAAAATACACCCCATTTCCTTCTGACATCAACATATACAGGTATGACAATATACCCCTCCTCTCCGAACTTATTTAAAAGTATAAAACATCTACATCACCTTATGAATAGAAGCTCCCAAACTTGCAAGTACACTTAGACTGTCTATATCAACTTTCCTACTGTATGTCTGACCACAAATGATGAAATTTCTGAAATATGAGAGGAAAATTAGAGGTAAAATATATTTCAAATGCAGCAACATTTCAAAAAAGGTAAAGTGAATACAAGAAATATGCAACTACGAATTTAAATGTCCAACATATTTCACTACAACATGTTATAGTTATAAGTCTTGTTAACTCTACCAATTTTGGTGGTAGTCTACAACTTTTAAGATTGACCTTCTGTCTATCTACCTCTTTTTGGTGGTCATCAGTGGTCAACATAACTGAGTAGTTTTGGGTGGGTATATAAATATCATACAAACCCCTGGATTCAGATGATTAAAAGACATTGACATGGTTAAATGGATTTCTACATCTTAACCCAGTGTTGCGTCTAATATATCAATAAACATTCTCTTACTTCTTAAACCCTGCCATTTCTGTAACTAGTTTGTCCAGCATTTCAACCTGAAAATAATACAGAAAATTAAATAGTAACATTCATCTGCATACATATTTTGAAATAATATTTGATATTATTACAATGTATTTTGAAATAAACTTTCCAGGCCAAACATTTCTATTTTCCTATCTCCAATTTAGACTAGCCAAATCTCTGTTAAAATGTGTGCTACTAAGAACCAAACTTCATGACAAAGTACACAGTACATATGTATATGGCATAAAATTTCTTATAGCACTAGTAAAAAAAATCGTGGCACTTACTCTAGAGCTGCTAACTTCTCCATAAGAATGAAAACATTTTTGCAGGATATAAAACAATGCTAAAACCAACATATATCTTGTCTATGAGGCAGTTGCTTCAAAGCCACCATAGGCCTATTTGTCAAAACACTAACACACACACATACACATTAACACAGACACACACACTAACACAGGCACACACAGAGAGAAGAAACATTTAAATGTGTTGGAATGTTTGAGATACAACTGCTTAACCACTGTATCACATTAGGTATTCTGAATGTAAAAGAAATGACATGTATACATTATGTTATTGCAATATAAGTGTACACATCATCCACAGCGATCTATAACACAGAAATTTCCAAAACAAAACATCTAAGTATATGCAAGGATTTAGGCACTATGTTTACAATAATATGACAAAAACTGCCATTACTTTTTCCTCATTTCCTTCAAACAAACTCAGGAAGCTAGCTTGTGTGCCTGTAGTTCCTTTAACGCCACGGAATCTCAAGTTTTCCCTTGCTGTCTCCAAGTTTCTAAGATCCATAAGCAAATCCTGTATCCAAATACAGGCTCGCTTTCCCACTGTGGACAACTGAGCAGGCCTAAAATGTGGAAATACAAAATGTATAATATACTAACACTATCAAACCACTGACTAATTTTTTCCAAGATTTGCAAAAAACAAAAAAATTGTACATGGCTAATTATTACAACCAACCATGATATAGCTTAAACAACATACTATGTTATTATACCCAACCTTTATGATACAGATTATATAAAAGCTCATGTTATTACACCCACCCCTAATGATACAGCTTATATTGCAGCTCATGTAATTACACCCACCTACCATGATGCAGCTCATGCTACTGCACCCATCCATCATGATACAAATTATATTACAACTCATATTATTACACCCACCCATCATGATACAGCTATTATTGTTTGTAACACCAACCCACCATGATACAGCTCATGTTACTGCACCCAACCATCATGATACAGATTATACTACAACTCATGTTATTACACCCACCCATCATGAGACAGCTTATATTGTAACTACAGTCAAACTTGCCTTAGCGACCCCCTCATATAACGACTTCCTGTCCATAACGACCGTATTTGGACTGCCCCTTGAGAATTACTATATATTTGCCCCTATATAGCGACCACCTGCCTTACGCGACCGGCGACCGCTGTATTTTGTCCGCCAGTGGTTGTCCTACTTGCATATAGTGACTGCTTATGCACTTACTACTCTTGGAAGGGAGATAACTCGTAGATAATTCTCGCGGGACAATTCGAGACTTAATCAACAACATGGTGCAATACACGATGCTTTGACAGTCACAACACACCTGGAGGTGTCAATTAACGTCCCGTGTAGTAATTAGGCACTCGGACGTGCTTTATGACAGGGTGTTTTTACAACCAGGAACTAACAATCATCGCTGACTGATTGATGTTTTGTTTTCGATCATCAATTTATGACCAAAGTTTCCGGTGATGATTACTTAATCGGCGAAAGACTAAGACAAAAAAAAGAAAGACAAAAATTCAGAAAGGACACACTTTGTGACAAGGTGTTTTTACAAACAGGAGCATTTAAATACCATCGCTGAATGATTGATGATTTGTTTTCTCGTATTCTGGAATGCTGTAACTAATCGAACATCACTTGATTAGCAAGTCAACATCTCAATCCAAAGAGTAAAATCGCCGGCACTCGTAGCATTGGATTACGTCTAATAAAATGATAATTAAATAAAATTCAACTATCTATATCTTTCTGTACATTCTTACACTTCTGACTCGTGTGACTTAACAACACAGACCACCGACTTTGAGCACATTTTAGATATTTGTTTCAGTTTTAATAATGTGCCGTATCCTCGATGTACATGTATAATTCAATTACATCATAAATTAATTTAAATTATTTAAAACATTGAATTATTTCATTGTTATTTATTTTTCATTATTTACATGTTATGCATGTATTAGCTACAGGGATTTTCTGTGACTATTTTTGGTATGGTTACAGGACCCTTCCCAATGAAAAAATGGCTTGTATTTTCCCAAAAAGATGCAAAAATTCCCAATTTGGAATTTTTAACAAAAAATGAATATTTTCCAATTTTCCAGACCCTGGAGTTAGGAAAATCCCTTTAGTAAATAAATACAAAATACATTTAATTACTAAATGAAATATCTAACCATGGAAGAAATATGTAGTTGGAAATAATAAAAAGTCATCTCCGATACAAAAGATTTTATATCTCATGTGACCCTTTATATAAAGACCACCTGTCTATAAAGACCGTTTTGGTAATTTCCCCTGAGCGGTCTTTATATACAAGTTTGACTGTACTGCACCCACCCATCATGATACAAACTAAATTACAACCCACCCATCATGATACAGCTCATATTATTACACCAACCCATCATGATACAGATTATATAACAGCTCATATTATTACACCCACCCATCATGATGCAGCTTCCATTACAACTCATATCATTACACCTACCCACCATGATACAGATCATGTTACTGCACCCACCCATCATGATACAGATTATATTACAACTCATATCATTACACCCACCCATCATGATACAGATTATATTACAGCTCATATTATTACACCCACCCATCATGATACAGATTATATCACAGCTCATATTATTACACCCATCCATCATGATACAACTTATACTTACTGTAAATGAGAACAACTTTTTGTAAATTAGAACAATTTCCTGTAAATGAGAACAACGTTCTGTGAATGAGAACAACTTTCTGTAAATGAAAACAACTTACTGTAAATGAGTGTATGACAAACATGGAAGGTCTTTCTGTTCTTTGGCAAACACTGATAATCTTTGTATACACCGAGCTAGCTATAAATAGAAAATTGAAAGAAAATTGTCAAAATCAGATACATTGGAAAGAGTCTAAATCAAACATAATTTTTATTTTCAAGAATACCAGAAAACTGCCAAAACCACACAAAAGGTCAAATAAAGTGACTCAGTTTGACAAATTTCACTTGACAATTTATTAATCATTTGATTGCTATACTTTGCTTCCCTTTAAAATTTTACAATCACATTGGAACACCCCTCTGGATCCACTTTGACCCATTTTATGATCTATTACAAAGTTATATGATAAACATTGTGACAATAAGACATAAGATATTATCATGTTAATGTTGTCAAATTGGCCGTATGATATTCTTTGCAGTTATGAGCACAGGTCAACAAGTATTTGTAGCAGTTCTGTGACGCTGTTACTCACGTGGTTTATTTCAAAAGACGAAAATGTCTTACATAAACAAAAACCAAACGACTTTATTAAACTAGTAGAAAATAGTAATATCATAAATGCTTTGAGACTGATTATGGTCAGTGTTGGTTCAAGCCCTGCTGGAACCTAAGCTGATATTTGTGACAGAGTTTGTGTAGTATATTTATGGCAGGCCCGTGGTCTCTTCCCGGGAACGTTGTAACCAGGTTCTCTCTTCTCCTAAACATTAAAAAATGACCGCCACCATATAACTGATAAATTGTTGAGTGTGGCATAAAACAATATTCCAAATTCAAATTGAGACTGATTAAATTACATAAATACCTTTGGTAACAAAATGTCAAATCCATCTTTCATCACAATAAGATCCTGAAAAATAATCAAATGAAATCAACATCAATGATGTGTTGTTATTCAAGATCTGTGTCCGGGGAATGTTAATATCTTAGGTGACATTTAGTTTCAGTTTCTAGGAAAAGTTGTGATTTTAACAAAGGTCATCACCCATGGAACAATATCATATATACTACATAGATATCATAATTTTACAAAAAATGGAATTTGTTATTTTTTTTTTTTTTTGGGGGGGGAGCTTTGTTTAAAAAGTTTTTGCTTCTAAATGTATAAGTTGAAATGAAGTTTCTATATGCTTTAGTAAATAAAATGTTTACTTACATAGATATATATTTATTCTTATATTTATCATTTTGATATAACTAACACTGTAATAAAATTTGAACTTTTAGCTACAGGTATGTATATAGGAAAATAAAATTGCTGTCTTTTTGGTTTAATGGTATATTTACTACCCCTAGACCCTCAGAAAGCAAAGGAATGGTCTGTAAATTTATCTCCTTTTTAAATTTACTTTGCATATATTTAAAATAATATTTCTTTTTGCAATCCTTCAATCAAATACAATGTATGGTAGATCTAAAAATTCCCCTTCTTCTGTATCATGTATAATCTTTTATATGTTTTTAAAAATCACATATTGACAGTTGTGATAAATATGTAATTCACAACTGTAAGTGAAAATATTGGTACTTGATCACAAGACTCTTGAACTTGGTACACAATTATCCTTTCCTATCATTAAAATTACGTGGATAGAAAAAGTGAAAAATCAGTTTGAATTCCACGTTTGTTGACACAAGCCATTTTCCCACTCTCAAGCTCAAGCCTGCTTCAAACAATGAATTTCAGCTATGTAGCAACAAAAAGAACCTTCTTCAATGGGATATTTTGTAACAGAACATTTTTTTAATTTTATGTATATGTAGTACATATATTTTTTACAAACATTTTACGTATACATTAAATTTTTATCTATATGAAAACAGCGGAAATTCAGTGAGGTTGCCAATATTACAAATCACCTGTGAGTCATCTGCCCTATTTGATCAGATGGTAAGATCTACATGTCAGGGCTCACTCTGGATTCAGAGTACTATATGTGCCAAAAAATTAGCCAACCATGATACTTTTTAGCCAACTGAAATTTTAATAAGCCAGGTGTGGCACACTACATGTATTTGCAAGTCAGGAAGCTTACTTGTTTGGGAAAATTTCAGGACAATTCTGTTTTCACCAATCAAGCATGCCTCCGTAACTGATGCAGTGTGCATTGTTAAACATAGTTGTCTGTGATCATGCTAATATCTTTCTCTTTTGAATGACAATATGATACAAACAAAACATGTAGACCTGCCAAAAATGACCAAAAAATATTAGCCAAAATATTAGCCAATTACAATACTTTTTAGCCAATCTTGAAATATTAGTCAATGGTTATGTTGGCAGGGTGAGCCCTGCATGTACTTGAAGCCATTTAAACTGATCAACCATGAAATAGACATATGGTATTTAGTCTTGACATAGTAACTGGGGCAATTACCTGATTAAGGAATTGAATGACAGGGAAGGGGATTTCACCAATAGAATGTTTTAGTCGCCAGTCAATTTCGCAAACTGATTTGGGGGGGGGGGGGTGCTATTGGCATTCAACAGCATGAAAAGGGACATGGCACTGCAAAAAAGGGCATGGTATTGCACCATGCTATGTTGCTCTAAAACTGTTTTTACATAATATACAAATTACAGTGTTGTCTCCAACAAATGCTGAGGTAGCTCCAAGGTGAATTATCGGGGCTGCCACTGGACAGCAGGCCGCGAAAGTGTGAACGTGAGCCATAACATCATGTCTAACACGCTTCTCTTCTTCTGCAGCTCGAGTGAAGTCAATGTTGGAGACGCTCTTTTCCATTTCTGTAATTTGTTCATCTTTTATATCTAATCCAAGATGCTGAAATACAAAAGACATTCACATCTAAGCATACTATATATATATATATATATATATATATATATATATATATATATATATATATATATATATATATATATATATACCAGTATGTTCATGTACATGTGTAAAACTTTAACTTTTCTGGTGAAGAAATACATTTGCATAATAGTGCAGTGGAACCTGTCTTGAAAGACCACTCTCAAGAAAAACAACTTGTGCTGAGGAGAGACAGGTGCCAGAGGTTACCATGGGATGTATCGAAACTATAAAGACATATATATGTAATACAGAGAACAACATAATAAAGAGAACAACATAAGAATTAAGATACACACTGACTGGTGATAAACAGCTACGAAAATAATACAATTTTCAAGAGAGAGCGTCACCAGCAGACATTTTAGTTTACCACCATCCCCTAATCTGCAATACGTAATTATCAAACTCAATTGATTGAGAGAAAACTGCACGTCTCTCACCTCTGTGACTAATCCCTTTGGGGATTTTGTCGTGTTGCCCCCACCAGATTCCCTTGTCAAGCTTTTTGTTGGTTGGTTGTATTGTTGTTTAATGTCCCACTCAAGAATCTTTCACTTATATGGAGATGTCACCAAATGCTGGTGAATCCCCATGAAGGACTTAAAGTTCAAATTTTGGCTTATGCTCGGCACTTATGGCCATTGAGCAGCAAGGGTTCTTTAACATGCGGACACCTACTAAGACACTGGATCTTGTTTTTTACTGTGTCATCTGAAGGACAGGAATCTGACATACCGACTGGACTCGAACTCACGACCAAGAGTCGAACGCACTACCGACTGAGCGAGGCCGGCTCGTCCAAAAAAGACAACTTGACCTACTAACTGACTGTCACCCAGGTATTTATCATCTAAAGTTCTCTTGAAGCTATTCGGTCACCGAGGCCAAGATTTTTCCGAATAAAGCTATGAAAGCTTGACAATGGGCTCTGGCGGGGGCAACACGACAGAATATCCAAAAGGATTAGCAAGATGCCAAGCCAAGGGCAAGGAGTTAGAACCCACGGAACAGGACTTGCCTTTTCAGCTTTGGCAAGCCACGTCCATAGCTTACGCCATGTTGTGAATTTTTTCATATCACTAAAATTAAAAGCCATTTCAGGACTAGCATATCTGGAAACCAAAGGTGTCCGATATTTAGCTTGCTCTAGAGAGACATTTTCCGAAACCACACCAACTCCCGCCATTTCTACCAGGAAATAATGTACTGTGCTATAACAGCCAGAATCAACCGTACTTGATTCAATAGAGAAATGCATATCCGGATTTCTTATCTATACCACAGGGGTCGAAACTATGTCAGTCAAAAAAGATCTAAGTATATTCATGTGTCTGTATCATTTTTATAAATAATAACACATAGGTGAACCTATGGAGAGGGCGGGGCAACACGACAGAATCCCCAAAGGGATTATTGTTGAGCTTCTGAGGGCTTCACCCTCTATTATATAAAACACATAAAAAAAAATGATACAGACACGTGTATATATGAGATTTTATTTTCTTGACATAGTTTCGGCCTCTTGTGATCTATAAACACATATTTACGGATTTTCTGTATCACGATAATGTAAACACACGCCTGTTTTAAAAACAGGTTATTCATAATCACTAAACCATTTTAATTTAAATAAAAATTAAATGACAGAAATGCGCGTTCGTTAATTTTATAACAGATCGAGACGTGCCATAGTGACAGAGGTTTATGTAGGCCTAATTTTCTGTCCCGATTTTAAGCGATATTTCATTTGCTGGTAAAAGTTGATTTTTTGGGGGGAGGGGGGTAGAAAAGAAGTGGAAACGAGAGACTCTTCGGGCTTCCAAATTGGAAATAATAATGAAAAATGCATGAGAGGAGCATACGGTCCCGAAAACCCTATACTGATTTTTACCGGTTCATTTGAGAGTTGATGGAGATCAATCAATGTAACACTGTACCCCTGGTATTCGCAATTTTTTGCTAAATTCCCATTTTATCGATGCGATATTTTTAATTATAAACAGGTTATAATATAGTGTTTAAATGCTAAAAATGTCTTCTTCTTTTAATTTAAATAGGGTGATATCCCCAGGATCTTAGCATATGAAAAATCTATTCAGCGAGGCATGTATAGTATATCATTTTCACTGGTATAGGTATGTTACCCCTCAACACCTCTTTGAATATTTTCTGGATCTGCCACACGATTGTTGGGTGTAATAGCAGAACACGCGGCGATTTTAGCATGAAAGCTTCAGCTGTTTGAGAGACAAAAAAATGCTCCATTTCTGCGACTCTCCATTTCGGGTTTTTTCTTAATAAAGTTTGCCATAGATATTTCTCACGGTAAATGCTTTAAAAAAGTTACGAGTTTCACCCATATAAAACAGATAGATGTACCACAAGAGTGCTGGAACATCCCTCC
This sequence comes from Atrina japonica, assembly GCA_030159075.1. Lineage (NCBI taxonomy): Eukaryota > Metazoa > Mollusca > Bivalvia > Pterioida > Pinnidae > Atrina > Atrina japonica. The sequence continues at coordinate 1,522,392 of BROG01000006.1, read as the reverse complement.
CCTACAAACATAAAACGAATTTATAGGTCGAACATCAGCAACTTACAATTATATAAACTACACATCCCTTATTATGACACTTATTTATATGAGTTTATGTAAATGAATCATTATGGTCCCGAAACCCCAATCCCCATTCTCAGACGACTCGTGATACGTTGGGGCCAGGGGGCAGTGTTAGAGTGTTTTAACGCCCTATAATTAGTCCGAAAGCTGCCCAGCCCAAAGGTTATTGAGCACTTTTAAAAACCTATGGTAATATCACAAAGAAATGTTTTGATAAACAAGTGAATTCGGACTTTCTTTTTATTCGACTTTATCTTATATTTTGCTATTTTTTTATTCGTTTTCTTATCAAAATTTAATGTCAGGGTCAGTAAATTATTAACATACAAAAGACTGTTATATCTGGACTCTAATTAATTTCCATTGTTGCATTCATTTGATTTGTGATTCTGATTAATCTTCATTCAATCTCATTTCAATGAGTAATTTCCATTTACGTATTATTCCCCCTTTAAGGCTTTTCACACATATCGTGCTAATTGAATCTATTGAACTTATTTCTGTCCACATGTTTTGTAAATTTTCAGACAGTTAGATTTTAGGGTTCGGAGTGTAACGGTGTAATTTTGGATTTCAGAATTCACCTAACCAAACTTTACAATAAAGTGATTACTACCAAAAGAAGCATCTTATCGTTTTTCATTGTCGCTGGAAAATCATATACATTTTTCCCGGTGATAAGTTGGTGGAGAATCCGGGTACATATAGGCTACATATATTTTGTAACAGCTATATCCAGGCTACTGACTTCAACAATTGGACAGACAACGCCAATTTCAGCAGAGCTAGAGGACTTTGAACCTAAATCATGTCCATTTGGGCTTATTTTGAGATCCGTATCTCAGTATCAAAATCTGGTGCTTAAGTTTGGCTCTGGTCCCTAGAAACATTTTGACACCAAAAACGAGTGTTGATTAGTTCAGGAGCCGGGTTATGGAGAACTTGACCATACGAGTTATCTCCCTTTGCGAAGTATACCATTTTGTCCAATGTACCTTTTACTCTTGATACTTCATTTGTTTAAAGTCCAGTCAACACCAAACTTGGTAAGACAACAGTCAAGGGCTAGATCAACATTTTCTGTGTTGGGGAAGTCCCAAGGTGAAAGGTCACAGAGAAGTGGACTCTTAATTTTAGACTTTTTCTTAGACTCGTGTAGTCTGTAATCATAGTGAAATGTGCCTAATAAGCAAATTCCTCACATTTGGCTAATTTTTCGAAATATTTCGTTTTGAACTCTAGCTGGCGCTGTAATCAACCGAGGGACCTGAGTCATCATAGCTACGGTTTTGAGAATAAATAGTACTAAAATATCAGATTTGATAAAATTCGGTCTTTAGCCTACGTAAAAGAATTTTTATCAAGCCCATTTTGGACGCGACAAGGGGTTCTTTTTTCACTTTTACATAAAAACTTAATCACTGGTCCATTTTGGCTGCCTAGGTATCAGGGTGATCAGATTTTTATTTTACAGACACACCTAGCATAAACTATGAAAAAGCAGCAAATAAATATAATAGTAGTTTTTTAAGTTTTAATGTATCATTTTTTAGTTTTAAGATCTGCCTATAAATTGGAGAGGGTACATAATTACCTTTGGACCGTATACACTTAGCCTACTTTTAACCTGAGACTTATATACTTACCATTGAATCCGGAAGACCTAAAATGTTTTATTCAATTTTTTAAATGGGAGCACTTGTATTATGCACTTTTATGACCATTTCTTTTTTCAATAATTACTAAAATGTAATTAATTAATTAATTACTGGTAGAAAGTTAAATTTTAACATCTCACATTGTAAGGATCAAGATGAGATTTTGTTTGCTGTGCTAAAAATTAACAAGAAGCACGATGGACCTTGACGGTCACCTGAGCACAACATAATTAGCTTCCATAAGCAATAGCATGACAATAACTGGCCTTTTGACTTTTTTTGTAAATTTTTGCAACCTGATCATTTCTGCTTCTTTCACTTTTACTGTATCTCTGATACATTTCAAGATAATGTAGAGAAAACCCAGTCTAAAACAGTAATAATCCACATACAGGGGCGACCTGACAATTTCGACCTTATGACGTTTTTGAAGATCTTTGCGTGGTGAACATTTTTGCTTCTTTCACTTTCTCTTAATCTATTATACTTTTCAAGATAATAGGACAAACACACTGTTTAAAACATGAGACATTTACAAATAGGGGAAATAACTCATATAGGGTCGACCTAGTAATTTCAGACCTGTTGACTTTTTTTTATAGATCTATGCGTGCTGAACATTTTTACTTTTTTCACTTTCTCCCTATCTATCATTCATTACAAGATGTCAAAAATAGCCCAAAACATGAATGATCCACTTAAAAGGGGAAATGACTCCCATATGGGACGTTGTAACAATTTCAGCAATATTTACTTTTTTGTAGACCTTTGCGTGCTGAACATTTATGGTTCTTTCACTTTTACTCTATGATACTTTTCAATATATTGTCAAAAACATGAAAATCCACAAAAAGGGGAAATAATTCACATTAGTGTCAACCCGACAATTTCCACCAAACTAAAATATTGGTAGATTCTTGCAAGCCGCTCATTTACGGTAACTTTTTTCCAGCTTTAATAATTTTGGACATACATGTATTAAATCCAAAATATCTGCTGATCCATTTATTCTATTTTAAGCCATGACAGCCATGTTTGGTCTTAGCACCTTTTCATCCGCAAACTTTATGCGACATTACATGGTCATAATTTCTGTCAAATTTGGTTCAAATTGACCCAATGGTTCTAGAGGAGGAGTCAAAATTGTTAAAAAAATTACAAAACCCCATATTTTCCGTATACTTAGGTGCCTGTGACCCTGACCCCGTGACATTGAATAATTCCTAACAACTTTCTCATATATCTTTATATACAAAAAGTCCATCAGTTTTGAGTTATTTAAAAACAATTTGTTATACAATTGTACCCTGCATTTATAAACAGATTTCATTTTTGTTAGCTTTGTATATATTGTCTTAAAATCGTGCATACAAAATTTGAAAATAATCTGATCATTGATTCATGAGAAAAAGATTCTTAATGTATCCCAGTGCATTAATTCAGTTGTGTTTGTAGGTGGAGATGTTGACATCTTGCTGTTCTTTGTTATCTAAAAAGTATCTAAGTTGTCTTAAGTCTCAGATGAATTAACCTTCCCTTTTCTGTTTGTAGATCCCGTAATATGGTTAGGTATGATTTCATCATCATGGTCTGATATCAGTCTCGATTCCACACAGATAGGATACATCATCTATGGGCATTTTATTGTGTCAAATGTTTCGATAAAATTCAAACCATATTTATGTATAACAAGTAATTAAATTCTATCAATATATGCATTTATTATAATATATAACCTATATACAAAATGTATCTATATTTGTTTAAAGTGACAAGGAAAATTATATAAACCTATAATGCTAAAGTGTAATGGGTTTTCCTTTTCACTGTACAAAATTATACAAATATTTATGTTATGTTAGGGAAGAGTCTGTATAAATATATTCCTATACATATTTATTTATGTCTTTGGGTTAATATCTAACCCTCAAAGATTTCATACCAATATCAAACTGAACAGGGTCTTTATCCACAAGTTTAACATAATTTTAAGACAAGATGTGCATCAGAAAATCCGACGCAACTAGGTCAACTGCTGTACTAATTCTGACTGGTTTGTCGAATATAGATTTTGGTAAGATAATGCTGAACACTGGCGTTTATTGTGTAAAAGATGCCCGTATGTGCTCGTCCCATTTGAATTTGGAATTTTTACTCAGTTTTACTATGTCATGGAGTAGTCCAGCTATTTTTTAAAACATTTATATGGTCTGTCTGATAATTTGCAAATCCTAAAAAGTTCTTCTTGTTTTATATTTCTAAGTGTTTATATTTGTCTCGAATTTTTGAGATTCATTCGTCATATACTATTTTACCTAGGAATTGTATTTCAGGTTTGAAATTTGTGAGGTTTCAGTTTGAGATTTTTTTGTTGTTGAAATTTATGCAAGACCCCGGATAGATTATTTAGATGTTCCTCGTGTTTTTCCTAACACAACTACATCATTTATGTATGCCAGACATTCTTTTCTATTTAAATCCTGTAATTGTATGATTCTGGTAAATGTGGCAGGGCTCTTACAAAGGCCAAATAGTAATTGTATGTGTTCGAAGAGACCATGTTTTATCATGTATTTTATTGTATATTACACAATTGGATTGGACACAAGTTCTCCAAATTTAGAATGTCCTCTCCATACATATATAAATCACAATATATATTAAAACAAATAAACAATTAATAAATAAATAGACAAAAACACGTGATTTGTTGTTAAAAGCTATTTTATTCCTATCTTTTCACCCACCAGTACTTGTCAACACCCAGAAGCCATATCAAATGTACTGAGACATATATTTCCCTGCAGTATATGTATGCAGGCTTTAATTATGGGAATTTGGAATACATCTTTTGTTGTTACTTTCTTTAAAGTTCTGTAGTCAATACAAAATCGTATTTGCCCATCCGTTTTATAACAAGTCCTGGAGCAAGATATCCACTCTGATATAGATGCTTGTATATTCCTTTTATCTAACTTTTGTTGTATGTGTTTTTACTCTTCTGTTTCAGAATCTAAAGATGTCCTACGTAACTTCGATAGGTTTAGTCTACTGTATCTATTTCATGTTTTATGTTTTAACAATTCTAAATCAATCATCTTTAGCAAACACTTTTTTCAAATTTAATCCTGATTCTTCATCCTCGTTCAGATATTATCTGTATTTTATTAAAATATCTTCCAAGTTGTACCTGCAAAGGCAATTTATTTTTGTTTCTATCCACTTCATTCTTACATGTATTTTCAGCCTTATCGCTAAATAATCTTACTACTACAAATATATGTCTTTGAACTCTTTACGCCATTTGGATAACATGACGTGATAACTTTCTCGTACTGGTTTTACATGACATTCATTTTCCTAACCTGAGAAAAATTGGAAGATTTATTCGCCCAAGAAACAAATATCTCCAACGAGAGCGCCACACATTATATATCAAAGTATTCAAAAACGTGCAACACGCACACACATTTATTTACTTGAGGTGACGGTAAGATATATGATATGAGCGTTATCGCTCTTCGTAAATCGCTGATATTTGATAGGTGTACGTAAACAAATGTTGAGTTGTTCGATAGTTGTTGAAACGTCTGTTTCATTTGTGACGAATATTCGTTCCTCACTTATTTCATTTAGATTTGACTGTGGGCTCACGGCGGCGGGTGTGACAAATCAACAGGGGACGCTTACTCCTCCATGGCACCTAATCCCATCTCTTGATTTCCTGAGGTCCGTGTTTGTCCTATTTTTACCAGACTTGTCATCCTAATGATTTATACCTTGGTATCTGAGACTTTTTATATTAAATAAAATTCGATGACAGCAAAATGCGAAAGGAGATGATAATAAGAACAGTATATTGTTACACGGGAAATATATTTCTTGATCGAGTTGCAGCAATAAGATATTTGCCTAGTTCCGTAACATTTGTAGATGTAAATAGCTGTACCAATTTAAATACAGATGGTCGTCTCAAGAAATATTGTTTTATATATTGTTTACGTATAGCAATGTAATGTGGGCAAACTAATACAAAATGAAATTCATCTCCTATTTCAGATCGACACATAGAGCATAGTCGCTGATCACGTTCAGTATCATTATAGTGCCCAGTCTCTATGCTTAATACATGTGAAGATATCCTGTATCTGGTTAAAATTGAAATATGCTTAAACTGGTAAATTTAATGTGATATTAAATTGTATGGAAAATCTATCAATCAAATTCTTGTAGAGGAAACATTTTGAAGAATTGTTAAAGAATATCTCTCTCTCTCTCTCTCTCTCTCTCTCTCTCTCTCTCTCTCTCTCTCTCTCTCTCTCTCTCTCTCTCTCTCTCTCTCTCTCTCTCTCACACACACATAATTAATCCAATAACATTAATTTGAAAATATTGAGAAAATATGGTACATTAATTATGTTTTGGCACAACGAAACTTTACCCAATCCCATTGCAAAAAACATACTTTTAACACATTGTAACCACATGCCATTATTGTTAGCATATAAATCAATTCTAATGTACATATCTGCATATATGTTCTTTAAAACACAATTTTCAGTTTTTAGTAATTTAATCCAATATTTAATTATTTGTATTTTACGTCTGACTACCAGGTGTAGTCTTCCAAGTTCTGAGTAAACCATCATATACGGGGTACTTATCTTAACTTTTAAAATTTGTTTTAAAAATCCTAAGTGGACTCTCTATACCGAGTCTGCTTTATGGCTTCCCCATACTTCAGAAGCATAACACAGAACACTATTAACGTAAGTGTCAAACAGGCTAAGTTTTATTTCGTAGTTAAAATAAGTATTCTGGATTTTTCTCTTTAAATTGAATAAACATTTACGTCCTTGTGAAGCAATAGTAGTTTGGGATTTATTATAATTCCCTGTATAATACAAAGTGAGTCCAAGGCAGTTAAAAGTATAAACTATTTCTATATTATTCCCTCCATAACTTCATTTGTAATATTTGGACAATTTACCGGCTTCCTTGAAAATTATAATTTTTGTTTTGTCCACATCAACATTTAATTTTCAAGTTTTCAATATTCATCTAACGATTCCAGTAATTTTTAGGTCCCTGGCGGTCTCTGCGAAGTGCACATTGACAGTGTAGCACACTTCGTAATTGTGATGTATATTTAGACGTTTTAGAAAAGGTATATAATAAGTTAAATGTCAAATTCGCGTTGGGGAGGTTTGTTTTATTGTAGAGAGAATTACTATACTTCGTTCGCTTTGATATATATTGATACAATTTGTAATAAAGCATTTTGTAATTACGGCAACGCAGTCTGTAACACATTCTTAACTCTTCTATTTCAGATCGAATTAATCATTCGTTCCAAGTTCGAACCCAAAGTAGAGATTGACAGAGGTCCCGTCATCCAATGGAGTGTAATGGATTATTGCACTGACGCATCAACGTAACTTCTTTGCCATTGGGCCTACACTACAATCACGCTTAGTAAATCAATGATGGAATTGCTATCATTTGGTAATATTTAAATTGAAAAGCGAGCACGTGACTGCTCACTTTTAAATTTCCAACTTTAACTTTATAAAATAAAATACCTATAAACCATCTTATCTAAAGGTTTATCGTCGAAATTGAGTAGAATATAATTGCGTTGTTATTACAAAAAGTACAGTAAAACGAAAAGATGGAAACTTATATCAAAATAAACAGACGCATTAAAAACATTAATGGCTTAGTGAAGATTGTATTGAAATGGAATAGGAAAATGTAAGTAGATTACTGACATAGAAAAACAAGGTGTTTCCGCAGAGTATTAAAACCCCTATACTTCTGTCCTATGACAAATGTGTATTTTTTAAGAATATAAAAAATCTCATATACCAAAGTATAAATCAATAGAATGTCCAGGACATAGATACAAATCCGGTAAAAATGGACAAACAATGACCTCTAGAAACGAGGAGATGGATTCAGGTGCCATGGAGGAGTAAGCATTCCCTGTCGACCGGTCACACCCGCCGTGAGTCCACAGTCAAGTCCAATAAAATACGTGAGTAGTGAATCCTCTTCACAACTGGTACAGACGTCTCAATAACCGCCAACTAAAAGGGAACTCAAAATTTCACTTAGTGAAACAGAGTAATAGCAAACAAGACTATTATTCTAACTTTATGCATTATGAATACTAGTATCACTATAGTCTAAGTCAAATTAAATCATAAACTTAATAGTACTTCTGTAAAACAGCCAATCATCAAAATAAAACTATATTTACTGATATAAACAAAGAAAAACAAAATAGTATACAAATATTTTGTAGACATTGAAATATTTTTGTAACCAATTCAGAAAAATTAGCCAATGGCTATATTGACCACCCATAAATTAGCCATTGACTATCCAGTCTGTCGAATTTAGTAGTTTTTGTAAATACATAGAAAGGCACAATTGCGGGGATCACCTTGGACTCGGATAACTGAGCCAAAAATTAGTCAAACAAGATTTTTTTAGCAAGTTAAAATTTTCATCAGTAAACTAAATGAATATTTATACAAATATGTTTGGTATTATAAATAATTGTGACAAGTTCAAACTTTAAATACATGATACGGCTTGATATGTCGGTGGTCATATGTGACACATTAGTGGAGTGGAAAATTTGCTAGCTGTTACTCATGATGTGTGTATTGTCAGACTCGACTCGGTCTCCTGTGGCCATACTAAATTTCCATCTTGTGAACAACGGTACAAACACATAAAACATGCACCAAACATGATAAAAATATTACTAGCTAGATAATTAGCCAATTGCAATATATTTAGCCAATCTTGAAAACAATAGTCAATGGCTAAATTGCCGAAAGACAGGGTGAGCCCTAAATGACCAACTGCACACGAGTCTGGTCAAGTTGAACTTGTTGACTTGGATATGTGATATGTATGTATAGATATATAGGCCTATGTCTCAGTATATATAGCAGTGCTCCAGATAACTCTCTGAGCACTTGGATATAATATACCCATCATTTCCTAATCCAATGGGAATTTTTACCCACAAAATTTTTGTCATTTGTGTATTTTCCAATTCTGTTGTCATATTACGATTGCCATTGATTTTACTATAAATATTTGGCTGCTAAATTACCATCAGTTAATCTGTATTTAACTGTCTGTACAATGTATGTTCACAATTTGGGTCAGCTTAACTGCATTATCACTACAGAGCTGTAACACACATTATGACCAAGATCCATTCAGACTGACAAGTGAACTCGATATTTTATCTCTCAGCAGGTCTGTTTAATTTTACGCTTCATTTTTTATTTGCATTGGGTATCTTACGCATGGATTTTAATTTGCTTACATATCCATTTATTTTTCTTGTTATGCGTAAAATACGCAAATACGCAGCTTATATGGAGCACTCGGTATACACAACGCGGACATAAAATATCTTTTGATACGCCCCCTCATAGGATACATTTGGTAAAAGCGAATGATAAGAAATTGACTGTAAACCTGTATATTGCCCATACCTCATGGTTTCGTGTGAATTGTGTGGATAAAATAGTACGTTCCACGAAGTGTCGTCTGCCAGTCAAAGTGAGTAGACAATGTTTGTAAACAGAATATTTAATATCTTTGTTATACGATTATCTAAATTATCTTTGGGAGATACAGTTAACACGACATTCTGGTAACGCAGGAATCTATGTTCATATATAGTATTTAAGGCTACTACTGAAAGCACCATTTTACTTACTAACACTGCCTTCTGTGAGTCTTTCTATAGTACTACATGTATTTTAATCGTCTTGATGCTGAAAAAGGACGCAAACTCTCCATATAGATAACTGAAGTTTGTTACTGTTTGAGTTATCCTATTTTATCTGTTAGCGTACGTGTACATCAGACACATTTTGTAAATACATCTTATTTTTACTGTAGATACATCTCTTGTATAGCTTGTCATTCATCAAGTCGTGTGATTTAATAGCATATGATTCTTCATGAAGATGCTCCTCGTTCTGCCACACGTACAAATGCCGTTGTCAGTTTACAAGTACATGTAATTATCTGACAATTCAACGAACCTAGCTTGCCCCTATACTAAAGGCCATGATCTCATTGAAATACGCATATGTGATGTGCATTAATTACGAGCGTATACTCTATATATATATATATATATATATATATATATATATATATATATATATATATATATATATATATATATATATATATATATATATATATATATATATATATATATATATATCGACTATACCCCTATCTCTCTTTGCCTCTCTCTCGATGTGTGGAACTTTATTTTCTTGTTGTTGTAGTACATTACTCATTTGAACTAAATTTTAACGTTACCTTAATTATTTATTGATTCCATATGTTTTGTCAACTTAAGTACACTTTTCTTTGTGCAAATAGGTGGGTACTCGGCTTCAAGCTCCGGTAATTCGTAATTTAAAGTGTCGGTTGAGCTTCGGTAACTATACCAAAAACTTTAAACTTTAAATGAAATTGAGAAATCAGTGTCCGTAACGCGTAGATGAACTTCTGTCCTGGTTTCGCCGAGCCCTTTGATACAAACATCCCACTGCGATACTAAATGTCCGTTTTGTAGCATGTTCATGCTTCCATTTACATATAAATACACGAGTGATATTTTCATTCGACCTTTAATCTGTCACGTGTAATACTAGAAAATTAGGCCGCTGTGTGTTCCATGGGGTTAATACAAATCATCCCGAAAGCTTAATGTAAGTGGATGTCATTTTATATACACGATCGTGTATAGTCTCGGTGTATAAACACACGTACCGAATGGATATGAACTTTGCTAACAAGGAGACTGGTTGGCACTTCTCGAGATACTGCAGTTAGCTTACATTCAATATAAATTTTAATATAAACCACCAAGTGTCTGAAGTCACCACATTGACTCGATGCCCAAGATCCAGTATTCAAGTAAATCTACTCATATTGTATAGTATATTAGCCATTCGATTACCAAATATATTTACAAGAAACTTCCTTAAAAAGCGAAATTTATGCTGCAAATGAGGTTGTTTATACATAAATGGTATGCAATTGTAAATAATGATGTAGCAAACTTCGGAAATATTTAAAAATTGTTTGAGTAGATACTCAGCTTATGAGTATCATAACATATTCATTCATTTTTTACAGGTAAATCATAAAGTGTTACCCTGTTTTTTAATCAGGATTGTGAAAAATACTAAATGTGTTATAAAAAATAATTGGAGACTTCGGTCCAGGTATTTCCTAATCAAATTGAAGAATACGGCAATATTTCTCCTGTACATCACTCAGCACTAAAGATGGTGATAGATAAATACAAGTATAATTTTTTTCTGTCTTCCTTTAATTAATTTTGATGAGAAGATAATGGCCAGTGCTTGAAAAGAGATATTAAATCGTCTGTTTTGATGTTACATTAAAATAAGAATTGCCATGGTCGCGACTCGGAGATTCTGGTTGTACATTCTAATTAAAAACAGATCTCTCACCGCTCCGGTTTTCTGATGTGTCGCGTCGAGGTTATGAAGTTTAATTCTGTACTACCGTATTTTGTGTGTTCAGTGTTGTTTGTAATTTTAAAATGTGTACATATCTTTGCCATTTTGATCGCTTACAAGATTTTGTAAGTCGATTTTCCATTTGTCGAAAATGACACATCTACGAGGTCATCCGCACGTGACCCTATAGCGGATTGCGTTAGATCCTATACGCGACATATCAGAAAACGGGAACGATTGTAGATCGGTGTTAAGTTAGATTGCTGGTTGTAGTATACACTACCGTTTTTATAAAAGGTTGCAAACTTTACACAAAACATACCAATACAGGTACTCTGAAAACTGTCATTTAAAGCTGGTTTATATCCGAATGTTTGGTCATGTTTCAATGTTCAGAAACTGACCTTGAATGGAAAAAAAGATTACTTCTGATAATGTTGGGGTTTTATTTCTTTACTCAAAACGTCATTTTTATTTTGCACGAATGGCAATTCTTAAAACTATCCTCGTTGTTCGCAAATGAAAGTCGGTTCTACTTGCGATAGCGCTGATTGGTTTAACCTCGTGGTCACCTAACGTTCAAAATTGAATTGAAAGATGTTTTATAATGACTAAGGCTAAGTATTGAAGGAAAAATAACCCATAAGTATACTATTATCATGATATTTCAACTCCGATCTGGTGTTGTCGAGTCAGGTCTAAACGCTGACAACTGATTTAACTTTATAACATTCGTGCTATATTTTAACGAAGAATACTCTCATGTTGTAAATTTGAATTGTCACGCTGTAAATATTTTATTTACACCCACCCAGTAAGTTCAAAATTTACAACATGACAGTATTTAGCACTAATTCTAAATGTGTCACCTCACAGGTGCCCTTCACAGATTATTTTGTTTAGATTTTAACACCTAGCTCTGTAGGGTGATGTCATGCGGTTTATGGCGGATATACATTTACAATTAGTGCAAGGTTCTCTCCGGTAAAATGTTTTGTTTGTTTGTTTGTTTATTGTTGTTTGACGTCCCACTCCGGTAAAATATAATATTGATATTACAAATGAAGAATAGTTTCCAGCGGTTATATAACATTTGGAATAGACTACACCTATAGAATAATTAATATTATATTTTCATGTAAATTTATATTATTATTCTGTTTTTGGAAATAAATGAGTCGAAAAATACTGCATGTGCATTGAATCAAAACAAGCTGAATATCAGTTTACTTGCTTCAAAGACACATTAAATACATACACACGTGTATACAAGACGTTCAATATTTACGTTACATAATGGCCAACCGTTTGCGGTGGTCTAATGGAGGACTCGGTTTTGATTCCTGATACCAGGTCATACCAAAGACTTTTAAAAATTGGTAGTGGCCTTTCCTTCACCAAGCGCCTGGCATATGAAGTGAATTCACAGGTCTTTCGGATGGAAACTTAAACCGCTGTCCTGTATCTGTATCACGACAGACGTACCACAGGTCAAAATTTGGGGTACTTCACCACAAGCTGGTAACCTCTCCATTTATGATAGGTGACAAACATCTTGGCAGCATGCAAAACAACAAGGGACATTAGCTGTGTTTTTTTATTTTTATTTTTCAAAAACAAAATACCCTCTTTTTACTTCTAAGATTGATATGCTATAACGGAAAAGAGATCAACACAGGCATAAACATTTTCAAATCCCAGTATATTTTGTTAAAATTGCTTAGAAACCACAGTGTAGCACTTGACAAAACTCAGCATTACTATTTGTATATGAATACCACACCTTATTTTCACATAATAATTACATGTATAGGAATATGTCTGTGTACATCTCTTATTTGTTATTGACTTTGCATCAAGTACAAGAAGTAAAACTAGAGAAAAAAATCAAAATATATATTCTTGGTAAACACAGCCGAGAAACAAATTGTAAATATTATAAATATAATACCAAAGTTATAATGTTCAAGTCGATCGTTTCTGTCAATTAGATTTCACCAGTTGAGCTCCTATCTAAAATAGATGTGACAATATATGTATTTCATAATACATTTGATCTTTTAACACCTAACTAGTTCGTACAAGAATCTAAATGTTCAGTTCGGTTTTTTTTGTCGGTAAGGGTAGCTGAATGGAAGTCCCTTAATCAAAGTCCCTTAATCAAGATAGCACATAGTATATGAAGTTTCGTAATGTAATCTCATTGACAAACATATCTTTCTTAAAAGTAAATAGAAATTGTATTTCCGTCTCAAAAAGTTTTGTTACCGTATGTTTACTACAAAGATTAATAACAATCCTAGCTAACAAAACTTATCCACTTACTTGGAAAGTTCCCTCTCCTATAGTACCATTAACTTTATTACCACATCTACAAATAACACGAACTATTTTTTGTTTTATCAATTCTAAACCCCATTAATTTGAGTAATTTGACATACTGTTTAACATCGCCTGCATTTCTTCAATTTTGTCTGAAAATAGCATCATGTCGTCTGCATCTGTTAGTAACAAGAAGAGCTTTAACTGGAACATTATACGAGGGTTTATTGATAAGTGTTGAGCCTCATGTTTGTACATTTGTAACCATTTCAGGAGTTGCCCCAGTGACAGGCCTTCCAGGATGGACCCCATCCTGAAAGCTCAGCCTGCCACGCTTAAATTCTGCCATTATGAAGGGTATCATTTCCTAGTGTTGCTACCATGTCAGCATGAATAGCCTTAGGTGCTATACCATTCTTGAAAAAATATTGAATCACTGCTCTCTCGGCAGTTTTGTCCATTTTGTCAAACTCACTTGCCCTGTTTACTTCATAGTGTTACCTCTTTTACAAAAAGTTACAACATGACACCCTTCCTTAGTTACTCAGCCTTAAATAGCCAAAAGAACAAACAGTATGGCTGTAAAATGGGCAACTCATTTAGGAAAAGGCCAAAAACTTTTCAATCAACACCCGAAGCTAGAGAGTAGAGATTGCGTAGTTGTCATTTTGCATTGAAACATTTGAAGTTTTACTCCTTATTACAATGCCTTGTCTGTTTAACTTAATGTAGCGTAATAAAAGTACTTGTGACTTTGCCCTGTGATCTACAAATTATTATCGTCTATCCGTTCAAAAATTAGAGTAAGTATGCAAAATTTGAAAACATTTCAGTTAACATTAATTGTCTCTATATCTTCCCATATTGATGTCTGATAGACGGACTGACAGACTGAAGGACACATAACATCTCTTCTATATATCCTTTGCTTCACCAGGGGATAAAAAGCGAATACGTAGTAGCAATGACGTAATACATAACGTTAAAATGCCGAATCAATATATTTGGTATTTTCCATTCCGTTCATCATTTTGCATCTCTCCATAACATATAACATTTAACATAGGGATATAGCATTTCTTCCTAATAGCAAATTATATTGAATTCAGTTACCACATCCATCAAATGCATACATCTTTAAAGATCGATCTACCCCTTAAAATGTTTATTCATTGAAGGCAAGCGAGGTGAAGCGTCTCAAAAAAGGCAACAGCTAGCCGCCATGATGGAGCATGTATATGTCCAAAAACTAGCGCGATTTAAATCATACATCCAGTTGAATATCTAGTAAGAGTAGAAATAAGAGTACCTTACATTGGTAATTATTCCATTATTGTGTATTCATTAGTGACATTTCGTACTAGAAATTAAGAATGATTCTATAGGTATGACATTAAATAGCTTAATAACTCAAAACTGATTTACTTTTTGTATACAAATACATAAATATACGAAAAAGTATTTTACGAATTCCGGGGGAAAAACGTTCAGAAAAAAAATCTTTTTTTGTGTACGCACTTTGCGTTTATTCCCATATACTTTTGTCGTATTTTTAAAGGTACATGTATATACTAATTAATTAGTTAGCTAATCGTGAAGAACACCGTGAGTGGAGATCTAATAATAGCCTCTAAAAATAATACGGAAATGGGGATATATCGACAACGAGGCACGGAAACCAAAAAACACTGTCCATGATAAATAGCCTATGCTAGAATCAGCACATCATGTACAGATCTACATAAATCTTACATTAGCCTATGTTGCTTCGATTAAATCTTGGTGAACAGGACATACTTTTAGCCGAAATTCTGTCCCAAATTTAAGTTATTTTGTTTGTAAAAATCAGTCGGCTTCTTCGTACTCGTAGCAAGATGGGCCATATGATGAAACATTTTTACTTCAACATATCGATCCGTTTAACTAAATATTTGTCGTCGCATCCGTCGGAAATTTGGTTATTTGCTTATCCGATCTATTATTTTCATAATTCCGTCGGCATAAAGTTGTGTCACAACATAACTATTTGAGACGTGAATTCCAGGTACCAGTACTCACTTTCGTTTACATATATCGTCCTGATTCCATTACGTATTCCTGATATTTTTGCAGATTGGCTGACAGTAAAGCGGTCAAAGCATTTGACATACCATATAAGGAAAAAGCTTACTACTCTTTAGATTGTCAGCCAACCACATCTGAAATATAGTAAGGATTTCTTATATAGAATGCCACATCTTTCACTGAAGTAAATTTAGAGATTACCAATAGAATTCCATTAGTACGACTATTTTTTTTTTGAAAATTATTTACATTTCCTTTGGTTAGGAGTGGTTTTCTAAAGAAAATGTCAAATGTTACAATAACTCCCCCAGAATTTTATTTTAATCAACAGAATGTGGCTTTAAAGGATCATTTTGACCAAAAGTCATAGGATCAAAGGTCAATGTCAGAGGCACCTAAGTAAACAGAAAATAATATTTTGGTCAAATTCTAAACATTTTCGACTAGTGGACCAACTGTAACCAATCTTTTGGTGTAAGTATCCCCATGTGAAGCCGTATAAAGTTTGCGAATGAAAATGGCAAAGAAATATATGGACAAAAATTTTCTTCTTATGAACTAGTCATCAGATGTCTATAAAATGATGTATGCGTGATTGTTCAATATTTACAAAATTCCGGAATAAAACTATATCTGCCCACTAGCGAGCCACTATGGGGCGATTCTAGTGACAGAGTGCAGTGTTATTAATTTGGGTTATCAATTAAGATATATGTATATGAAGAATGTACTCTAGGAATTATCTAGGGATCCTGAATGAAAATAGGATAGAATAGGGAGGTGAAAAGGGGCCAAATGTTTCTACAGCTTGAATAAAAAACATGAGTCAATGATCATCATATTCCTATTTTAATCATGTTTTACTCACGTGACCGATGAGGCCCATTGTGTCTCTTGTTTCATCTTTCTGTATAGGATTTGCTAACCTGAACCAAAGGCATTCATTCAATGTTTTGTACTTGATTAAGTTAATTAAATACTTTCAAGAGAGAATTTTGCTGAAATGTAATTTTTGAACTTTTAGGAATTATTTAAAACTGCAAAAAGTAAGGGGTATTTTTCAGTGTCTGCTTGTTCTTTGAAACAGGGGTGTATATGAGGGGCACAGTTCAGATGGGCGATGTTTTCCATGGGCCTCTTGTTCTTAGGAAATTATTTATCAGAATCTTTTTTTTTTTTGTATTTAAATCGGATGTTTTATAAAGTGTCAAACACTTTGAAATAACATGGTAGCATTGCGTGTAATTCAGACTGATCAGATGCAATGTGTTCTGATATTAAACGAAAGAATTATATTTGTCAACGTTTTTGTTTCGTGTTTGTAATGATACTGATACCAGTCCCGAGATTGTTATACTGCATTGTATGTTTAACTCTTACTAGGAAAAGGGAAGTTAAACAGCGACAATGTAACTCAGATAACAATGATTATTTTCGTTTTTCATTTTTCCGTTTATAAATCACTTTTAAATCTGTTTATATATTTATTCACTTTTATCTTTAATTTTTTATATTTTCTGTATCGCCTGGTACCTTCACTATGTAAATATTTAAAAAGTTCAGTTTAGCACTTTAAACACCGGCAAAAGAAACAAATTATCATCAAGCGCTCGTTAATCTTATTTATGATATTTTGAAATTTGAAAGTTCTTTGGAACGCAACTTAAAGACCCTTGTAATGCTACCGATACTAGGTCTATCACAGTTAGAAACTCTATTCTCAAAACAACACTGACAAAGATCTAAATCTATGACATTGTTGATATAAATGTGTCATATTCGTCCAACACCGCTCTGAGTCTACACATAAATACACTTAAGTTAATATAAAAAGATGCACTGAAGTTAATATAAAAAGATTCTGATATACAATGTATATACATGTTATGTTTGGAGATCAGGTCTTTCAGCAAACTGCCGGCATTTCCACAGGAACCAATTGCGCCGCTTTGTTGGCGGACCTGTTCCTTTATTCATTCGAAGCAGACTTCATTCAGAATCTTCCGAATCAAAAACAAAAGCCTGCGGTGGTCTTTAACTTTATATTAGATATATCGACTACGTTTTGTCAACTGTTAATGATAATTTTCATATATATGTCAATGCCATATTTCCCAACGAACTAGAAATTAAAGACACACTAGAATGAAGTTCTCACGCTTCCTACTTGCACATTTTACTTACACAGACAGGATTTCGGCTTTCGCGTTGTTAATTTTACACATTTAAGTAGTAATATCACACAATAACCCCTTTGGTTTTAAATTTCACAAGTGATCCAATATGCCAGTACGTGTTCAACATATGAACATTTCATATACAAGGGTTAAACTACTTACTGACAAGTTATTGACACAGGATATCGAAAATCGCGTTTTGATTACAACGTTCCGCAAATTTTACGGTCGGGATATTTGTCTTGTTTGCGATTACCCTGTTTTACTAATGCTGAGTTACCTGTTCGATAGCGGTTGTCGAGTTGTTTGTTCCAATGGTGACGAGGATTTGTTCCTCACTTATTTCATTTGAATTGAACTGTGGACTAATGGCCGTTGCGACCCATCAACAGTGGATGCTTACACATTCATGCCACCTGATCCCTCCTTTCCATTTCCAGAGGTCCGTCTTTAGTCAATGTTCACCAGATTTGTATATGAATCCTGGGCATCCTGACGATTTATACATGGTATCTGAGAGTTTTAAATATGACATTTTCATCCCAATTACGATAAATATGTATCATGTGTTATTTTGAATTTACCCCATATCTACCAGTGATCTACCTTTAACTCGACCCAAAACCCGCGATAGGACTGAAGGATTCACAGACCCGGAATCTGCACATGGAACTCTTTGATCGGTCGTGAAACAAAACGGAGATACAAGACGTTAATACATGTATCTGAATTGAATGTCATATGGACAATAGGCAAAATCTTATTTATCTATATAGGAATAATTCTTACTGTATATTTTTTTCATAAAATGAGAAATTATACCTTCTCGTTTTTTTTTTTTTTCTTTTTCTTGATTTAGAGTCATGTTTTCATTGTTAATACTCACGTTTTTCTGAAACTTTAGAGTATGTTCATATACATTGTGGTATTTATTTCGTGCATTTGCTTAGTCTGAGCGCAAAAAAATTAAAGCACTACACCTTTTTCAACGAATTTCGATTGATGGTTTGTGAAAAACGATACCTATCACTGCACCATTGGTGTGGCGATACAGAAGTGTCAAAAAATGAAAACTTGTGTTGACATAAGTATGGTGTTTTTAATGCGTCAAATATCAATGTTCTGAATTTTTTCAGAGCCGGATCTGAAACTTTTATAAACATGTAGACTAAGAGACCGTTCATTCAGTAACGCTTGTGATCACCATAGTTTTTTTTAATGAGGTCCCGTGTCATGTACATTGGACACCGTAGACGTGGTATGAATGAAACATCACCATAGGCGAGATATGATACATTAAGGGGACGCTCACTGAAATGACATTGAAACATATCTTCGTGGATAATACGCCGTGTCGTATAAAGCGTGGCATGACGCGTTAAACGACAAACAGATTGAAGTTACAACTAAAATATCTTTTAGTATGATCCAATAAAAGACACTCGTATTTTATATCGATACAAAATACAGGAGTCAAAAATCACATCAGTTCTTACTTCTCCGCGTGAAGGAAACCTCCTTGGAGAGACTTAAAACGACACGGGATAAAACGCAAATTAGTTCTCTTTCTAGAATTCCATACTGTCTATTACAGTTCTTAAAAATATCCCATAATATATCACCGAATTTCCTGCTCGAGAGGTTGAGATATCATCTTTTGTAAAAAAACAGAATGACTTGAACTATATATATATATATATATATATATATATATATATATATATATATATATATATATATATATATATATATATATATATATATATATATATATATATATATATATATATATATGCATCACGTAACCCACTTCGGCTTTTTGCCACCTCTGTTTACAGATTCTTCGATCAAGTAAGCCGTGAACTAAATTCCAGAAGAATACTTGAAAAAACTGGCTCGCATTTACGTAAGATGTAATCATTGGGTGTAGCAAGTACACGTTTTCCGAAATTATAGTATACCTAAAGTAACATATTCAACATGTCATCATTATAGATAGACTCATGCCTAGATCCATGGGTATATGTAATCATATGACGACATATTACCACGCTTAGCATTGAATGCATGCATGATGATAAAACAGACTAGATAACAGTAAACCTCTGTGTTTTACTGTTTGATGGTAAAACAGACTAGATAACAGTACACCTCTGTGTTTTACTGTTTGATGATAAAACAGACTAGATAACAGTACACCTCTGTGTTTTACTGTTTGATGATAAAACAGACTAGATAACAGTAAACCTCTGTGTTTTACTGTTTGATGATAAAACAGACTAGATAACAGTAAACCTCTGTGTTTTACTGTTTGATGATAAAACAGACTAGATAACAGTAAACCTCTGTGTTTTACTGTTTGATGATAAAACAGACTAGATAACAGTACACCTCTGTGTTTTACTGTTTGACTATGACACATTTAGAATAATTTTCAAATTTACACATTACCTTGGAATATTCATCCTAAGCAATTCTCGGTTTGGAAGTGCTGGAATAAGACATCATGTACGAACTCCGTCGTAGGTACCAGCAATGGTCTAATGGACCTCATCGTTAATAATGATAATCATTTTATCATCGGAACTTTTCGGAAAACCAGTAAGAATATACAATATACATGTAGCATTATTTAGCTTAAATTTGGACCGAGAGGGCTAAATTAATAGTTTGGGTACTTTGCTAAAATAAGCATAGATTGTCAAAGAAATGATTACAAGATGTTTGTATATAATGATGTATAATACTGAATTTCCGTAACAATGAGATCGTTCAGTCGTTGTGGTGGACAGTATTACATTGTATATCTATATAGGCAATACGATTTTTGTTTCCCATGTGGAAACCGGAATGAATAGGATGTTGAAAGGTCGTTCGTTAAGTAAATATCACAACTTCTAGGTCAGGTCAGTGACGTTAATGTAAGGTTTACACGAATGCACAATATTAAGACTTTTATGTTATTTACACCTTTACAAGTTGATTGATTTGTAAATTCTATCTTAATCTGTTTTAATGTACTTATGAGATACTCACCAGCATTATTTTATTTTCATTTTTAATTTTCCATAAAATACTTTGATGTATTATAATTTTCTGTTACTGCCTGTATCATAGACATATTAACCTCTTTGTGAATGCTTTACTGCACTCATTTTCACAACAGCAGTTACGATTATGAAGGGTATCACTTTCTGTTGTTAAAAGATAACAGTGCATTGTTTTTTAAATTTATTATCATGTCATAAGTTAATATACAACATCCCGAAGTTTGGCCCATGCAAGTGTCAATTCATTAATTATATTTTATACCGGCAAAAAATAGTAATTTTCAACCGCGAATTGTATCCTTCACCTCCAGTGTTTCAGTAAAAAAAAGAACTTTACTTATGTATTTATCATCCAGGTCATCGATTTAAGATTAAGTGTTCTACTTAGAAAATGAAAACCACCTGAATACATGTGCAGGGAAATCCATAGTATACATTTAGATTACTGTCAGTATGGCTCACCTCGGAAATCGGAAAATCTAAAAAATAATTCTCATTTATTCTCAAAATATCGAAAAACAACCAGAACCAATATTAAAAAGATTTTTATACATAACTAAAAACAACAGTATAGCGCCGATTCATTGAAACATACCGTTGTGGCACGTAATATTATTATCAGGTACAATGTATAGGATTCCCTATGTCTTTCATGTTTAGAAATCATGACGCCATAATCTTGGACCATTCCATCGTAAAAATGTGAAAGGTTATATACCAATTAAAAATGTCCATACTTCTTATCAAAATGTTTCTACTTATATATCCATTGGCGTCGGAAGCAAATTGAAAGTGGGGGCTAAACCAACTTAAAACACACACACACGCCAGAAACGTCTGGGACTAAGCCCCAATTTTCAACACCTATGTCTATCTTTGCAAAAAAAGTGGGGAAACACGGGACAATACCCGGCTTGGCGGATGACATTTTTTAACATTACAGTCGCCCACTTCCATGGGTATTGTCGGATTTTCTTAACATTAAGTAGAAACATAAATGAAAGATTATTGAAAAAAGTTATGCAACAACTCGAGTAATATATTAGACCTTTATTCAGCTCAATGAATAAAGAAAAATTAGTAAAAGCCAGTTTTCCAATTTCCGAAGTGAGCCGCGCGGACAGTAGGTATACATTGTAAAACCTACCGTGAGAACAGTAAACCTTACAGCTCAACCAAACATTGTAAGTTTCTACATCGTTTACACATTATAAGTCATATATCAAATCGGTTAGTAGTACAGTTAAAAACTTAGTTCAGAAAAAATGTGTGGAATGAACAACTCACTATGGGACGAGCTCTGCTCTGATACGAGACAAAGTGCAATGCACCTATAACATTACATGAACTTTCGGTTTACATTTACTTGCACGTAACAGTACGATGTACAATTGTTTCCCGATTATTATGATATTTAACTTATCAACCACGGAAAAAAACAATAGACTCTGCTGTAAATCAATGACTTAGACCAGTCCAAATGTGTCTTTAGGAGTGAATGAGTTATGATTATGATTTAGGACGCCATGGTAAACTACAGTCTTTTCTTAAGTGATAACTGCGAGTAATAAACGTAAGTGATACGTTTTACGTAAGTAAAAACTTAAAGTTAATGCAGGTCATAAATATGTAAGTAATAGCTAAAACGTAAGTGATACATAAGTTTTACGTAAATGATAACTAAAGGTAAACGTAAGTGATTGTTTGTTTGTTTATTGTTGTTTAACGTCCCACTTAAGAATCTTTCACTCATATGGAGACGTCACCAATTGCCGGCAAAGGGCTTCAAATTTTGGCCTATGCCCGGCACTTACGACCATTGAGCAGTGAGGGTTCTTTACCGTACCTACACCTACTGTGACACGAGACCTCGGTTTTTACTGTCTTATCCGAAGGACAGGAAACCAACCTGTCGCCGGCGGGACTCGAACTCACGACCTAACGATCAAGAGCCGAGCGCGCTACCGACTGAGCCAGGTAAAGAACCCTCACTGCTCAATGGCCGTAAGTGCCGAGCATAGGTCAAAATTTGAGCTCTTCACCGGCATTTGGTGACGTCTCCATATGAGTGAAATATTCTTGAGTGGGACGTTAAACAACAATAAACAAACAAACAAAGGAATATATTTTTTGTTTTTATCATGTACATTTCAGGAACATTCTGTAACCGGGGTGTGGTTAAATATATTGAAACCTTTGGAGTCGGGTCGGGTATAGTACATGATTAAGAATGGACACTGAAGTAAATATTGAAGGTACTGAAAACAATGTCGCTGACGGTAAGATACAGGGGACACAGAAAAAGGAATCAAGACACAAGAGAGATATCCTATACACCGTAGAGGAGGTTCCGCCGTGGTACCTGTGTATTATCCTAGGTTTTCAGGTAAATAACATTCCTCATCGTAAGACACTCAGACGAGGAGTTGGATTTATTGACTGTTTGTGTGTACGATCATTGTCTTTTCTGAGTATATGTTGTTAGTGATGTATATCTTGTCGATACAGAAGACGTTTATATCTAAAAAAAAATAGAACAAAGTCTATTATGGGAATGTATATTGAATTGATTTACTTCCGCCATATTTACATGTTACAATTGAAATTATGTTGATATAAATACAATCTATCGTTAGGTATGGTGTGGTTAGTAGTGTCAACCACAAAGGATATCTTAGTACAATAACTGTTTTATAACTCGTACAACATTATTTATAGTGTATTGAATATATATGTATATATATATATATATATATATATATATATATATATATATATATATATATATATATTATATATATATATATATATATATATATATATATATAAAGCACTAAAAATGACTACCTACACGGACAAAAATGAAGTCAAATTTTTGGGACATTGTGGAAGAAACACACACACACACACACTTAAGCACACATCCAATGACACAATTGGAATACAGTCGTATTCCAAGTGTAAGTGTGTGTATTCTTGGGTGTGAATGTTTGTATGTATGTATGTATTTTTTATGTTGTTGTAATATCCTAGTCCTGAAGAGGGGACAGGTCGTACAGAAAATTCGACTTTTAGTGCGTTATATAATTCGTTTCATGACTTGTATCTATTTGCTTAGATCATACACCATAGGATATATAGTGTTGTTGAATACCTGTACTGTATACCTGAAAGTTTTCGCCCTTTTACGACAGAAAACATATTCATCTCGCCCTAAATTTGCCCTGAATTACCAATCTCATGCCCTCTCATGTAAGTTCGAAAATGGTGAAAATTAAACGAGAAACGAATATTTACAGTACAGTATAGCCAAATCTGTCTTAGAGTAACCACTGGAAAATGACTTAAGTTTTAGGAGTATAGAACTCTAGAAACAACTGCATTATCCGTATGGATTATATTTCCCATATGCATATCAATGTATATTGTCCGAATCACATAAGATGGTTCTACTCACTCGCACGGGGATCTATTCCTCACTGGATACTCTTTTATGTATGGTGACAAGTAGGAACGATTTCTCTAGTCCGTGTTATTTTATTGTTTAGTTATGCTCTATTACCTAAAATTTAAACTTGACCCAGGTCAAGAAAGGGTTCATAAGACTCCACCCCGCCAAGTTATATGGATTTTGCTATATCTGGGAATTAACGCCCCCGTTTAAATTTCGCCATAAGATGAGAGGACGAATGTGAAATGAAAGCAAAATATTCAAGCTAAATAATTGACATATGCCTTGCATGAGACTATGGTGATTAAGGGCGAATTTAATATGGGATGACTTATTTTCTGTCGTAAAAACGCGAAATACCCAGGGGCGAAAATTTCTAAACACATGTGTACAGTATTTGCCCATGTCTTGTACCACTTTTTCATTCGGGATTATACATCTGTTTTAAAATCCGATCTCAACTGCACAACTGATGAAGTGTAATTGACAGAAACGATAATCTTGATCACGTGTTTTGGACGTTATGCTAATTATAACTTATTTACGATGGTTATTGCGATATTATGATTCTAGTAATAGCCATAGCATCATCTGTAAAAGTTATAAACATAAAACCAAAGTTATGGTTTTGAAAAAAACAACCATAGCAAATACCCAAAATGATCGTTTCTGTAAATAAGACGTCATCAGTTGAGCTTAGATTTAAAATAGATGTAGATCCCCGAAACAAAAACTTTTGTCATACAAGGCAGAACAAATAATAACCCTAATGTATACCGAAATCTAAAAATAACCTCTGTAAGATGATTGCTAAATGTATGTATACCGAAATCCGTCTAAATATAACCACTGTAAAATGATTACTAAATGTATGTATACTTAAATCCGTCTAAAAGTAACCACTGTAAAATAATTACTTAGCTTTGGTTGTAATGTATGTAATATTAGGTATTTATAATTTTTCAAAGCTATTGTAGAAAAAAGGTGTAAATTGCATTCATAATCATATGTCGTGTAAGCAATTATGTATGGTGCACACACTGTAGCTAATCATTTTTGTTATCATTTTTGTAGCATTATCTTACAGCTTTTGGTTCAACTATAACAGTGCCGCTGGTTTTATACAAGTCTCTATGTATTGGAGAAGACCGTGTGGGATTAAGTGAATTGATTAGTACTATATTTTTCGTCTCCGGTCTTAGTACACTGTTACAAACTACTTTCGGTGTCAGGTGAGATTTTGTTGTCTCTTATCAATCTAACATGAATTTTAAGAATGGTCATGGCCTTTTTCATTTGCAAGAAGACGTCACAAGTTACAGGTGAAGTGCTGCAAAAAATGACTATGCTATGTACTAATGTCAAAGAAGTAAGGGATCTTTCATTGACATAATACTGTAGAGCAATATGAGCATTTTTAAAATGTCAAATAAACTTTAAAACCATTTTAATACAATTATAATAAACCCTGAATATGGAATTGCCTGCATTTATGGTGATTAAAACGGAGTTTTTTACGCATCGATTAATAATATATTGCAACACAGTATTGTCTGAAAAACGCAATCTGATCTTCATATATTTTAATTCCTTTTTGCATGAATATGCAATAAATTAAAAGTTATTTCCTTGATACTATTGTTCGCATTATATATATACATGCAGAATTTAGCAATACCTCACAAACTGAACCTGATAAAACCGATAAACTGATAAAAGAGCAAAATTACGGAATAAAGCAAATATTGATAGGAAATTGTGCACTATTACATGCCAAAATCACATTAATGAATTTAACCTAGTTTTTCTCCGTTGAACCTAGTTTTTCTCCAGTTAAACCTAGTTTTTCTCATTAACCATCATTAACAGGAGAAAAACTAGGTTTAACTGAGAAAAACTAGGTTTAACTGAGAAAAAATAGGTTTAACTGTGCCAAAATCACAAAAATGAGTTAAACCTAGTTTTCCTCGAGAAAAACCTAGTTTAATTGAGACAAACTAGATTTAACTATGCCACAATCACATTAATGAGTATTAATATGATTTTGGCGCAATTGATCCTAGTTTTCAGTTAAATCTAGTTTTTCTCCAGTTAATGTGAGTTACGAGAAAAACTAGGATTTACTGGAGAAAAATTAGGTTGAACTCGTAACCCACTTTAAATGGGGAAAATTTAATTTGACTGAGAAAAACTAGGTTTTTTTCGAGAAAAACAAGGATTAAATTATTATTGTAATTTCGACGTGTTTAATTAGTTAAACATAAATTTTCTCAGTTAAACCTAGTTTTTCTCAGTTAATCCTAGGTTTTCCAGTAACTCAAATTAACTGGAGAAACGCTATGTTTAACTGAGAAAAACAAGGTTTGACTGCGTCAAAATCACAAAAAATGAGTTAAACCTGTTTTTTCTCGAGAAAACACATCACAATCACATTAATGAACGTTTTGCTCAGTTAAACCTAGTTTTTCTCAGTTAAACTTTTTAAAAGCTTTTCTCCTGTTAATTTCGGTTACGAGAAAAATTAGGATTAACAGGAGACAAAATAGGTTTAACTGACAAAAACTAGATTTAACTGGAGAAAAACTAAGTTTATCAGAGAAAAATTAGGTTTAACTCATTAATGTGATTTTGGCGTGCCATAGTGCTCTTCTACACCTTTCTTAACACACACACACACACAGAGGTATATATATATATATATATATTATATATATATATATATATATATATATATATATATATATATATATATATATATATATATATATATATATATTCGAGACATAAGGTATTGCATAAATTTGGCATTTAAAATTTCGATGTCCAAGCTCATATTGCTTTAAATCGCATACGAAAGACCCGTGGTATGCAGTATATTTGTTTAATAAAATGTAACCGGACTCGAGGTGTAGAATAAATGATATAAATGTTTTGCCACTCTGATGTTTTTAAAGATTCTCAAGTTTTATTCTATCTGATTTCAATAATATTGCCAGAGTGGTGGAAATATGACACTTAAATCTGTAGATAATGTATCACATTTCATCTCTGGAATTGACTTACTCATTTTTTGTCAGACAATCTATTCAAATATCGCAATAGAAACATGCACCCATTCAAAAAAGGAACACTTTTATCGTTGTACCACATTTGGCACAGGAAATTACAGGATATATAAAATTAGGTAATTGTTTAGAAGGACTAAACTCTTGTATGATAATGTCATTGATAACAAATACAGTTGACTTGTTTATTGAACCATGTTACATTGAAATACTTCAAAGTGTTTTGATTCCATTGTTCAATGTATTACCATGGTAACCCTGTTATTTTTAAACTTCTGTTTATTTGAGAGATAAATTAATTCTTTCAACTTCAAGATATCTGGCTATGACTGTACATATATAAGTAACACGTCCGCCCCTGAAGAAATGACCTGCCCTTGGATTACCGTGTATTACAATTGTAACCCTGTTATTTTCAAAATCTTGTTTTTTTTTGAGAGAGAAATTCGTTCATGTTAATTTCATTATATCTGGCTATGACTATATATATATACATCCGCCCCTGAAAATATTATCTTCTCTAGGATTACCATGCATTAACATTGTAACCCTGTTATTTTGAAAATCCTGTTTATTTCAGAGAAATTAATTCCTTTCAGCTTCTCTATATCATGGTAGGACTGTACATATTTAGGTAAAATTGAAGAAGCACCAATCAATAATTTAAGTAACACGTCGGCCACTGAATAATGACTTGCCCTTAGACTATTTGATATTGTAAAGTCATAAAATTATTGTTGATGAATGTGCTCAGCATTTGTGTCTGATATATATGTTTATCATAAATACAAGTTAGCAAAAGCAAAACAACAACCATAAAAAGAATTAACTTGAGGATCCGTGATGATTGTAATATTGTGTTTGATTTTTATAATAGTAAGGACATTGCCCAGATATAAAGATGTTGAATACGTAACTCATTTAAATTCCTTTGACAGACTGCCTATTATCCAAGGTGCCACGTTCGCTTTCCTAACACCAACATTTACAATATTGTCCTTGCCGAGATGGGAGTGTCCATACACTTTAGCTGAAAAAGGTAACAGATCGATAATATCTAGAATCTATATAAATGTCAATTTTACATAATCCATCAATCTATCTATTTATTTGATTTTGTCTGTTTGTCGTTTTGTCCATCTAACTATCTTTATACCTGTATGTATGTATGGAATTTATTATATGCATGTATAATTATACAGTTACAAAACAGAGTTCAACACGCCCGTATAACACGTAGTGTCGTATTTCACATAGATGGATACGGAATTTCGCCGGAGCTACTTTTCTAAATGGCATTCAAATGTCATCCAAAATATTTAATGGCGTTGTTAAAAGCGGAGTGAATTTAAAATTTGTGTATACATATAGATAAATAAAGGAACATGTAATAAAATATATAAAAAACATCTTAGATACCAAAGTATAAATCTTTAGGATGTCCAGGATATAGATAAAGACAAAACCACACAAATGTTTTTATCTGTATCGAGACATCTGTGTAGTTATGTTTATGTATGTCTATCTTGAGATATATAACGCGGGAATCTTGATAATTTTCTTAACGCAACATAAGCGCACCAAGACCATGGTATGGTACAGCTCCTATTTCTTTAAGTATTATACATTTTACATAATGCATGTTTATGGGGATCAGCTGTATTATACCCTGTTTATACATGTGGGTGTGAATGTGTTACGGTGTATTTTGTTGTGAATGTTCATTGTGTTCTGTAATTACTTATTAATGTAACACTTTAAAAAAGTAAAAAATTGAATAAAAAATATACATTTTACATATTCATTTGTCCAGAAATTACAAGTTCGTATTTGTTGGGTTGAAACAGAAAAACAAGTCGTCTTTGATTTCTGCCGCCCGATATTGCCCTGTCATTTGTGTCCGCTCCGGTTCTTAGTCTCTGAAGCTACAATGTGTCAGAAGGACAATTTTCAAATACTTTTAAATGTACTACATTAGGATCATTTTTTACCAATAATAATGATTTTTTGACATGGAGACTATATTGGAATTTGAATCGACACCAAATAAAGATATTTGATACACATCTACCAAAGAAACATTCATGACAAGCTTGGTCCCAATCGGTCAAGTGGTTACTGACAATCCATAAGAATTATTTTTTTTTTAGTCATGATGGTCATATAGGATTTTGAATCTCTCATAAATGAACAAATCTGATAGGCATTCACCACATTCCTGCCTATCTATGAAACAGTTTCACAGAAAGCGATTAAAAGTTAACACAAAACATCGCGGACGATGACGACGACGAACGCAAAATGGCTACAATAGCCGAAGCCTCAGTTGAACTAAATTAATGTAATTCGCAAAGACGCAAAATTGGTGCAAAGATCAAGCACACGCGCCTCCAGGAATGATGTGTTACAAAAATAATTATGTTGGAAAAAATCTTTACAACAATGATATGGAAATACGCGTAGGAACGGATGTAGAATAATCGTCGTGCAGTAGATTCATTATTTTAATTATTAATTAGTTGTTTACTAAATAGTGTGCATTTAAGATTAAGGTTTGCCGGATATAACATAAAGTCCCGAGTTATCCACATTAATATTTTGCACAATCGAAAAGCATTACCCACCCATAACATTTCCACTCCTTTCGGTAATGACGTTGTAATTTTTTGAATAACTCCCACGTAACCGCAGCGACAACTTTATCGAGGACAGTTTTGATTTATTAAATAACCCCTCCTTATACCAGGATGTTTAGATAATCCGTTTTCAGGATGTGTGAATGAATCAATCACTTATGAATTTTCTATAAGCTCTTTATTCTTATTAGATTCTATACACAATGATCTGCGTTCATGTTTATATCTGAATGATGATGTGGTTGAAAGCGATTGCTATTTATTTCAAAATGCATATTAATGTGTATCATATACAATTCAAACAAACAAACATAGATGCATAGAGGCATACATACATACATATATCTTTACATATATATATATATATATATATATATATATATATATATATATATATATATATATATATACATACATATATATATATATATATATATATATATATATATATATATATATATATATATATATATATATATATATATATATATATATATTTCTTATGTACTATGATAGTTGAAATAAAGAGTATATGTCCCGCACATTATTATACTATCATAGAGGCATACATACATACATACATCTTTGCATATATAGAAATATATATGTAAAGCTGTATGTAAACTTTCTTTTTATCTCACTTTAGCCGAAGGCTCCAGTGAGCTATTGTGATCACTCCCCGTCCGTCCGTCCGTCCTTAAACTTTTCATATTTTCGACTTCATCTCTGAAAGCGCTGAAGGGATTTTGACGAAACTTTACAGGAAGCAAGTACTTACGGTTCTTTACCAAGTTTATAATTTTATCAAGATCGGCTCTCGGGTGGATCCTGGTGAGGCAAAATAGTTCCCATAAGGTATTCCTCTTTTAAAATCTTCTCCAGAACCGCTATATGAAAACGGATTGTTTTTGAGTGATCTACATGAATGCATGATTCAAGTTTGTACTTTTCATAGAAATCGAAATATTAAATCTTGACGTGTTTTTTAGTTTTTTTTCAAACTTTAACATTTTCATTTCATTTTTTACATTATATCTGCTTGCATTTACTATGATGCATTCATTTCATGTGTTTTACTCGTATATAGGTGAAGAAATATTTTTGTGCAAGAATTTTGCTGAAATGTAATTTTTAGATATTTTTTTTTAATTTCTTAAAACTGCAATATTTATGTTTCTTGGCCAGATCAGCCTACGTGTACATATTCTTCTTGATCTTTTTTCACATTTGTAGATAGTTCTCAGGTGAGCGGTAGATGTCCTCTTAGGCCTCTTGTTTGTCTATTACTGTTTTATTTTTATTACTCTTTCCTTTATAAAATATGTAAATCTTTAGTGTATACTTGATATAGGTTTATTGAATACAACGTTAAACCCACTTCCGCCATACGGATCTGATGGACATAAAGAAATATGGTATACCAGGCTGAGAGAGGTGAGTTCTTAATTCGCAGTTAAAATATCCTTGCTAATTTTCATCGCTAAAACTAATATACTTTAATATACTAAGATCCTATAATTAGTCACATTGTAGTAATAGATTGAGTGCATTTTATTTGCTGCTTGTAACTCGAGAGATGTCTAATGTGTGTTTTGTATCATTGAGTGGACCCTATTTCCAACAGTCACTACACTTGTACATTCCAACAACAGAGGGTATCAATCTGCACATCCTAGACCATTTACCATCCATCTAGAATATACAATCCTTGACCATTTACCATCCATGTAAAATATATCGAGTATAAAGCATAAATATTACTACAGCATTGAACATGTTCAGCGTTGTAGTAATGTTTGTGCTTTATATATCTATCGTATTTCACTACTTGTATCCTTTGATTTATTGTCATTATACATAGGATAAAATCTTTCACCCCTCTCTCTACGTCCGAGTTCGAATAAATGTTGGATAATGTCTTCAGCTTCCGATAATCCGAACATCTGATAAGCTGACAGTCTGTTTTGAATATTTTGACTCAAGTTTTTTTTTAAGTTTTGTGTTGTTTGATCTTGGATCTCAAAACTGAAATATATATAGACCGAAAATATATGCATCACAGGAGGCCGAAACTATGTCAATAAAACAAAAAATAAAACATGTGTCTATATCATATTTATTATATATATATATATATATAGTAAATATGATATAATTATGCTAATTTTTATTTTATTGACATAGTTTCGGCTCCCTGTGATATGCATTATATGTATTATAATTTGTTTAATGTGTCAAGTTATCTTGATTCATATATTGCAGATACAAGGAGCAATTATGGTTGCGTCACTATTTCAAGTTATCATTGGTTACAGCGGACTAATTGGCTTAATAATGCAATTTATCGGGCCTTTGTCCATTACCCCAACAATAACCTTGATTGGTTTGGCTCTCTTTCCAGAGGCAGCAGATCTTGCTTCAAAGCAATGGTATATAGCAATAACGTAAGTTGATTATTGTGATATGCTATTCATCTGTTTATTTATTCATTTATTATTTTTTCCTCTTGTTGGACACCAATCCCTCTTATAGAACTCACAAGTATCAATTTCTCTTATAGAACTCACAAGTATCAATCTATCTTATAGAACTCACAAGTATCAATCTCTCTTATAGAACTCACAAGTATCAATAATGAATATCTCTTATTGAACTCACAAGTATCAAGCCCTTTTATAGAACTCACAAGTATCAATCTCTCTTACAGAACTCACAAGTATCAATTTCTCTTATAGAACTCACAAGTATCAATTTCTCTTATAGAACACACAAGTGCCAGTCCGTCTTATAGAACACACAAGTATCAATCTCTCTTACAGAACTCACAAGTATCAATCTCTCTTATAGAACTCACAAGTACCAATCCCTCTTATAGAACTCACAAGTACCAATCTCTCTTATAGAACTCACAAGTATCAATATCTCTTATAGAACTCACAAGTATCAATCTCTCTTTTAGAACTCACAAGTATCAATCTCTCTTATAGAACACACAAGTACCAGTCCGTCTTATAGAACTCACAAGTACCAATCTCTCTTATAGAACTCACAAGTATCAATATCTCTTATAGAACTCACAAGTATCAATCTCTCTTTTAGAACTCACAAGTATCAATCTCTCTTATAGAACACACAAGTACCAGTCCGTCTTATAGAACTCACAAGTATCAATCTCTCTTATAGAACTCACAAGTATCAATCTCTCTTATAGAACTCACAAGTACCAATCTCTCTTATAGAACTCACAAGTACCAATATCCCTCTTATAGAACTCACAAGTACCAATCTCTCTTATAGAACTCACAAGTACCAATCTCTCTTATAGAATTCACAAGTACCAATCCCTCTTATAGAACACACAAGTAACAGTCCCTCTTAAAGAACTCACTAGTATCAATCTCTCTTATAGAAGTCACAAGTATCAATTGACTCATTGAACTCACTAGTATCAATCTGTCTTATAGAACTCACAAGTATCAATTTGTCTTATTGAACTCGCTAGTATCAATCTCTCCTAACCATCTCTCTCACAAAGATAATTATGTACGGTTAAACTGATACTTTAGGTCTTATATTATATAGGTAAGAGGAGTTGTGGTTTAAGAAATAATACTTTAACCACCCTGCCTCCAGATTATAAGCCTTGTTGAAGGGGCATTAGCTGCGTTTGTCAGTAAATTTTGTTTCCTTTTCT
This sequence comes from Atrina japonica, assembly GCA_030159075.1. Lineage (NCBI taxonomy): Eukaryota > Metazoa > Mollusca > Bivalvia > Pterioida > Pinnidae > Atrina > Atrina japonica. Next base: position 1,488,664 of record BROG01000006.1, on the reverse strand, counting down.
TACTGCTTAGATTGATGTACAATGACAGATAAGAGCGATACACAGGAATGAAGATTCTTAAATTCTTATTTATTTTGTGAAAATTGCTTGAGAAACCCTGTCTGACACTTTTTCACTTGCAATTGATAAATTCAACCTTACTATTTGTATATATGCATGCTACACTGCACCTGAACTTATTTTCACAAAATATATAGGGATATAAGATGTTTTATGCCTGTGTATAGCTCTTATTTGTTATGGTAAATCAAGTACAAGAAGTAAAAGTAGAAAACTGGATTTTGTTTTTGGTGAACACTGCTAATGCCCCTTTGCTATAGCTATTTGTATATGAACGCCTTAATTTCACAAAATATATAGGAATATAAGATTTTTATGCCTGTGTTTCGCTCTTGTTTGTTATTGTACATCAAGTACAAGTAGTAAAAGTAGAACAAAAATCGAAAAAATTTGTTTTGGTAAACACAGTTAATGCCTCTTTGATATTAATTTACAAAAAGTATTCTTTGTGGTATGTACCCCAGCTCATTTATTATTTTTGATAAGGAAACAAAGATAATACAGTAATCTAAAAATGTGGATAGTCATCTACAATAAATACCATTTTACCTTTCAGGACGATGGTATTGATTGCATTGTTTTCACAGTATCTACGCAAAATTTCAGTACCTGTGTGTCAGTACAAAAAGGGTACCGGATGTAGCACATATAAACTACCTCTGTTTAGTCTCTTTCCTGTGAGTATTATTTAATTGTTACAGTTATGATTAATTATCATAGAATTTTTAAATCTTGCTTTGTTTTTTTTTCATTCTGTTTTTCGACATTCTTAAATAAAGTTCTTTGAATGTTTTGCTTTAAAGATGTCCCATCAGCAACGTTTGTTACTTCTGCTAGCTGATATGTTTATTCTGACATTTTGTCCCGAAGAGTTAAAAAGTGTGATTTTAAAATATATAAATGGGATTTGATAGGATTCGTTTAATGTAGAGAAACAACATTTCATAGTGCATTTTAACTATAATTATAACTGTTAACTAAGTGAATGGGGAGTCATAACAAATATAATGAAAGTCAGGGGTTTTTCGTTGTTTTTTGTTTTTTTGTTTTTGTTGGATGTAAGGATATAAACAACTACTTTAGAAATAAAAAAATAAAAAGTGATGTAGTAGATGGTATTGGGCTTTGAAGCAGAGGATTCTCGATAAATCAACCCCAACGACGCCGGGGTATGACATTTTCTGGTATGTGGGGCGGTGTGGGTGGCAACCGACATATCCGAAATTTTCACGAAGATACGAAGAAATTTCAATCCCATGTCATGGCACAAATTTTAACTTATTAAAATTACAGATAATATTCGCCCTATTCTCGTCATGGATTATATGTGCTATTCTCACTGCTGCTGGAGCTCTTCCGGAGTCAAGCGACAAGTGGGGATATCTAGCGAGAACTGACACAAAAACAGATGTACTTAGGGATTCCTTGTGGTTCCGATTTCCCTATCCAGGTATTATTTTACTATAAGCATTTTCAATTCTATTTTGGCGTCTATGTTACTATTAGTTTAACTTTTGAGTTAGGAAAATACGTGATGCACACAGAAAGTTCAACATCAACGTTCATTGAGATTGTCATTTATGTGTTTTCAAATATAATCCTGTTGTAAATATGGTAAACTCAGAACTTAGGGTTACCAAAATTTAGTTTTCTGCAAGCCAGATTTTGCTAGGGAGATATTTCTTACTCAAATGTTGGCTTGGATAGTGCATCAAATAAGACTGTACTTTTAATAGAAATGGTGGAATTACCCAAACTATACGATTTATATAAATTTTAATTTTTCATTTATAAACATACATATCTTAGTTATAATTACTCTAGTAAGTCTAGAGGTCATATATTTTCATTCTTGAGTCTGAACTACTCACATAAAACAGTGTAACACTTGACTTCAAGTTTATGTATTTATTTGCATTTCGTATATATATATATATATATATATATATATATATATATATATATATATATATATATATATATATACATTCGTAATAGTTATATCATAAAACTATATTTAACTAAAAAATTCATTTTATATTTCTTATTATCGTTTGTTTAAATTACATCAAATCATATCATATAACAATATGAAATCACAGGATGACATCCATTTCAAGAAGTTATAGTATCGTCAATTTAATCTTAATAAAAGTTTAACTTTTTTGAAAAAAAACCCATACAGTTTAAAACAAAAATAGATAGATATCGTAGGTCTTGTTTGTAAAACACCTCCTTATACAGCACTAAAACTACATGATGAAACCGTCATCGGGACAAATTTATAAGCTCGTTACATGCGATATCTCGTTATATTAATCTCGTCATAGTCGTTCACATTTATACAGAATTGAATAATAAATGCATGGGGAATAGAGGATATAAACGGAATCTCGTTATATTGAAACATGAAAACTATGGTTAAAAAAAAAGAGAGACAACTCTTTGTGAATGTTGATTATTAGTATGAAATTTCTAAGAGGGAGATGATAGATAATAAAAGAAATTCATATATAAGAAAAATGATAGAAACTACATGTGTATATATATATATATATATATATATATATATATATATATATATATATATATATATATATATACGTTTTTGTAAATGTATAAGCAGTAAAAAAAATAGATAAACACCAATCTACTTGTCCACAATGCAATATGTATATATACATGTACATCTCTGGAATACCATTTTTTTCAATTCGTCTTTATCATCATACGCTCGCAGTAAACTGTATTATGGTATAACCTCTGTTCGTTCTTCTGTTCGTGAAGATTCTTCATTCCCTCAGCGTTGATTCATGACAGACATATATTGGACCGTATGTGCACTCTTGTTTAGTCTTTTATTTTGTCCTTCAGAGTTGAAATTTAGATTAGACTGCAGTATTCCGGTAAATAAATAAATACATCAATCATTGAATGAATTTTACTGATATCAAATACATGTACTGTCTTCATACTAATCTCTTTTTTTGTAAGCGTATGGAAGTAATGCAAAACAATTACATTTGAAAGATTGTGTTTGTCTCTCACAATGCATGAGAAGAAGATGTTAAGCACTTTCAATTCTGTACTTTCATTATGAATATGAATTCCTTATAACACGTATCATGTGTGTGTTTTTCTCCTTAACAGGGCAATGGGGAACGCCAACGGTAAGTGCATCAGCCGTGTTTGGAATGCTAGCTGGTGTGCTCGCTTCAATGATGGAATCTGTCGGTGATTACTACGCATGCGCCAGACTTTCTGGTGCTCCTCCACCACCAATCCATGCCATAAACAGAGGTAAAATCATTATTGAATGATTTTAAAATGATAATGATATATTAATGATAACGATAATAATAATGATAATTAAATAATAAAAAATGTAATAATAATAACTATAAAATAATTTGCCTTGATTTGTGATAAGAGAACAATTATATAATAAATATACAACAATTATATATTGTATTGTAGGAATAGGGACAGAAGGTCTAGCCTGTGTATTAGCTGGAGCTTGGGGCTCGGGGAATGGGACCACATCATACAGTGAAAATGTTGGAGCAATTGGGATAACAAAGGTATTTCCTTTTCATTTTGTTAAAATTTGCATTTCAACAATGGAATTCCTAATGTCTCACTTGACTCGAGGATATATTGTGATCGTAAGTATGGTCTTACAGTGAGCTTTTACAGATGACTATCTATCAAAGTAATAGATGTATTGAGCATCTTTATTTCACATAAACATTTGTCATCAATTTTTGCACCATACCATCATTGGTATAGTAAGATATTTTATGTCACCGCATGTCGAAGTATGTCAATCCTGTTTGACGCTACCTTAAGGTGAGTATGTCATGTAGATTTTTAACACTTTATAAGTTTAAAACACTTTATAATTTACGTTCTAGGGAACATTTTCAGTGGCAGTTGGTAAGAGCATTTTCCCCGGAAGAGGAAAGTCCCGGATATGATTTCTGATTCATATGAAGTGAAATTCTTGAGTTTCAAAATACTAAATACATAAGTATCGTGTCATGCAACTTTGTCAAGTTAAAACATTCTCATTGTATGGCAAATGTCCGTAGCATTCGTCAAAATTTATGGTGCATCCCTTAAAGCTCTAGACGTCGCAATACATGTAATCATTTTCTAGGGGGGACATAAAACAACAATGTAAAAAACTATTACTGGCGCATGGTAAGGCAGATACACAAAACTTTTCTTCATATGGTTTGTTTTATCAAAATAAATGTTGTTAATTATCTAACAGTATTTAACACTCATCGTCTTTGTTTCTCACTGTTGCACGTTTACTGCACCAGTACAAAAATATAATGTGAATTTCTATTTTCAGGTCGGTAGTCGCAGAGTCGTGCAGGTTGGTGGTATATTGATGATCCTTCTAGGTTGTCTCGGCAAATTCGGAGCACTCTTTGTTACCATTCCAGATCCTGTAATTGGTGGACTTTTTATGATAATGTTTGGTATATATTTTGCCACAGTTTGTATGCATTTGAATACAATATTTATGAACTCTAAATAGAGATTGTAAAAAGACTACAATTACGGCGTTTTATCTAATTAGATAGTGTTACATTTCAGTTCACTGCCCGTAACAATTTTTAGGCCATCTAGTGGACTGACATGACGGTAAAAATCGTAATGTTCTGACAAAAAAAAAGGTATTGTCAATTCATCAGTCGATATCACTTCAGAATATATACTGGTATTGTCAATTCATCAGTCGATATCACTTCACAGTATATACTGGTATTGTCAATTCATCAGTCGATATCACTTCACAATATATACTGGTATTGTCAATTCATCAGTCGATATCACTTCACAATATATACTGGTATTGTCAATTCATCAGTCGATATCACTTCACATATACTGGTATTGTCATTTCATCAGTCGATATCACTTCACAATATATACTGGTATTGTCAATTCATCAGTCGATATCACTTCACAATATATACTGGTATTGTCAATTCATCAGTCGATATCACTTCACAATATACACTGGTATTGTCAATTCATCAGTCGATATCACTTCACAATATATACTGGTATTGTCAATTCATCAGTCGATATCACTTCACAATATATACTGGTATTGTCAATTCATTAGTCGATATCACTTCACAATATATACTGGTATTGTCAATTCATTAGTCGATATCACTTCACAATATATACTGGTATTGTCAATTCATCAGTCGATATCACTTAACAATATATACTGGTATTGTCAATTCATCAGTCGATATCATTTCACAATATATACAGGTATTGTCAATTCATCAGTCGGTATCACTTCACAATATATACAGGTATTGTCAATTCATCAGTCGATATCACTTCACAATATATACTAATAGTAATTGTTATACCTTAACTTTTTATTGTTTATACTCTCATATTATACAAAAAGTAAAAAATTCCAGATGTTTGCCTTGCAATAATATTGGCTGGTCAACATCGAAATGTTGACTGGCTTTGCGTGAAATGCAGCTTGCTTACGTCACAGCTCATAACTATTCGGTACTTTCCACCATTAAGCAATTGTGATATTACTATGAATGATGCATTCCATAAAAATGAACGACAGAAGAGTATAGAAAACAAGAAAATAAAAGTAAAACAAAACATTTGTAGACAGAGTTTTTGGTTAACATGTGTTATGTCGAACCTCGGGCCAAACTGTTGACTTTGGCCTTCGGCCTCAGGCTAAAGTTTGGTCCTCTGGTTCGACAAAATACATGTTGAGCTCACACCCAGTCAACAAATGCATATTAAATACTTTGGAATATGTAAATAAAATCGACCTGAAGGATTTCGGTTTAGTGCAGAGATGAGAACAGTTCGTGTAGACAAAAGTATCTTCATAAACAAACCTTGCTTCTATGATAACTAAGGGAAGTTTTATTATCAAATAAAGAATGCACATGATCACGTTTGCAATAATGATAATTATAATTTTGGTATTTTGGTCTGAAATCAAATAAATACATTTAAATGCTTCTCTCACATGGTATTGCCTTTCATTTATTACAGGAACACGATTTTACCTATGATAATAGCTTACTTATTCAGTTAGTAGAAAAAAAATGTACTTTTTTTATTTCAGGAATGATAACATCAGTTGGATTGTCCAATCTTCAGTACGTTGATATGAACTCTTCAAGGAATACCTTCATTGTCGGTACCTCTTTGTTCTTTGGACTATCTTTCCCTTACTGGATAAAAAATAATTCTGAAGTTATAAACACGGGTAAGTCCTTCACTCCTTGGATAAAATAATGCGGGTGTCATGAATATGGGTTAGTATATCACTTACTGGATAAAAAAAACTGATGTTATAAACTCAGGAGAGTACTTTTACATACTGGAAAAACATTGGTGATGTTAAAAAGACACTTGATAAAATAATATAGATGTCATGAACACTGGTAAGTCTTTTACTCCCTTGATAAAATAATCCGGATGTTATAAACATGGGTATGTTTTTCCCTTGCTGGTTGAAATTAGGCAGACTTACTCACTGGATAATTCTGGTTTTATAACACGGGTAAGTCTAGTCTTTCACTTTGTGGATTTAAAATAATGTTGATGTTAATATCACTAGGGAAGTATTTCCCTCCCTGGACAAAAATGATACAGATTTTAGGAATACGGATAAGTATTTCCCTTCCTGGATGAGAAAATGTTGATCATAAGAGTACCAGTATGTATTTTCCTTACTGGATGAAATAATGTTGGTATTTTGAATATGGGTAAGTGTTTCCCTTACTGGATGAAATAATTTTGGTCTTATGAATACGGGTAAGTATTTTCCTTACTGGATGAAATAATGTTGATTGCAATTGTGTTAAAAGTGTTCTTTCCTGTAAATTCATTAGATTTTATTTATTACTTTTTCTATCATAAATATACCTTATATCCAACAAAATATCATTAATTGCATTGTTTTAAACATCTCACCACCAATTAAGACTTGCTGGGTGAAAATGTGCGATACTGCCAAACACGATTTGAAAATCCCCTATACATATTATCTAAATATCATACTTGAAAATGTCGGATTACAAGTGTTGAATTATTCATTTTGTTTTAAGTCAACTTTGTTATGTATAACATATCATATTACATAAAAAACAGAAGTTGAAAAGAAAAGAACATTTTGGTCCTACACACGACGGTCTCTACAAGATCATCTTTCACTTTACATATTCGATTGCATTGGCCTTTATCATTATTTTTTTTCCTTTGCAAAACAATAACTTTGGTGTTATGTTTATAAAATTTACAACCATTTGGTCGTTGCCACTGCTGATGGACCTCCAGGTTACACATAAACCCAGTACCAGCGGCCTTTCTATACTAAAATAATATTTATTTCGAACAGATATCGCCGTTTATATTCTAAACTCTCCAAAAGCTTAGATAGTCATCTTTTATAGTAGTTACTCTTAGATTGATATAGGAATACATTTATGTTAGTTTTTGGCCTTTTATGATACTAGGTTTTGTTTCAGAAATTACATCTATATTAAATTTTAGTTCAACTGATGAAGTATTACTGACAGAAACGATCGTCCAGAGCGTTTTATTTTGCCTTTATTATTTTGCAAAACTTCATCTTTGGTATTATGTTTATAACATTGCAGGAAGTGATGTGTTTGACCAGATTCTCTCCGTCTTACTTGGTACCAGTATGTTTGTTGGAGGAATGATTGGTTTTATACTGGATAACACTATTCCAGGTAATTCCATTTAAAAAGATACTTTTCTTGCAAATTCACATAAAATTTGTTGATACCCATTAATATGTTGAGGTAGGAAAGCATTTTAGGATGAGTGGTCAAGCATCAACAGCAGTTTTCCCGATGATAATGTATGTAATTATTTACTGCTATTTGTTTTACGGATTTGACAATACGTTAGATTTATTATTTGCCATTGTATGACACCACTTTTTCTTTTGGATATATACATTTATATTAAATTCGAGCTCAACTGATGAAGTCTTATTGACAGAAACGATCGTCTTGAGCATTTGTTTTGGTCCGTTTTGTATATATTTGGTATTGTTGATATTATTTGATATTCTATTAAACAGTTATCGTAGTTTGTATTTCATTTATATTATTTATTTTTTCATGAAAACAATGAAAATAAATATTTTAAAAATTCTCACTTAAAACAAGAATGACTTAAACAAAACCTAATATATCCCTTTTTTCACAGGTACTCCAGAAGAGAGAGGAATAACAAAATGGAAGTCTGCGGAATTGTCTTCCTCAGCTAAGGATTCTCCCGTTGCTGACAATAGCGTGTATGACTTACCACTTATACAAACATATCTTGATAAAATTAACATCTTTAAATATATCCCATTCTGTCCCAGATTTCAGCCATTTTGTTGCAAGGGAAAAGATGTTCCAGAAAAAGAGGAGGTTAATCTAGGATTCGTTGATTGTAATCAGGATGTCAAACACAAAGAGGAAAATTATATAGACGAAAAACCTGTGGAGAAGTTACAACAAAACAATGTAGATAACACACATCTGTAATGCAGTAAAGGAACTGACTTTTTGATATAGAAAGATCACTTTTGTATGTCTACACATGACTCGACTATCGATATAGATACAACGGACGAATCGGGAAACAAGCCTCAAAACATATGCAGAGTTGGATAAAAATGATAAGATTATCTAGATAGATAAAAGAAGGATAAATCGAGAAGCAAATCTCGATACAAAATTTGATGACATGATAAAACCTCGCATCCAATTATCTTTTGCGGCTGTGGTGTTGATTTCCCCGACAAAACACTAGGTCTACATTAACCCTTTCATCCCTGAATATTTGATTGGTATGTCCTTTTCTTTTGTTTAAAACCAATCTATTACGGTCTTTAGGGTTAAAAGGGTTAAATATGAAAGGGTCTGTAGAAAAAGCAGATGACGTATTTACACAAACTCACAATCACCGGAATGATGATTATATATGGAATTTGTATTTGTGTGAAAATGGAAGACAGGCTCTAGAGGTTGTATAAGTGATTGTAATTATGACACATGACAAATCATTTTAATCAGAAATTCCAGACAAGGCCTGGATATGACAAAAAGAAACTGTAGTTGGTGACACGACTGTTTATATAGAAATTCCAGACGCCTGGAAATACGAAAATTCAGCGAAACTGTAGTTGATGACTCTTTACGAATAAATCCCTCACAATCACCAAAACCAGTAAAACAGCTGAAACAAATTTGTTGTTTCCTGACATGGGAATAATTTATCCATTTTGGACATCGCAAATATAAGACATTAATAGACCCTTGAATACCTTTAAAGTGGTTATACATAACGACATAACGTTTTATGTTTTCTTTGTGACTTTTTACATATGGTTACTATAAACTATTATATGTTATTGTCTTAAAGAGTCATTAGCTGTGTTATTTTTAATAATCTTTCCTCATTTGCTACTTAGATTGTTATACAATTACAAAGAAGAGATATACATAGGCATACAAATTCTTAAATCCCTATATATTTTATGACAATTGCTTCAGAAACCCAGGTTTGGCACTTTTTTCACTTGCAATTGAAAAATTCAGCCTTATTATTTGTATATGAATACCACACCGGATCAGACCTTATTTTCACAAAATATATAGGAATATAAGATTTTTTTTTATGTTTGTGTGTTGTTTCATTTTAATATTGTTCATCAAGCAAAAGTAGAAAAAAATCGAAATATTTGGGTTAACACAGCTAATGTCCCTTTAACAGAGTTGGCATAATAACTTTCTATATTATTTTGATTCTATATTTACATTTGTTCATTTATATGTATTGTTATCTCCCCTACATATATGGTATTCTATTGACAACCATACAAACAATCGAATCACTACAAAAATGATTTGTTAAATGCATAATCCAGTGTACCTATTTCAAACTTGTTCTTAGGAATTGAGCAAAGTATATTTTATATGTTTATTCTTTATAACCATCCATAATATATAAAATTGCAATAAAATTTACAAGTCCTCACATTTACATTTTATCATTCTCTCTGTCGGTTTTATGTTGTTTGTGTATCTGATGTAAACATTTCAGTCACAACATTTCATACTAACATGTCACCTGATAATAACAGGAGAATGTGCAATGTTGAGTGGTGAAACATAACGTCGTTCGGAAATTCAACAGCAAATCTCAATAGCCACATTTCACCATATCCATTATAGCCGATTTATGTCAGGTAAGATTTCTCGTTATCGACATATTGTTTTAGTGTTATTTTATGCCATAAGCAACATTTTGACACTCATACAGTTTTGACCTGGGTCCAGCACCATAAAACTTAAGAATTACTTAAGTCTAGAAATTTTACTCAAGTGTGGCAAATCCTGAAATCTGATTGGCTGAGGAGGCGAATTTGAGAATATTCTCAGACTTGAGTAAATTCTCAAGTTTTATGGTGCCGGGCCCAGGGCCTGAAGTCACCAAATTTACAAATTTAATTTCATTATTTTAACAATATAATCGTTTGTAAAACTTTTGGGTTTGAGTCATTAGGAAGCATATTATTATTTTTCATCATTCACATCTAAAGTTTTTCGTCATACTTATGATTTTCCCGTAAAAATAAATAAATACGTTGAGTATGGTACTCAAACTTTAAGTATGGTACTCAAATTTTGAGTACGTACTCAAACAATATTTTAATATTTCTGACAGAAGTTTTCTTCAAATGAGCAATGATTTTGATCATTATTTACAATTATATGCCATCAATATACAAACATCCCAGTTACAGAATAAATTTGTGTTTTTTTACCTTAAAATCATGAAAAGTTAGTTGAGCTTGAGTACTGACTAAATTTGGTGACTTTGGGCCCAGCTATTTTAATGGAAGAGTTAAAGACCTAGGCCCAGCACCATAAAACTTTACAATTACTTAAGTCTAAAAAAAAATTTACTCAAATGTGGCAAATCCTGAAATCTGATTGGCTGAGCAGGCCAAGTTGAGAATATTCTCAGAAGTTTTACGGTGCCGGGGACCAGTTTTCAATATACTTGGAAAAAGGCCACCGACTTTCTGCAAGTAAACTGACAAATTTCCTCACATAATCCTCTAAGGTTCTAGCTCGAACCCTGATATGAGACGACAGACAGCTAATGTTGTAAAGCACGATGCTCTTACCACTCGATCATGGATTGCCCTTTACAGATGGAAGGTGTCGTGATTTAAAGTAGCTGTGTTTTTTCCAAAATATAAATCTTTTGGGGCTAATTAGATTGGTGTACAATAACAAAAAATTGATATACAGAGTTATGCAAATTCTGAAATTTCTATATATTTTCTGAAAATTGTTTGAGAATCTAGTTTGGCAATTATTCGTTTGCAAATGATTAATACATCCTCACTTTTTGTATATATGAATACAGCATTGGACCTTACCTTAATTTGACAAAATATAAACGAATACAAAATTGTTTCAAATTTGCCTGTGTATATCTCTTACCTGTTATTCTACATCAAACTAAGTAGTTAGAGATATCTTTTTTCAAACACATATAATGCCCCTGTAAAGACAGATTTCTAATTACCGAGCCATCGAGCCACTTCATTTTATGGTAAAATGTTTCTTAGTAGTGAGAATATTTCGTATAATTTTCAATTCCAGAAGTTTTATACATAGTCATCCTTCAACGTCTGTGACCCTGACAACGAATTTTGTTTTTCACATTCAACGTGTATTTTAGACAGTAGTATCATATACTTAGTAACCTGCACATTGAGTACAGATGCTGCTGGTTTCGATTCCTCGGTAAAAGTTTATAGAGAGCACAGCTCGATTTTACCTAAAATGAATACTATACTATAATCTCATTTACTTTCTTCATGGACGCTAAAAAGTCATCTTCTAAAAATGTTTGACAACGAGGTACTTAACTATTAGCAAACATTATGCAGACTAAGTTCATGGTAACACATGTTCTAAATATTTGACGTTATAATTTAGCTGTTATGTCATTTTGGGAAAGTGTTGGCCAACAGAGACAGGATGGGTTCTCGATGGATGCTTTTTCCTGCAAGTGTGAAAGAAGCTGTGATCTCTTTCAAGGCATTGCCTTAGTTCATATTACCAAACTCATTTTAAAATTCGTTCCTCACGTATTTCATTTTAATTTGACTGTGGAATCATGGCGGGTGTGACCTGTCGACAGGGGATGCTTACTCCTCCATGGCACCTGATCCCACCTCTTGATTTCAAGAGGTTCGTGTTTGTCCATTTATTACCAGATTTGTACTTATATCCTGGACATCTAAGTGATTTATACTTTGGTATCTGAGATTTTTTTTATATTTAAAAACAATTTTTCGTATTTAGATTATAAATCAATGTCCTTTGCCAAGATGGAGAACTCATGCTGTATTGACGACTCTATAGCACGTTTCAACATTTGTTGTACATCACTTGTACAAAAGCTACGATAGTCATCATTTTACATTGGTTCCTCTTAGACGGATTAAGGAATACCATCAGATTAGTTTTGGACCTTGTATCACTTTTTGTTTCGGAACTCGTCATCGATATGCTAAAATTTCCAAAACTTGTATTAAACGATGATAATTTTAGATTTGTAAATATCTTCTAAAGTATTGTACAGGTATTCAAAGTATAAATAATGGACTTTATTCACCAAATGGAAATTAAAAAATCAGAATACCAAGTGAATAGCGTCACACAAAAATGTCAAGTTTAATACCATATCTAAAACAAATGATTTGGCACCAATATCAAGTATATTAAAGTACATGTGTGTGCGCGCGCGCGTGCGTGCGTGCGTGTGTGTGTGTGTGTGTGTGTGTGTGTGTGTGTGTGTGTGTGTGTGTGTGTGTGTGTGTGTGTGTGTGTGTGTGTGTGTGTGTGTTTGTGAGGTTTTGAGTATGAGATCTGTGCCAATATGAAATGATTCATGTGTTACGTTTGACCTTTCCACGTTGGACACTCGTTGGATCTTGCTGTCACGTGACCAGACAAATGGCACATATAACATGAGTCAAAGGTTCAACCTAGCCTGAAGATTGTGTTCTATTAATTGGACGGTTGTATTAATCCAATTATTGTACTCCATTGCGAAGACTAAAGATTTGATCTTTCTATATGTTTTCGAAAGCTGATTATAATGTCCAAAGCTTTAGCTAATCCTTCTCCTGTTATTGCACTGGTTGCTTGGATTGTACAAAGCCTATCATTTATTTCATTTAATCCAAAGTATTCGACCATATCATTTACAGACAGCGAATCTGAAATTAAATGATAAATATCTTATTTCAGATTAGTGTACACAGAATATATAGCACAGCATGTGTATGTATATTTGTTCAACAAGTGCATACGGATGATAAATATTTGTTTAACATACTTTTTAAAACTTCATGTTTACATACTAATTATTTCACGGCAATGCATGTTTACAGAAAAATTATTTTTCATACCATACATCTATAACAAAAAATTGGCAGACACACAAACACACACGCACGTACAAAATAAAAATAAAGAAGTATCAATGACTAGTCGAAATTCCAAGTCCATTAAAATACGACAAGATAGATATACAAATGGTGTGGAACACACACGCACTCTCACTCTCTCTCTCTCTCTCTCTCTCTCTCTCTCTCTCTCTCTCTCTCTCTCTCTCTCTCTCTCTCTCTCTCTCTCTCTCTCTCTCTCTCTCACACACACACACACATGCATGCATCATACATACATACATAAATACATACATACATACATACATACATACATACATACATACATACATACATGTCCATTAAAAACGACAAGATAGATATACAAATGTTGTGGAACACACACACGCACTCTCTCTCTCTCATACACACACGCACGCACGCACGCACGCACACACATACACATACACACACACACACACACACACACACACACACACATATATATATATATATATATATATATATATATATATATATATATATATATATATATATATATATATATATATATATATATATATATATATATATATATATATATATATCCAACATCCTGTAAAACGATTCCGTAATATTGTCAATTACTCACTCAGGATGCCATTTTCGATTTTACTGACATTTACTGAAAGTACATTTGATATTCAATATATATTTTTTAAACATGTAACTTTTAAACATTGGTTATCATATTAATATTGGACGTTTACATTTGTGTACAATGGCGAAAAATTGTTTATTTACATGTATGTAGTTTATCGTACCTTATCATAAATTTTCTAGAACTCCAAAAATCGCCTGATTAAATCCGCTACTGTTAACATTAATTAAGTATAATAGACCATTCTCGAGTTGTCAGATTCCGTTCAGTTTCGTCACACTAGTTTGTACTTAAACTGCGTGATGTCATCTGGGCAGGATCGATTCATATTATGTAATATTTTCATTGCCGATGTTCGACATTATCTTATTTCACTTCATCTGCGAGGAATTGATTTTACTTAAATTATCCCTCTTGTAAATATGCAAAGTGTCATCACTTTCCTGTAATCTAATTTTCAAATCTGGAACCTATTCTGTAATCTAATTTTCAAATCTGGAACCTCTATGAAACCGCACTCTATTATGACTAATCGTGACATAACAAGACAACTCAAAAATGGTCTATTGCTTGCGTAAAAAGAGTGAGAAGCGGGAGTGAATCGTACATTGAAATATGTAGAATTACTTTATATACTAACCATCTATGTCCGATTTATTCGCTAGCACCACCATTGGAACTCCATGGAGTTGTTTTTCCTCCAGTAAACTACTTAACAACTCTTCGGCTTCTTGTAAACGATCACGCGCTGAGCAGTCCACCACGAAAAACATACCTGTCAATGTTGTACAAACAATATGAGAACCTACCTAAGCCGGTTACCTTTGACATATAAACATGCCTGTCAATAGGATAAACAATATGAGAACCTGCCGTACCGTTAACATACACACGTTCTCCGGCCAGGAATATATAATTCATCAGTATGTTTTGACAGTTAGGTAAATAATATAGGTAACAGGTGCAAAAACGCAAAAGCAATTCCCATGATATTAATTGGATTGCTTTTCATTTGGCACCGATAACACCATTTAAATTCTAAATTAATTAAAAGCTAAGATAGTCTTATTCACTAAAAACGATCGGATTGAGATTTATAACTTTGGTATTATGTTTACAACATTTCATTAGATCCCAAGAAAAATCTAGTATAAATGTAAGAGTTTCATGAGTAAGGATGAGTATGTTCTTGACGCACAAGTAAAATTTGTGACTTAGTTATTTCTACTTCTTATTATTATATATTTTGTAAAAATAAGGTCAGGACCAGTTTGGTATACTTATGCAAAAAGTAAGGTTAAGTTAATTAATTGCAATTGAAAAAGTGCTTTCTCAAGTAATTTTTACAAAATATAGAAGAATTTAAGAATTTATATATTTTATGTTATAGTATATCAACCTAAATAGTAAAAACTGAAGGATAATAAATTCGAAAAAAAACAGAGCTAATGCTTTTTTAAGAATGAAGTATTGGTGAATGAATATAGATCCTTTATCAAGGTTAAAACATGGCGGAGTTCAGGCAATATTTCTCAGGTCGACCCTGTAAAGATGTTAGTTATGCATACAAAAACAAAAATGAAAACGTTGACACTATTGCTTTTCACGTCAACAAAGAAGTGTTCGTTGTCTGTTTACGGAGTAATATGTCACCAGAGCTGGATATTATATTATATATAAACGTTTAAAGCTATTGCTATTTAGAATATAAAGATAATATCAGTGAAAAGGGACAGCCATACAATGTCATACACGTATGTATGTAAACTATGGTACAATATGGTCTACCTTAGCATATTACAAAGATATATAATACTGGCTTTTAATTTCAATATCTTTGTTCTCGTTTTTTCTTCCAACTGAAATCAACATTATAAGATTTCAAGTTCACACATTCATAATTACACATGCACTTTAAAATTGCTTTCTATGGTGTCAGCAATTATTTACCGGTGATTATGTACGAAATGTATTTAAAAAATATGAATCTATTGGAGTGATAAATAGATAGAGATTGATAGATATAGAGAGGGACGAATCGTCAGATAGATAGATAGTTTATTGCTGAGGAAGAGGTTACACAAAACTACAATTGTTTATTTCCAACGCTGTATTAACACGGTTTTAATTGAAATACTTCCAACAAGTTGAAATAATTTCATGTTTAACGTGAATCTGACACTTTTTATGATATGAGGGCACATGGGCTTTTGCGAATTTCTACGACAAACATAGTGGTTTCGGAGTCAATATCCCGAATGATTCTGCTCAGTTAACCATCATTTCATATACAGATGCAAACTACTAAGTGAAACATTATTGTAACAAAATAATAAAGAATTGTGTCTGAAGTCATTATTTCGTATAGTTTACTGCCAATATAATGGTCTCGTTTGCCAGTGCACGAACACATACGGAGAGAGAGAGAGAGAGAGAGAGAGAGAGAGAGAGAGAGAGAGAGAGAGAGAGAGAGAGAGAGAGAGAGAGAGAGAGAGAGAGAGAGAGAGAGAGAGAGAGAGAGAGAGAGAGAGAGAGAGAGAGAGAGAGAGAGAGAGATTAACCGACAAGCCAGAAGATAGATTTAAAATAAACTTTTAAATCAATGTTATTTTATTATAACAAATATTCATTAAGCCCTGCTACAAGGTAATTTTGGTCAATATCGATATTTTAAGTACTCCGTACCGCAACAGCAATTTGGAAAATAATTTGGCACTTTTAAATTGGTTTCTGTCCTAATCTGCCGAGGATACAACACGACACAAAACAACATTCACATCTGAATTCTATTTTTCTTTTAAAATCTTCAACTTTTGTTACGCTTAAACTCCGATTAATTCAAATGACAAAACCACGACCTATACATTTTGTATATCCTAAACCCTTGACAATACGGTTCTATTTTTCAAGTCTGAGCAAAACATGTTAATTAAGAAACACAAATGTAATTTTCTGTGCATATTATAAGAAAATAATACTTTACTTGTAATGTAATCTGTAATTACACACTATATGCGTACTTAATTTATCGGCATCTGTATTGAAATGCAACTTCAAGTAGCAGGAAGAAACATCATGATTACCATGGAAATGATAGAACTGAAAACAATATTTATCGGACCATTCAGAGCGTTCTTTCCAGGTTTTGTCAAAGAGTTAATAAAGCGCTAAATGTTGATCATGCGATAACGTATGTATGTATGTTTGCATGCATGTGTATTTATGCGCGCATGCGTCAGGCGTGTCAGCATGTCTGTCTGTCTGTCTGTCTGTCTGAATGTATGTATGTATGTATGTATGTATGTATGTATGTATGTATGTATGTATGTATGTATGCATGTATGTATGTATGTATGTATGTATGTATATCTACAAAAATCTGCGCTTGTTTGCATGTATGCTAGATAAGTATAAAAAATCACATATACCAACGTATAAATAAATCATAAGGATGTCCAGGATATACATGTAGGTACAAATCTGGTAAAAAAAATGGACAAACACGGACCTCTTGAAATCAAGAGGTGAGATCAGGTGCCATGGAGGAGTAAAGATCCCCTGTCGACCGATCACACCCGCCGTGAGTCCACAGTCATATTACAATGAAATACGTGAGAAACGAACCCTCGTCATGATTGGTACAGACGTCTCAACAACCGCCAACGAAAAGGCAACTCAACATGTCACCCAGTGAAACACAGTAATCGCAAACAAGACTATTACACCGACCGTAAAATTTGCAGAACGTTGACATCAAACGCTGTTATCGATATCCCTGTGTCAAAAATTTGTCAGTGGGTAGTTTACTTCTGTATATGAAATGTTCATATGTTGAACACGCCCTAGCATAGCGGATCATCTGTGAAATATAAACTATGCGGGTGATTGAGGGATATGACTACTTAAATGTGGAAAAATTTACGATGGGAAAGCCAAAATCGTCGCGTTTGTCGTATAGCTTAGTTGTTAATTTCCCGTCTGTGTCTATAGTAAGTAAAATGTCTAAGTATGAAGCGTGTGTGCTTGATTCTGTTGTATCTTTAATTTCCAGTTGGCTGGGATATATCGCATTGACATATGTATGAAAATCGTCATTATTTATTATCAGTCTAAATGCTCTTTTGAATTCAACTACGGTTTTAAACTACCCCTAGTGTACAGCACGTTTGTCAAATACAATAACATTTGATAAAAATAAATATGGGTGTATACGGTTATATTTGCCAGATTTTTTATTGATTTAATCATCATATACATTTGGTTTTCGTCCAATTCCCACACTCCATTTCATATCACAAAACTTACCGTGACAATTAAGATAATAATGTTTCCATAATTTGCGTATGCTTGGCGATCCACCCATGTCCCACACAGTGATTGTATTAGTTTTATAACACATGGTTTCTATATTAAATCCCATTGTAGCAGTGGTATCCACAAATTCGTCCTTTGCCAGTCGGTACAAAATTGTTGTCTTACCTGAAAAATAAGTTGTGTATTTTACCTGCTCTGTTTCGTTTGGTGGTACATTATTCATATCATGTTATTATTTAAAAGTACACAAACAACCATCACTTCTACCCAGGTACATATAACAACAATCTGAGTAATTATTTTAAATCAATATATTTATCATCAAGGATGAATTTAAAATATATGTCCTTCATTAATTTTAAATTGAATGAAAACCAAGAAAGATAACTCCTATTAAATATGCTTTGTACGCGGTATTGCGCAAACTTTGATACCCATGAAAAAGTTCCTTTCAAGAAAACGCAAACTTTTCTCCCCGTGAAATTAATTACAGTACAAAAAAATCATATATTTGGGCTTGTAGACAGATCAAATTCTTGTTATATACCCGTGAAATCAATATACAAATCTTGAAATAAAACTGCAGTTATTTTATAGCATCCATTTGTTGCGATGCCTCTGCATTTTAAGGTACCATAACATGGGGTAGAGATCAGAAAAGCACACACATGATGAGCTGCAAAAGATATACTCGTATGATATGCTTAATTCATATTTAGGTCGATTTCTATGAGGTAATAGATATTTGTCGAATACCATATGAAACTTTAAACTCCTCAAAAGCTAAGATTGTCATCATTTTACAGTGATTACTCTTAGATGGATTTAGGAATACATTTACGTTATCTATTGGCCTTGTATAATATAAGTTTTTATATCGGAATTCTATATCTATTTTAAATTCGAGCTCAATTAATGAAATCTTATTGACATAAATGATCGTCTTGAGCATTGGTTTTGGCCTTTTTTTGCAAAACCATAACTTTTGTATTATGTTAATATCATTTACAAATAACGTGTGACCCAGCTTAACCGGACTTTTTTTCCCTTGTTTGGTTGATTGTTTTGGGTTTTACGACTTCAGTTATATTTGATGATCATGTAGATATTGTTTCCGTGAATATTGGACAACACAAACCTCAGGAAAATCAAGAGGTGGGATCAAATGTCATGGATGCGGCAGCATACTCTTCCGACTGTTTACTCCCGGTGTTAGTCCGCATTGATCTTGATCAATGCTTTAAATGTGAAATCTTTACAAGCTTTAAATTCATACCTTGACTCGCGTTTTAAACGTTACCTATTCAAATATTTACCGGCCACTTATGTCTTAATGTATTACATTCGTAAATCATTACCTAAGCAGTACATTTTCTCACTTATAGAACTTAGGACTAACACCTCTAATATTGTTTTCTAAATTGCTGATTCAAAAAGGGGTGGTATCAAAACTCCCTATTACAAAATAGACAAATGTCACAAAAAGAGCTGCGCTTTAAGATCGCATGATACGCCCGTTTACCTTGAGGTCTTTTCAAATACATTTGAAATGAAATATGAGACTTTTAATACCATGTTACATGATCAGTTTTCAATATAAAATCAGTCAGCATCTCGAATCTGCATCGTAAAATTTCTTTCAAAGGTTTAATTAACAGAAACTTATAAATCCATTTGGTTTGTTTATACAAATCACAAGGAAGAATCTTTTATTTAAACTATGGTGACCTACACTTTTTTTAATTATCAAACTTCATTTTTTTTTGGGGGGGGGGGGTATTCATATGGCATACTAGAGATATAAATATACTGAGGTATAAATTTTATGTCACAAACCTTTATTCTTACAGCAATGATATCCATATTAACTTGTGATCAGAGTGCCACTTTCAACACAAATGTCAAATCAATATGTAGAGGCATTGTAAAGAAAAGGCGCAGAAAGGGATATTTTTTAAAAAAAATACTAAGTCAAGGGCCATAACTCTGCACAAAATCATCCGACCGGAACCAAATTTTAACTTGATCTGTAACTCATTTAGATACAATGATATACCAAATATCAAATCAATATGTAGAGGCATTGCAAAGAAAAGGTGCAGAAAGGGATATTTTTTTTTTATTTTACTAAGTCAAGGGGCCATAACTCTGTACAAAATCATCCGACCGGAACCAAATTTGAACTTGATCTGTAAATCATCTAGGTACAACCAAATATCAAATATCAACTCGCTATGTTGAAGCATTACAAAGAAAACTGTGAAAACTGTTATTTTCAAATATTTACGTATTTCCAAGGACCATAACTCAGCAACGGAAAATCAAAATTAAATCAAAATCGACAGGGACCTTGCATTTATGGTAAGAAACAAACTACCAAACCTTCATTGAAATCTGTTGTGGCGTTTTTGAGTTATCGTGCGAAGTGTGGACGACGTACGGACGGACAACGGTATACCATAATACGTCCCGTCAAAATTGACGGGCGTATAAAAAATTGATTGGTGAAATACAAGATAGAAAATGTTGGAAACGTTTGAATGATAACAAAATACAAAATAGACAAATGTCAGAAATATTTATTAAATGAAACTGGATATAGAACATGTTAAAATATTCAGTTGGTTGAGTACATCGAAGGTATTCATAAACCAAGTAACTGGTATTTTGGTACTAGCTGGTGGTTTTATACTGACATAATATTTAGTATGTACAGCACAGTTGTTTAAAAGCCAAACTCCTCAAAAGTAAGAAAGTCACCTTTTTACAATAGTTTCTCTTAAACGGATTTGGCAATGCATTTAGATTTATTATTTTGTCTTGTGTGTTGTCCCTTTCTTTCTGTTATTTTTTTTTTTAACTATATATCTATTGAAATTTGAGTTAAACCGATGAAGTCTTATTGACAGATACGGACATCTTTGGCATTTGGTTGGACATCTAGCTTTAGTATTATGTTTAATATAATATTTAGCGAAATACAACATAGAAAATGCTAGCAATGTCTGAATACAAAAATCTAAGAAAAAATGTCAAATATACTTAATTAGCTAAATGCAAGATAGAAATGCCACAAAGGTTTTAACAATAGAAATGCAAGATGTAAAATGTCAGAAATGTTTTAATAATAGAAATGCAAGATGTAAAATGTCAGAAATGTTTTAATAATAGAAATGCAAGATGTAAAATGTCAGAAATGTTTAGTTAACAGAGTTCAATACATAAAATGTCAAATATGTTAGATTTAAGAAAAACTAAATACCATGTACATGTATTGGAAATGTCATAAAATGTAAAAAATGTAAAAAAAAAAAAAAAAGAAAAAGCAATAAAGAATATCTCAGAAATGTTTCATTTACGAAACAAAAAAGAAAATTAACGAATGTGAGAACATTTTAATTAACGAAATACAAGGAAGGAAAATAAGAATTGTTAAATCATCGGAACAGACATATTAATTAGTGTTACATTATACAGAGATGTGAAAATTAAATATATTTACTTATACTTCTATATCAGTCGATCAATATTTAAGCTTATAAAGTGAATAGAAATTGTGAATAATAAGATATTGTATAACCATTATAAGAATTAAATAATGTCTTTAACGTAGAATGAATGTCTATAAATGTTCGGTAAACCCTACATTCTTCAATTACTAACTTAATGGCGTCATTTAAACTTTCGCTTATTGTACGCATAGGAATATATATATATATATATATATATATATATATATATATATATATATATATATATATATATATATACACATAAAAATTCCCCTAACACACACACACACACACACACACACACACACACACACACATAAACACACACACACACGCACATTTATTGCATTTCATGAAAGTTCATGAATACTAAATCGTGTTAAACTGTTGTATATCATATTGCATTTCATCAAAATAATGAATACTAAAGCGTGTTAGACTGTTGTATAGTATATTGCATTTCATAAAGTTCATGAATACTAGGGCGTGTTCGACTGTTGTTTATTATATTGCATTTCATATAGTTCATGAATACTAGGGCGTGTTCGACTGTTGTTTAATATATTACATCTCATAAAAGGTCATGGATACTTGTCTACGGCGTATCAGACTATTGAATAACATATTGCATTTCTTGAAAGTCCATGACTTTTTGTTTAAGGCGTATAAGACTGTTGTATATTATATTGCATTTCATAAAAGTTCATGAAAACGAAAGGCTTATTAGAATGTTTTATATTATATTGCATTTCTTAAAAGATCATGAATACTAAAGCGTATTACACCTGTTGTATATCATATTGCATTTCACAGAGTTTCATGAATACTTGTCTAAGGAGTGTTACACTGTTGTATATCATATTGCATTTCTTGAATGTTCACGAATACTATGTCGTATTAGACTGTTGTAAATTATATTGCAGTTCATGAATACTACAAAGGCGGATGAAAAGGAATATAAATCACCCATAATTCCAAAATACTTTTAAAATTCTTCAACAGGCAGATCATAAGAATATGTTTAATCAATTATAATGTACCCAACACAGTTCCTACTCTCATTTTGTAGTACCACCATCATATGACCAAAAAATTGGAAAGAGTGGTGTAAAATAGCATGTATTAAGTCACGTAGCTAAAGACCTGTGGCTATAGACAGGTGCCAAAAAGTCACGTAGCTAAAGACCTGTGGCTATAGACAGGTGCCAAAAAGCACGTACCAAAAGACCTGTGGCTATAGACAGGTGCCAAAAAGTCACATACCTAAAGACCTGTGGCTATAGACAGGTGCCAAAAGTCACGTACTTAAAGACCTGTGGCTATAGACAGGTGCCAAAAAGTCACGTACCTAAAGACCTGTGGCTATAGACAGGTGCCAAAAAGTCACGTACCTAAAGACCTGTGACTATAGACAGGGGCCAAAAAGTCACGTACCTAAAGACCTGTGACTATAGACAGGTGCCAAAAAGTCACGTACCTAAAGACTTGTGGCTATAGACATGTGCCAAAAAGTAACGTAGGTAAAGACCTGTAGCTATAAACCCGCGCTTTAGCCATGTGCCAACAAGTCACGTAGCTAAAGACCCGTGTTTTAGCCATGTGCCAAAACGTCACATACCTAAAGACCTGTGGCTATAGACATGTACCAAAAAATCACGTAGCTAAAGACCTATGTCATAACCATGTGCCTAAAGGTCACGTAGCTAAAACACCAGTGTTATAGCAATGTGCCAAAAAGTCACGTAGTGAAAGACCATGACAAATGTCCGTTGCATTCAATATGCATTTTTTATGTCATAATAATACTGTATGTGTATCTAAATTAGCGCACTCATTTTATAGCGCTCTCAGGGAATATAGGCTTATTAGCGCAATTAATTTCATTAGATTCATACATTCATACAGAATGACAGGATGTAGAAATTTAGCGCTGTCCTTGAATTAGCGCAAAACTTGAGCGCGAAAGGCGCTAATATTAGAATACTGCTAAAATAAGTACACGTGCAGTAGTCTGAATGCAAAAAACTACATGTTCAGCACGCAAAGATTTACAAAATGTCAATAGGGTTAATTTTAGATGGCCGCTTATGGGATTTATATGTTAAATTTTAACCATATTCCCCCCGAGTTCTGACAGGTTGTATTAGCCTAGTTAAGGGAGACATCTGCTCAGATGTTCATACTATGGTCTATAATGATTTTTTAGCATTTAGGTGTTCAAAAGGACCACTAAAATGGTCTTTAATGGTTGGTTACATGGTACAACTTATGCAAATTTATCCTTTCAAGTTTTATGTGTGCATTGTCGGGTGTCGAATTTACAACTTGTGTCTCACTAGTTAGTTGGACTTGTTAGAAAGAAAATTTACTGGTCCAGCGACAAATTCACTACATGTAGTCCCAAAGTGGTACTATTTTTGTGTTTTAATACTGTCATAAGTCAAAACAACTATTATTACCGTTGTTTGATAGAAAATAAAAATAAGGAACTGTTTAGGTAATTCTGATGTTAAATGTACATTATAAACTTTTATCAATCATTGCTCATGTTTATACTGTAATGTTTACACAAATTTTCTACTAGTCAAACGGACTAGCTGATGCACAAACCTTGACTAGTCCGCTGCGAGAGTTACTAGTCTCGGACTGGCGGACTAGTGCTAATTTCTATCCCTGATTGTAAGTCAGGTGAGCTATACAGGCTCTGTGGGGAGCTTTTTGTTCAGTTAAAATGTGGTAGTCAGTTTTTATGGTGGAAGAGAAAACACAGGTATCCGGGTTGATATCAACCGCCTTCCGAAAATAAACTAGCAAACTTCGTCACAAAATCAGTCCAGATTCCATCGTGGCTTAAACGCGCGTTGAGTAGCCGAAGACTTGAGATTTCATGGTCTAAAGTGCGATGCTTCTGACCACTCTACCACGAGACCCAGGGGTTAAGAGAAATCACGGAAGCGGTTTGAGTAAAAGGAAAGGATGTTTTACCTGAATCTTCGATTCCAACGACAATGATTTTCAATGCAGCGGCAATGGATTCTTTTCTAGATATACTTGAAGTACATCCCATTGTTGTGTATAAAAAATTTTCATTCAATTAGCCTGTACGATATTCATACATCAGTTACACTCTGAAGGATACTACTACATCTTAAGGTTATTTGATCACGCCTTCTGTACAAATGTTCACGGCTACAAATTCTTCATTTGATTTTATTGAAATGTTTTATCTGTCTGAAACACATAGATGTCAATATAAAATTCCAGGTATTATGTTTTGAAAATAAACCTTTTGTGAATTTTCCAAAAGTACAATTCGACACATACAATGTCAGTATCTGCATCAGTTTCCATTTTACGGGAATAATTCGTATATTCCTTCTTCACATGCGAAAAATGCACATAGCACGTAAATTTTCCTTCTACTATTTAAAGCATATTACACGTATATAATGTTTGTTATATCCATTCGAAACCAAAACAGACGCCCAAACAGCTAGTCTATTACCTGAAAGTCGTAGAAATGTTTTGAGAGGCTTAAAATACTTATGAATTAAAGGGGCGCTTAAAGGGGTTTGAATTATCTATATATGTAAGTGTGCGTATGTGGAAGTCGGATCAGTTATAAATGTACTTATTGTTTACAAATATACGCATAGATGATTAGGTACGAAGATACACAGCGTTACTGTGCAACCTTACATACAAATTGTAAGAATAATGTAACATTTATTTATTATTTTTTTTTTTTTTGGACTGACCTACTACCATGAATTTCACCCGTGCTATTTAATATTTAAGGCGTCTTATGTACAACTTTGTATTATAAGTATGTCCCAGTTCACGCCTGGTTTGTTAGCATGTAATAATTATACATACGTTGAAGGTTTATTTAAATTCCTGTCTTTTGATATTCGACTTATGGCTTTCTCACATTCATTCTAACTTTTGATTAAAATTAAAATCAGTTTAAGTTTTAGGGTATTGTCGGTACATGCACGTGCAGCATATATCCTACTTCACTGTCCATATTGCACGCTTGATTTTTTTTTTGGCACATTCAGACTTCCCAAACACACACACACACACACACACACACACACACACACACACACACACACACAATTGTTTCTGTTGCATTTGAAAATTCCTGTGAGTTTAAATGCACAATGATTTGCTTAAATATGGATAAAAAATTTTTTTTACTGCTGTTTATAAGTTGTAAATCGTATTGCCATGTTTTTATGTGTAACATCAATTGCGACCTCCACGGAAAACACATTCACCACCGTCTTTTCTTTCCATCCTGTTAGGATCCCGGATACATATAAACACGTCTGTACATTGGTGTTCAATGATAAATATACATGTATAGCAGCTCAGAATTTTAGAAACCTTTGGATGTACTGTAATGTTGTAAAATTTGGGTTTATATTTTAGACATATATCCCATCAATCTCATCATAATAGCATGCAAGCCAGTGGTGTAACTAAAACATATTAATGTGTACTCCCACATTAGGCTCATTCTAGGGGGTCAAGGATAGCAACCCCCCTCTCTCTGGAAACTCACACGTTTCAGAAGAAAAATGGTTTCCCTGTTGGACATTTATGCTAAACATAGCATTGTCAGTTTACAACATGACAGCATATTTTACTTGGACGATGTTTATAATGCACGTGAATTTAGACGTAAACTAGCTACGCGCGCCACTGCATGCGTGTATCATTATAAAGGTAAATGTGAAACGAAGCATGGCATAATTATTATATTAATGATATTTGTTATAGAAGTAGAATGAAAGGTTGATACTGTTATCTCTTGTATCACGTTTTGGTAAAACCCCTGGTAGATCAAAAAGCATTTTTCTCATCTTACAAATAGTTTTAAAAATATTTTCTTTGAAATACTCATTTTCTTAATCAAATTATTTTTATTATCAAGTTACCTAGCATAAATTAGACACTTTTACTATTTTAAGTCATAATTACCGCTACAATTTAGTGAAAATTCTTTCTGATTTACCCGGGATTTTACCAAGATGGGGTGTTACCAAAAATTGAGAACATGATACAAAAAAGACATCACAGACGGAGTATATACAGAAAATGCACCATGTGAGCAAAGTAGAGCGAAATCTAAAAGTATCTCTAAATGTATTTTTCTAATGAACACAATTGGAAGTGACATTACTATTAACATCGATCAACTAATTAAATATTCTTAGTCTCACTATAAAACCAGCCTCTGTTTATTTCTTCTACTGGCTATATTTCAAATCGACTGAGCGCAACAGGAAAAATATTATCCATATGCAAGTTTATTATCGCAACGGGAAAGATAGATCAAAGAAATGAAATGGATGAACGAAATTAGAAAACAAATAACAGTAACAAAATGACTTAAAAAGATCTATAATTAGGAAAATGCTGTGTTGTGTGACCAGAACAGTACTGTGCATTGCAGCATGATGAATAAAATATTAAATACAATTGAATTTTTCATAATTTCAGTGCATTTTGGATCGGCATGAGTCAATTAAACAGTTAGCCATGGTATTCATTCATCACAGTAAACAGGAGCAGTTGTAGCGCTATGGTTAAAATAGGAAGGTCGCGAGACGTACGGTTGAGGGAAGGGAAAGTTAAATGCATAACTGACATTTCATTATCTAAACACATATCTGATCATGATATGAACAGAAATGTTTTATTTATTTAAAACTGTTAAAACTTTATATATATATATATATATATATATATATATATATATATATATATATATATATATATATATATATTATATATATATATATATATATATATATATATACTCCGACAGACATGCTCTCTCTCTCTTCTCTCTCTCTCTCTCTCTCTCTCTGTTTTTTTTTCAGTTTGGCCTGTCTGTCTCCGTTTTGCTTCTGTCAGATATGGGTCATAACAAGGCCGGACTTTTTTTTACAAAAATGGTAGCAGGGCAGTATAGTAAAACACATATAACCTGGCGGGCGGAGTCTCGTGAACCCTTTTTTTTGACCCAGCTGGGCGACTTTAAATTTTAGCTGATAAATTATCCTGGCTAGAGTAATCGTTCCTACGTGTCACCATACATAAGAGGGTAGGCCTATCCAGCAAGAAATAAAACGTTGTTCCCGTGCAGCTTGTCATAACCGAAAAGTCCTTAGAATCATCTGTATGATAATCAAACGGTTACTCCACCCCGCCATCTTATGTGAACCGAACAATAACTAAACTTGTGAGGCAACCGCCACATCTCTGCCCCCCCCCCCTTTTTTTATAAAACATGTCATGGAAATGTTTTGAAACATTGTTATTTTTATCTAAACGCCCAACTAAGTTCCCCCAAAGGGAGGGGGGGCTTCACTCTTGCACTCCTCCGTCGGCTGCTCCAAACTTCTAGTTATGGCCCTGGGAAGTGATTGTTCTTTCGTCAAACGCTCGGCATACGAAGTGAAAGTCATGGGTCTTTCTGATACGACTTAAAACCGAGGTCCCGAGCCACAGGAGGCGTGACGTATAAAAGAACCCTCACTGCATTGGCGTTAGTCCATAGCACAGGTCAAAATTTGTGACACTTCATGATCATCTAAAGCTGGTGAGATCTCAATGTAAGTGAAAAAAATATGTATTGACGGAGTGTAAAACAATAAATAAACAAACAAACAAACAAACAGTTTGTTATATCGCTTTTCGGTGATCTGGAATGAATTTGATTATATTAGAGTTATGGAACTTTAAAATCCTCGCGTGTTGAATTACCAAACTTTCCGTTATATCTGAATCCAATAATTAGGTATGTCGCATTGTCTGAGTAAACTTTAATTTGTGTTTTCGTTTTTATATCTAAAACTTGTTAACATCACCACTTCATAGCCTTCAAAGTAGCCATGTCATTATATATTTTTATCCCAAGATGACCCAATTTTAAGTTCCATTGACTTAAACTTATCTCTGGTCAGGACTGGTTCTAGTCTTGCAGGGTACTAACCTTTTTCTTAAATTACTTCAAATAGGCTACTAGCAGACTCGTTTTGTTTCAAACAAGTCATAAAAGAAAATCTAAACTAATCTTATTTCAAGTCACGGCACTGGTCATAATTGTGGTTGTTCCTCAGTAGTTGATTGCATTTCTCAATGCATTTGAAGAATAACAAGCTAATTCGTAGAATTTATATCTCCCACCCCTTCGTAAAGAGGTAACCATATTGTAGGTAAACTCTTTTGAGGTTAGCTTGAAACATGTCACTTTCATGCCGTTGGAACAAAATGTATTGCTTGGAAATGGAACAAAAACTAAAGCCTTATACACAGGTTAGATGTATTACGGAATAAAGTGAACTGGTCGAAATAAGCATAGACTGAATATTATATACTTGTAATGATGCTAAGCAGATCCGTGGTAAAATGATATTTTTCGTTAATGGCCGTAACTCCGCCAGAAGTGGCGGGCGAACTTGGCCGAGTCCTTTGGGAATTTAACCTTGTTACCAAGTTTGAAGAAAATCGGATAATATTTGTTGCCGTGATTGCACGGAAACGAAGCGTGACAGACAGACAGAGGGACAGACGGACAAACCCAAATTAATATCCTCCGTTTCAGCGAAAGTGGGGGATAACAAAAACTATAAAAATATCTCTATTTTATTCCTGTTTTAACATCAAAATAGTTTCCGCAAATTCCGAGGTCTATTCATTTGCTTTGGTGTGCGATTAATTTCTGTGGAGACGCTGGGTAAAATCGGAGAATTTTATATGTCCTGGGGCATATAAAATTCTCTGATTTTACCCAGCGTTTCCACAGAAATTAGTGAGCAATTGTATCTGGCGCTTTCATTCTCGTGTGCATACAGAATTTATTACGGTAGCCAATTATCGATTTGTCTACCACGTGCATTTGTATACAAAATGATGTAAGCGGTCCTGCTTTGGACAATTATCTTTTTTAACGAATAATTTAAATACACGAACGCGCCAATGCAATGATTGCATTATCAATATAATCTATATTTTCCATATAAGAAAAAACAAAAGGTACGATATATCATGTTTTTGCAGAATAATTTGATTGTTATAAGGGGCACATATGTCTTAGTCGACAAAGTGTTTGCTAAGGCGAATAACATGAATTGGATATTCAATGTTTATAACAACAATGACTGTCACCTTTCCAGTTAGGAGATATGTTCGTCATACACATTAAGGTATGTAGTTTAAATATTCCAACGAATGGTGACTATAAAGAAAAAAAAAAACATTTGTACATTGGCGATGCCATGTCACGTTCACTTTCACTCAATCGTGTTTCTGGAATCTGAGTGGAACCGAATGAAACTGAAGAATTTCGACTGATCAGGTAAAATCGTAGGCCGAACTTTCGGTATCAGGTAATTACCTTTGAGTCGCTGAATTTTCATTTATTTTAACTTGACATGCAAAAAAATCTCACAATTTGGGCTAATAAATAAACCATCTTTAATAATCCATTATTTTTTTCAATTTGTGAAAGGCTAAACGAGGCTAATTAATTTTTATCGTAATTTCTTTTTGGCACCTAAAAATTCAGTAAGCACAGTAGACAAACTCCCTCTGTGCCCCAATTATGACTCGCATGACCTTGCATAACTTTGTGTGACCTCGGTTCAAATTACAATGGTGGACATGGGGAATCGTAAACAGTTATGATAAAAATTAATTACCATCTATTTAGGACAGCCATTTTTTTAGGAACCCATATGTTGAGCCTCATTTGTGGTGTACCGGTTGAAACTTTTTGAAACCCATAGTACACACTGAAGGACTGTGACCGTAAGAAGCCACTGTAATTATTGGATTTGACTGAAGTTGCAACATATCTACAAAAAAGAGTTAGCTAACGCAGCGCTCTACAATGCGACCAAATCACTCGCAGGTTTTGGTTTTGGCGACTGTTTATCCTCATTCAGTCACCACATTGCAACCAGTTTTTTCCCTGAACTGGAAATCAAAAGTTTGTCTGTTTTCACTGTGAAATTACATTATCGAAATCATGGTCTGTTATGCGCTTTACAACAACCAATTTGGTTATTCAGTTTCGATAAACTAGAGCATCTAACTCACGTGGATTACTAAAACATGTTGTATACTCTCATGTTTTCGACTTGAAATTTTCCTAACAGCACACGATGACATTTTATTTTCTTGGTCGATTTCAACGGAAGCATCATTAGACACTACTATTTACTACTAAGTTTAAACGATCTTGGTTAAAGGAATACTGGAACCAAGTTATGGCTAGTGTTTGACAAGGTCAAACTTTCTACCCCGATTTTGATTTTAATTTAAGCGATTTTGAAGTGGTAAAATCAGGGCAGAAAGTTCAGCCTAGTGTTTGACGAGGCGGGCAGGCAGACAACAGCCTAATCCCTTTGGTGATTCTGTCATGGCCGTTTTATCATGGGGCAATACAATAAAACGGCTGTGACAATCCCAAAAGGGATTAGCCACAGTCGGAACTGGAAATTTTATCTGTAAATTAAAATCGAGAGTCAAACACCCAATTGTCGGACAAACACATAAACGAAAGAACTTTATAGGTGTTAGTCTGATGATCAGGTCACAGGTGTTTGACTCTAGATTTTAACTTACAGACAAAATTTACAATTCTTGTGGGCAGACTCTGTTTTGTAAATTATGTCAAAAAGAAACCGGCGTTAAAAATTTAAAAACAAAGTTTAAGGTTGCCTCAATATTAGAGCAACAAATATGACAAATATAGGCATATAAACACTCCTGGATTGAGAAAAAATGCACAACATGCAGTTAATAACCTTGTTTTAAATGGATTGAAATATATATATATATATTGGCGAGTAAAAGTTCCTGGCTGGCTAGTAAAATTTCTGGTTCACTGGCCAAATGAAGAGTGAATTTTTTTAGTGTTGTAGAGCCCTGAGCTAACGATAGCATATTAATTTCTAAAATTCAAGATTTAATGCTTATTTCAGAAAGTGCTGAAAATACTTACATATATATGTACAAGTGCCAAAATTACTTGGTGCCGAAATTACCTGATACCAAAACTGAATGACTCCGATTGAAATCAACTTACATTGTATCAAGGTGGCCTATAAAGTATACTATATTGTTGACGTTTTCCCACAGTCACAAAAGAAAAAGCTTAGAATAGATGCACAATAATTCTGGACAACAGTTTAATGACATTTAGAGTTAAACTGAGTTTAAATCAAAAGTTAAGTTAATAAAACATCAAAATCCAGGAAAAACTGACACAGAAATTGAGCAGACAATGATAATATGGGCTTACAGGCTTAGTGTATTAAATCATTTTCGTCCCTAGTCTGTTTCATTCCTGAGACGTTTCACACGGCTTGTTTGTGCCAGAATAATATGAATAAGCTAATGATGGATGCAATTATTTTTGCAAAAGAATAGTAACTAGAAATACATATACATTATTACATAGTACATTGTACATGTGTGATTTTAATATGTATTAGATATTGATGTTTGACCATTTTCTATGACTTACTATCTGTCTAATTGGCAGTGTTGTGTGTAACATTACAAAAGTGTTAATTACCACTGATAAAATAGATTATAGTGGCAGACATTTTGAAATAAAAAAAAAATTACTGGTCAACTAGACCAGTGAATAAAGCCAAGGAATTTCACTGGTCAAAGAATTTTCTTTTTTTTTCAGGTCTGAATATATACACCATTGAAATGAAATGAAAAATTACTGGTCATTTGGACCAGTTATCAGATAGATTTCACCGGACTTTTGTAAAATTCACCGGTTTTTCTGGTGAATTTCAAAAACTCTGTAATGATACATATATCTAGATCTGTTAATGTTTAAATAATGTCAAAAAAGAAAATATATTTAAAAATGGTATTTATTTGCAAAATTTATCTTGTGCATATTTCACGTGTAAAGTTAATGATATATCACTGACAAAATTTATCCATTTTGCTGTCATTCTTAGACATGAACACTAGCGCAATATACATGTATTTTGTAATCGACTGTAATATATAGAGAGAATTATAAAGACAAGGGCTTCAGTAAAAGAAAAAATTCAATAATGAGTAAAGTATATATATATATATAAATATAAATATATATATATATATATATATATATATATATATATATGTAATCACAATTCCATAAAGAAAAATATATGGATAATAAAAACTTAAAAAATCACATTTTCATAATTTGCGTTGCCAGTCGTTAGTCAGGGGGGTGTTGTGACCATTTGAGTGGCAAGGTATGAATTCTCCTATTGTTTACATGGAGTTACATGTTATCATAGTCAACCAGAACATCACCCTATCAACCTATGTCTCTGTTAAAAGTCACAGATTCATAACATTAGAGATACATGTGTATACATGTAATTGTAAATGTACATGTATTTTAGGCCATTGTTAAAAAATTGTTAGTTTGCTGTAACACAACTCATATTTTTTACTGTGAGTAGGTACATGTACATATATGAAGCTATATAGGTAGGATTTTTTTTTTAGAAAATTGTAAACCATATTACATGTATGCATGTACAAATACAATATAAGCAGGTGGGACATAACAGAAGCCTGGTGTAAAAACAAGATCGAAAAATAATTACACTAACAACAGGTACCTAGTTTATATTATTAACCTTTGCTTTATTACATATGTACCTGTATTCTCGATCAGTTAGTGCTTGTCACTGATTTATGATATTTACTGAGCTGTGCATATTAAATGAATTATGATTAAGACAAAATCTTATGGAGCAAAGCAACTTCCTTCAGTCAGAAATTAATTGGTAAAAATTGACCGACCAAAGTTTTATTATAATTTCAACTACATGACAGCTTTGTCAGAGTATATATCAAGATCAAATCATATTTACCGTAAATACAAAATTAGACTAAACAATTGTAATTTGTATGTGGTACAAAAATATACAAATTTTAATTATTTCTAATGATGCAGAAATACGTTTGTGTGTGTGTATGTGTATATATATAGTCAAAGTTTTCTGATCCATGGTGCTCCTCAGTAACCTTGAGAGATTGCATTTCATATTTGGCGGTCACTGGTGGCGACATCTAGCACCGATTTAAAATTTCACTTAAATTGATTGACACTGACACCTGATTTTAGCCAATGAAAAGACCGATAGCATAGCCTGCACGTTGCCATTATTCTATGTTTACCTATAATATACTTTCCTGTCTATCATGTAGTCAATGTGTGATCGATTGTTAGACACGTTCTGACCAGCTCATTCAACAGTAGTCGCAGCCAATGGAAATTGATGCCACAATATACAGGCCAAATCTGTCAAAGTGTATGTGGAACAAAGTGGATTAGAAATCCTAGACATGGGAAGAAGATTATCTTGATAATACATTAATTTAACTCGTCGACCCGGCCCCCTCCCCCCTGAAAAGCAATGGACTCTTTTGTTAATGAATAACTTAGACCAACCTAAATGTGTTTTGAGGGATGAATGAGTTAAATGCTTAAAATGAAATGAAAATACATGTATATTGGTCTTAAGAAGATATGTACGTGTATCGTAACTGATGAAATCAGAGTTAACAAACCACAAAATAGCACGAGAGTGATCGTTCATGTTACGTGGAAGTTACAACAAATACAAATCACGTAACATCCTTTTCATTCTCAATGAATTTTACCTTCATTATTGTCATCGATCATAACCTGCAGGTTTCGGTCATTACTTTTAGCATAACCTGTAAATGGGTTGCGATTGTTTCTGTTATTTTGTGGCCTGGAGTAGTAATTTATATGTGCCACATATATATATATATATATATATATATATATATATATATATATATATAAAATATTAGATACCAGTAAATAAAAATAAAAGTTAGATGAAATGAATCATAAACAGATGAAAGTTCAAGAGAAATGAGTTGCATAAATTTGTAAATTGATTCATTGATTTTTGATTTTGGATACAAAATGTAGAGCTTTTCTCGACACTAAACAATTTTTCAGTTATCAAGTCAGAGGTACAGCTGTGATTTAACAATACTACATGTAGTACTCAAAGTCCTTGCCACAAGCTTTTCAATTATACAGTGGCGACCAGTTGAAAAGCATGTGGTAAGGGCTTTGAGTAGTCACACATAAGCCTAGGTATCAGTAGTGTATTCCACCACCCCCTTTTACTTTTTTAACAATACATGTACATGTAGGTCACATGACACAGACAGTTGCAGCTGATTGATAACAATCTATTATGGAGTTTGTGTTAGCCAAGACAATTTTTGTCCTGTTACATGTACAATACTGTACAGGATATCTCACATTTTATTATGACATTGTCTGTCATTGCAATTAACTCGGAAATCACGGTAGTGTTTTGACAAGTAATTGACAACTTTGATGTGACAATGTTATTCCCCTATGATAGTTGGTCATTGTAAACCTTATATCTGCTGATGGGACATACATGTGTCTACATTTATTTATCGTGAGGTATAATCATTATACACTGTAGTACCTTACCAGCCAGCTAATTTACATCTTATACATGTACAATAGATGCATGTCAATGTACATGTACCTTGAGCCAATAATTTGACACCTCTGTTATAGAGTATTATGTCTTACCTGGATGTAAACTTAAAACCATCTACATAGAAGGCAACCACTATACCACTGCACCACAATGATTCGGTGTCAATAAATGCTGACTTTGCATGTTTTATGGTTTTTATTGAATGCACTGTATATACATGTATACAGGTTTACATAATTCAAATGTGATTATTAAATATTTCTATAACTTGTTTCGTTTCAGGTTACCGTCAACCTACTGTTGTTGATATAGAAATTGATCTACCTGTTACTTATGTGTAAATGGCAGAAAATGAGAAGAAGAAAGTTCAGTTTGAAATGCTGTGTATTTGGAATTGGAATTTCTTTATCAGTTTGGTTTATATTCAATATTTTGAATTTTAACTTCAAAATATCATCTAGCTGGTTCACACCAAATCCCAATGCCAACAAACTACGCATTAAAGCCCGTAAACTTCAGGGTGGAAGGAAGGTCGAAAATGTGGATCAAGTATTCAACAAATTATCCAATATTTTTCGGGAAAATGAGTGTGATATGATAATAGATATCCCAAATCTGAAAGTGAAAGAAGCGTACAGCTCAGAAATTTTACATGACCTAGGATATATAAAAAATCCAACGGATCAAAAACTAAGAGAAAGAGGTAATGTCATACAATATATATGCAGTTGGCAAATTTGTTTTCTGTTTATTTTCCAAACAGATGCTGTATTGTCATTGAAAAGTTATTGTTATTTCATTGAGATATTGTATTGTACAGATATACACATATATGTATATGTACATGTACATGTATATGGATTCTTTTTTCTGTTTTGACAAAATATGTATGTTAAACTGAAGAACTGTCATATGTAAGACCCTCATGATCAGTGAATGCAGATAAACATTTACATGTAGCCTACAATTGTACATTGTAGATACGGTTGGGGGTATTGTCTTCTATTCATTGTCTCCTAAATCTAGTAACTTGGATACACGTATTTGATTTGCCTTTTTAATAAGAATAAATTATATGTACATTTATATGATTTATAGTTTGTGTGTGTGTGTCTGTGTGTATCTGTATGTGTGTTAGAGAGAGAGAGAGAGAGAGAGAAAAGCTATATGTGGGAAGATGTGATTGAACGTCATTATGTCGTGTGTCTGGGGGGGGGGGGGGGCAGAGCATGTAAGTGAGAGAGAGGTATGTACATAATGAGTGACTGTGTGTGATTCTTGTGTATATGTATGTCTGTGATCCTTGTGTAAATGTATGACTGTTATTGACTGTGTGTGATCCTTGTGTATATGTATAACTGTTAGTGACTGTGTGTGATCCTTGTGTATATGTATGTCTGTGATCCTTGTGTATATGTATGACTGTTAGTGACTGTGTGTGATCCTTGTGTGTATGTATTACTGTTAGTGACTGTGTGTGATCCTTGTGTGTATGTATAACTGTTAGTGACTGTGTGTGATCCTTGTGTATATGTATGACTGTTAGTGACTGTGTGTGATCCTTGTGTATATGTATGACTGTTAGTGACTGTGTGATCCTTGTGTATATGTATGACTGTTAGTGACTGTGTGTGATCCTTGTGTATATGTATGACTGTTAGTGACTGTGTGATCCTTGTGTGTATGAATTATTGTGTGTGATCTAACTGTGTTAGTGACTGTGTGTGTACTTATGCAAATGTATATGTACATGTATGAATATTTGTTTGTGTACATGTACTTTCTTTTGATTTTGTATACATGTATATGTGTTTTTTTGAACATGTATGTTTTTGTGCATGTACGTTATGATGTATTTTAAATATATGTATATGTTTATCATGTCATATATGTGTTTTACTTCAGTGTGTTCATGTTAAAGTATTCTCTGTACATTATACATATGTATGTCCATATAAGGTACATGTATAAATGTACGTGTCTACATACATGTATGTGTACATGCACTTACATTTGTATAATTACACATATGTGTACAGTGTGCATGTATGTTCAGTGTGTTTATGTACATGTACATGTATGTGTAGGTGTTTGTATATGTATGCATGTACATGTGTACATCTTGTACACGTACCGTATGTATACAGTGCATGTACCAGTATGTGTATATTCACACAAACTATACAGTAGGCTTTACATTTAGAATTGTATAATTCAAGCAAATGCACATGTTTCTACGTGACCTTGTTTGTACAGTGGAACCTGTCTTGAGAGACGAATAATTGTCAAATGATACTTTTGTTATGACATCTCTTGAGAGACCACTTAAATTGTCTTGAGAGACCACATTATAATGGCAGATGAGGTGGTGTCTCGTGAAAGGTTCCACTGTACATATCACTTATACCTTCTGTGTTTATATACATGTTTTTGCAAAGATATCTGTATATTTGTACACATACAGTAAACCTTGTATATAACGACCTCCTTAGGGAGGACACAAGAAAGCCAGTCTTTATAGGGAGGTGGTCTTTATATAGAAGTTGATTTATACACAAATGGTACTATTAGGCACAGCAAAAAATGGTCTTTGTGACCAGGTGGTCTTTATACACAGGTGGTGGCTAAAGCAGGTTTTACTGTATTTAGATTATATACATTATAGGTATCACAAGGTATCTGTACAATCTGTCTTATTTCTATTTTCAGGATACCAGAAATATGCTTTTAATGATCTAGTAAGCTCAAGACTTGGATTCCATAGAGACATTCCTGATTCCAGAAATCATATGTGAGTCAACCAAATACATATACATGCATGTACCTTGATGAAATCTAATTGTCAAATGTTACATCGCGGTCTCAATTACTAGTATCAGATATTTCAGATATTTCACTTACATTGTACATGTATCTGTCACTTATAACGTTATATACATGTGCAATATTCTTTACTGCATGTACTGGAAAGTCTGTATGAGTATTTATATTAGCGCACTCATATTTTAACGCTCTTGGGGGGGGGGGGGGGCATTGACTTAATAGTGCAATTTTGAATTCGCGCAATTAATTTTATTAGTTTTGTCATGTATAAAGAATGACAGGATGGAGAAATTTTAGTGTTACTCTTGAATTAGCGCGATGACTTATACTCGAAAGGCGCTAATATTAGAATACCACTAAAAATAAGTACACATACAGTATATCCTGATAATGGTTCTGGATATTAAGATACCTGCATTTACATAATGTATATACAGTAATTACATGTATACAGTTTCCTGTATATTCAGTTTTTGTTTGTTTTCATTATTTATCTGTTTATTGCTATTATACCTTGTATTTACAGGTGTAAGGAGAAAACATATGGTGACATTCGGCTGAAAGCCAGCATAATCATTTGTTTTTATAATGAAGCAATATCAGCATTGCTACGCACCGTCCACAGTGTTCTTGATCGAACTCCGTCAAAATACATCCACGAAATATTACTTGTTGACGATAGCAGTGATGACAGTATGTAAAAGATATTTTTGTAAAAACTTCATTTTCAGTCATTTTATGGGTAATTCCTTGATGAATTAAATATTAAAATTAAAACAGTGAAACTTGTATATAAAGACCCCCTTTTAGGGACACAAAAAAGCCAACATTGATAGGGAGATGGTCTTTAATGGTACTATTTGGAACAGCAAAAACGGTCTTTGTGACCAGGTGGTCTTTATACACAGGTGGTTGCTAAAGAAGGTTTTACTGTAACCAGAAAGTGCACAACTTTTTTCTGCATATGAATTATAAAGTTTACTGTAAACTCCTTTCATTTCGTTGCCCTGAAATTTTGCAATTTTGCAATTTTCCACATTTTGCTACCCTGAAATTTTGCAATTTTATGTTTGAACAATGGAAACGATTCCATAATTTGGATTCCAGAATATATTTTCACTACCTTTGAATTTCGCTATTTTTCAACGCTCGCCATACTATAGGGCACATGACAGTTAAGCAGTTTAAAGTACATGTATACTGTATGTGTATTGCAATTAGTGCACACATATTTTAATGCTCTGACATAATGTAGACTTATTTGTGCAATATTGAATTGCGCAATTGCAACAAACCATACTGTAATCATAATGGCACACACTGAACTATGCACAAGATAGAGATTATTTTGTGGTATAACACTGTATAAGTACTATTAGTTTTTGTCATGTATGCAGATTGACAGGATGGAGAAATTTTAGCGCTAGCTCTAGAATTAGAGCAATGGCTTGAGCACGAAAGGCACATATGTTAGAATACCACAAAAATACGTAAATGTACAGTATAGGGAACTGACCAAGTGTTTTAGACAGTAAAGCTTTTATACACTGAGGGTCTTAATTAGGGATAGAGTAAAAATAATGCAGTGAATAATATTTTTTCAGTGAGTAAAACTTTTCTTGATACCCCCAAAAAATGAAAAAAAAAAATTAAAATTTTATGAAAAAGCACTTTGAAATGCAAAAGAATAATTGTAGAAAAGACGAATATTTACATTTGTAGAAAAGGCAAGAAATCGACAATTGTAGAAAACACAGGTATTTGCATTTATCGGTGTTTAAAGCCACACTCAACAATTTTTAAGTTTTTTTAGGAGAGAACTCGGTTACATTGTACCCAGGGGAGATCACTGGTCTTCCGCTAGTAAACTGGTCAACTTTCTCCCAAAATCAGTGTAGGTTCCAGCAAGATTGACAAGAGGTCGTAGAAAAGACAAAGATTTACATTTCTACAAAAGACAAAATATGTATATTTGTAGAATAAACAAGAGATTTACTTTAACTTGCTTAATGTTGAAAAGGATATTGTCTATATACATGGATGTCATCAACAAATTCTGATATTTTCCTGTCTTTTCATATCAACAGGGAATCTGAGCTGTCAGGTGAAAAACTATGTGAAAAGTAATTTTCAAAATGTTAGATACATTCGAACCCCTGAAAGAGAGGGATTGATACGAGCCCGAGTCTTTGGTGCAAGTCATGCAACGGGAGAGGTATGGAACAAAAACAGATATCTCGATATTTGTTTTACTCATACAGTGTATACAGTTGTATATCCCTACCCAATAATATTGCACTGGATATAGTGATATCTTTAACTTTCTAACCATCCATTCATCCACAGTGGAACCTCCCCTAAGGACCACCGTGCTTTGGAGACTACCTCACATTTAAGAACTCAAATATTCAATCTCTTGAAAATTTCCTTTTAAATATTTTATAAGAACAGAATTTCACTAAAGAGATAAACTTGTTAATCAGACTACTTTTAGTCAGTCAGTTAGGTGGTCTTAATAGCAAGGTTCCTTTGTATCTGTCTGTCTGTCTATTCATCCATTTCAGGGTTCGAAAAATCCACTCGCCCACTCGCATTGGCGAGTAAAAACTCGTTTCAGGCGAGTAAATATCCATAATGAACTCGCCTGTGTGGCGAGTGCTAACGCCATACTGAAAATCTGTATTCCCTTCAAAATTTCGAAACTGGTCTGTTTCCTTCTATTTTTAGTTCAAAATACATTACAATAAACAATTAGAAACTTAAATAATTATTTTATTGACAATCAAACATGTTAGTCTTTACCTCATGGCCAAAATTGTCACAGAACACATCATGTGTTGACAGCTGATAATTGCAGTTTGTTGAGGAAGTTGGATGTGTGTAAATAAAAGAACCAATACCGGACGGACCTGAATTTCAGGGTTTGGTAAAATAGTCATAACACTATAATTTGTATAGAAGTTGTAAAATCTGAATGAAATGTAAGTGAATAATAAAAGTAAAAATAGTTACTCAATACTATAAATGAAAGTTT
This sequence comes from Atrina japonica, assembly GCA_030159075.1. Lineage (NCBI taxonomy): Eukaryota > Metazoa > Mollusca > Bivalvia > Pterioida > Pinnidae > Atrina > Atrina japonica. Next base: position 1,447,167 of record BROG01000006.1, on the reverse strand, counting down.
TAATGAAAATATAGAAATGGATAGCTCTTGTTTTCATCTAACAATAGTGAAAACTTACTTTTGTAATTTATATTGATTTAGTTAAACACATAGTAGTAACATCATAAAATAGTAAAAGTAATAATTGATTATAGTAATAATAATGATGCATTTACAGTTAAATTTTGATGCAAATGCATCATTCAGAGACAATATATATTGTATATAAATTTATCTATTAAAATAACAATAACTTAAAAAAACAAAATTAAATAAAATATTTTTTTTTCATTGTGGTTAACCAGATTTTTATGGCGGGCAACCAAAATATCAGTCAAGAATTGAATTCTAAAAACTTAAAATGAGAGCATACAAAAGGTGTGGTAAGATTTTCACACATTTTCCATCATAATAAGTACTTAATTTTTACTTTGAAATACTACGTTTTCATACTTGGGCGAGTGCAAAATGAGTTTGGGCGAGTGGAAGTTATGTAATCACTCGCCCAAAGGGCGAGTGCTTTTATACAAATTTTTCGAACCCTGCATTTATCTATCTTTTTTATATATTTCTGTCTATTTACCTGTCTATCTATCTATCTATCTATCTATCTGCCTGTCTGTCTGTCTGTCCATCTGTATGTCTGTCTTTCAACTTACCCTATATTTTCTACTGGTGCTTTTTAAACTTCATCACATTGGTATACAGTTACATTTTTTATATTCTATGTTACAGACTGTCTGTCTGTCTGTCTTTCTATTTATCAATGTATCTGTCTAGTTTTATACCTTTCAACTTACCTTGTATTTTCTACTGAAGCTTTTAAAACTTCACATCAGTATACAGTTACATATTTTATGGTCTACGTTTCAGGTTATCATCTTTCTGGACAGCCATTGTGAGGTCAACATTCAGTGGATTGAACCTCTCTTATCGCGGATCTCAGAACATCGTACCACTGTAGTTGTTCCATTGATAGATATAATTGACAGTGACACGATGGAGTACACATTTTCTCCCTTAGTGAGGGGAGGATTCAACTGGGGTTTACATTTCAAATGGGATTCTTTACCATCAAAAGCTAAACTGGACCCAAAGCTTGGAGCAGAACCAATAAAGTGAGGTTTTAACTGTTTTCAGCTGGCTGGGACGAAAGCCTGGAGAGCTAATGTCATTGACGTCCACGTTCATAGTCAAAACTTTAACCTGGCCTTTATCTTTTTAATTGCAAAGCACAGGGCTTTGATATGTCATATATAGATTCCTTATGACTAGAGCTTTCATTTGGGACCTTGACTTTTGCCCTAGTGACTTTGACCTTGAACTTTGACCTACTTTTCAAAAACTTCAACCTCAGCTATATTTTTTAAATCATGAGGGATAGGGCTATGATATTTCACACATAGATTTCTTATGACAATAGCTTTCATTTGGTACCTTGACTTTTGACCTTGTGACCTTGACCTTAACCTTTAACCTACTTTTTAAAACCTAACCTCTGCTATAGCTTTTAAACCAGGAGGGATAGGGCTTTAACATTTCACATATAGATTTTTTATGCCCAGACCTTTTATTTGGTATCTTGCCTTTTGACCAAGTGACCTTGACCTTAGACTTTGACCTACTTTTCGAGGGAATCAAAATATCCTTTGACCTTAAAACCCTTGTCCTCTGACAACTCTTGTTATTTACTCACAGACCTTAGTCTGGTCTAGGTCACCAACTCAGTGAACAATGCACAAGAAATTCTAATATTTATAAATGAACAATACATAAACAAATGTTTCACAACAAATTTCAAGTTGTATAAGTTGATACTAAGATTAAAAATCCTGTGCATATCCCCCATTCAACCTAGTATATTTATTTTTTATTAGTATCTTATAAGACGTGACATGTTGTGTATATCAAAACAGTGTAAAGAATGATGATAGATGCTGAAAAATTCATGTCAACAGAAATACAAGGTTCAAAAGGCATTTGTTTGAAGTTTTGAATTTTTAATAGTATTTTATGTCACACTCAACAATTTTTCAGTTATATGGTGGTGACCAGTTTTTAATGGTGGAGGAGAGAACCCTTTTACAATACACCCAGGAAGAGACCACCGGCCTTCTGCAAGTAAAATGGCAAACTTTCCAACAAAAATCAGCTCAGGTTCCAGCGGGTCTTGAACATGTACTGACCAGAAGTGAGAGAGTTTCAAAGTTCAAAGTGTGATGCTCTAACTACATGGCCTCGGAGGCCCCAAAAAGGCATTTGTAAAGGAATGTTTTTGAAAATTATTTGTTGGTCAAAGGGCAAAATTGGAGATCCAGTGAGTTGATGTTAGATATTCCAATGATCAGAATTACATGAAGTTTTGCTTTTTTTTTTTAACATAGGCTTAATTTAATGGACATTTATTATTCTCACAGGTCCCCAACAATGGCTGGAGGTTTGTTTGCAATGGACAGAAAATATTTCCATTTTCTTGGAGATTATGACACTGGTATGGATATTTGGGGAGGTGAGAATTTGGAGATATCATTCCGTGTAAGTAATAAAGATATACCTGATGTACAGTAAAACTCACCTTTAACGAATTTCAAGGGACTTCATTGTTCAATTCATTATAAGGACAATTTGTTATACAGTTATAGTGAAGTGGGCTGAAGGGAAATACAATCTTCATTAAGAAAAACTTAAGTTAAACTTAAGTTAAACCGGAACTTTCCAGGGAGTCAAAAGAAAACAGAAAGGTTTTTGTTACTTTTTATTCACACAAAATTGACTTTCATTTAAATGATATTGATCACTTCGTTATAATTCTATAAAAGATGTTGTTTAAGTCATCAAGGGACATAGACATTGGTTTGTTAAAGGCAAAAATTCATCATATAAAATTCGTTATAAAATTGTTTTCAACGAAGAATATATAGAGGTACAGTTGGGGAATATTTATTGATTCGTAATATACATGAATTCATACATACCAAGTTTGTTATATTCAAGTTTTCTCTACGTAAGTTTCCATTTTTAACACCTCAAAACATACAACTAAAACTTATATTATTGTTGAAGTATTATTGGTAGTTTGACTGAAGCTGATATAATTGTTGTTACTGTTGTGTTAGTTTGGTAGTTTGATAGTCAACTAAGGCTGATATAATTGTTGTTACAGTTGTGGTAGTTTGGTAGTTTGACAGTCAACTAAGGCTGATATAATTGTTGTTACAGTTGTGGTAGTTTGGTAGTTTGACAGTCAACTAAGGCTGATATAATTGTTGTTACAGTTGTGGTAGTTTGGTAGTTTGACAGTCAACTAAGGCTGATATAATTGTTGTTACAGTTGTGGTAATTTGGTAGTTTGACAGTCAACTAAGGCTGATATAATTGTTGTTACAGTTATGGTAATTTGGTAGTTTTACAGTCAACTAAGGCTGATATAATTGTTGTTACAGTTATGGTAGTTTGGTAGTTTTACAGTCAACTAAGGCTGATATAATTGTTGTTACAGTTATGGTAGTTTGGTAGTTTTACAGTCAACTAAGGCTGATATAATTGTTGTTACAGTTATGGTAGTTTGGTAGTTTGACAGTCAACCAAGGCTGATATAATTGTTGTTACAGTTGTGGTAATTTGGTAGTTTGACAGTCAAAGGGCTGATATAATTGTTGTTACAGTTATGGTAGTTTTACAGTCAACTAAGGCTGATATAATTGTTGTTACAGTTATGGTAGTTTGGTAGTTTTACAGTCAACTAAGGCTGATATAATTGTTGTTACAGTTATGGTAGTTTGGTAGCTTGACAGTCAACTAAGGCTGATATAATTGTTGTTACAGTTATGGTAGTTTGGTAGCTTGACAGTCAACTAAGGAAGGATATAATTTGTTGTTACAGTTATGGTAGTTTGGTAGTTTGATAGTCAACTAAGGCTGATATAATTGTTGTTACAGTTATGGTAGTTTGATAGTCAACTAAGGCTGATATAATTGTTGTTACAGTTATGGTAGTTTGATAGTCAACTAAGGCTGATATAATTGTTGTTACAGTTATGGTAGTTTGGTAGTTTGACAGTCAACTAAGGCTGATATAATTGTTGTTACAGTTATGTTAGTTTGGTAGTTTGACAGTCAACTAAGGCTGATATAATTGTTGTTACAGTTATGGTAGTTTGGTAGTTTGATAGTCAACTAAGGCTGATATAATTGTTGTTACAGTTATGGTAGTTTGATAGTCACTTAAGGCTGATATAATTGTTGTTACAGTTATGGTAGTTTGGTAGTTTGACAGTCAACTAAGGCTGATATAATTGTTGTTACAGTTATGGTACTTTGGTAGCTTGACAGTCAACTAAGGCTGATATAATTGTTGTTACAGTTATGGTACTTTGGTAGTTTGACAGTCAACTAAGGCTGATATAATTGTTGTTACAGTTATGGTAGTTTGGTAGCTTGACAGTCAACTAAGGCTGATATAATTGTTGTTACAGTTATGGTAGTTTGACAGTCAACTAAGGCTGATATAATTGTTGTTACAGTTATGGTAGTTTGGTAGCTTGACAGTCAACTAAGGCTGATATAATTGTTGTTACAGTTATGGTAGTTTGGTAGCTTGACAGTCAACTAAGGCTGATATAATTGTTGTTACAGTTATGGTAGTTTGACAGTCAACTAAGGCTGATATAATTGTTGTATTTTTGGCAGCATGACAGTCAACTCAAGCCGAGTTGCAGTTTTGGCAGTGCAACAGTCAACTAATGTTGATGTAGTTGTTGTAGTTTTGGCAGTTTATCAGAGCAATGTAGTGGTTAACAACACACTACCCTCTTACTATTATTGTAACCTTTTTTTTCGATCCTCTGATTTGATAAGGAAGCAGGTGAGGTGGTATGGCAGTTTCCAGTTTAGACCTTTTGGTTTTCTCTGGATACTCCAGTTCCTCCCAAAGTAAGTTTCCCCTCACACCAACATCAGAGCCAGCAAGAGACATTATTAAATTGGAACATGTATAAGTTTTAAACCTTGTTTGTTACTTGTTGTATATATAGTTTATATTTACTGTATGTTTTACCTCAGTAATCTTTAACTCCAGATTTGGCAGTGTGGTGGTCGCCTTGAAATCTTGCCATGTTCACGAGTTGGACATATATTCCGAAAACGCAGACCATATGGATCACCTTCTGGTGAGGATACAATGTTGAAGAACTCACTACGTGTTGCTCATGTGTGGATGGATGAATACAAGGTATCACAAGCTGTCACTCCCCATTCTTCTTATTCTATATATAGTCAAGTCTTGTTATAACAGCAGTTGATATAACAGCATTTTCGGTTAACAGCAGAAATTTTATGGGAAGGATTCTACATCCATTTTAATTTGATTGATATAAAGGCATATTTGCTTTCCACCATTGGTGGTGATTTTTGGCAACAAAGTTAACATGCATTTTACCTGTAAAATTGACTTGTAATAACGGCACAGCCCACGGCCAAATTAAGATTTGGCAGTGGAAATTAAAACAAAACATCAAATGACTTTCATCGGTTCAACGCACACCTGGAAAAACCTGGTCGGTGCAGGGTCACTAACAAAAAAGTTTTGATAAATCCAAGCCCATGTTTTGTTTCTAAAGATCACTATAAAAAACATGCCAAAATATAAAATTATGAGTTTTGAGTAACGTTTTATGAATAAAAGAGACAGAATCAATGGTGTTGTAAAATTATTCAGTTATGTTTTACGTATGTAATGAATCATGTCGGAACTGCCATTTAAATAGAAACACATCCAGTTTTCTGTATTAACATGAAGAATCTTTAATCTTTGCAATCCTGACTTACATGTGCATATTTAACCACTGGTTATTTTTTAGATCGATGTTTGATCGATAAAGTTTTATGTTTAATTAGCACTGACATTTGACTTGTGTGCCTATCAAAGTAATGTCAGTGATATATAAAGCTAAATGTAACTGAGACAAATACTGGCAGGGAACTTGAACCTGGGACCCCTGGTTTAAGAGTCTGGTGCTCTGCTGATCGAGCTAAAGATGAAACCCCTCTAGATCAAGTATGAGCACCATATAATTAACACTGCCACATTAATGTAGCTGTATATATGACAGGTATTGTAAAATGTTAGTTTTGTTTGTCAGATTAGAAGTATTTGTTTAACACAGTCGTGTTTCTCTGGGTACACCCAGAGGATATATCTTATATACATTAATAAGACGTTTAAAATTATATCATTCTTGGATTCTGTAATTTAATTATATTTGATGTGCGTCACGTAGGCCCATATGTTTCACTATTCATTCTAAGTGACCAACACTAAAACAAGCACATGGTGGCCATGTTGTTGCTCTGACTTCTGGGATACTTAACTCATAACAAAGTAAAACATAGAACCTGTAACGGACAAACTATACACACTGAACATTCTAAATACAGTGGAACCTGTCTTGATAGACCACTCCATCTGCCACTAAAATGTGGTCTCTTAAGACAGGTGGTCTCTCTAAAGAGGTTTTATTTAAAGGAATATTTAACCGAGCCATTTTCAGTATGTGGTCTGAGAAGACAGGTGGTCTCTCATGAGAGTGGTCTTTCAAGACAGATTCTACTGTACTATATGGTGACCACATTCTTTAGCTACTCATACTGTACCTCTGACCTCATATGAACCTTCATACATAATTCAGAGTACATTATACATGTAGTTATCAGGAAAACTCAATTTCACTGTTTCTCTTTTCTTGTAGGATTATTTTCTGAAACAAAGATCTGAGTCAAGTAGAGTTGATTTCGGGGACATTTCTGACAGAATTTCACTCAGAAAAAGGCTACAATGTAAATCTTTTGACTGGTATCTGAAGAATATCTACCCAGAATTGGTGAGTCATCTGTTACAATGTTTCCAAATGAACTAAGTTAACTTATACATCTTAAAGATTTTTCAATTATGTTTTTTATTTACTTACCAACTTTAAATTGTGGAGGGTACATGTAGTGGCAAAAAAGGATTGATGAGAAACTTCTCAACATCTTAGATTTATGGCATATTTTATGATGCTGGGCTACATTTCGATGTTGTCCATGTGAATTTAGCACACGTTTTGTTGACAATTATTGGCTGTGTCTAATTACCAGACATGCTGGTATATCTTTCTTATGTTGATTTGTTATTTCCTACTTTGTCTCACTAAATTACTGTATTTAGTGTATTTGTCTTAGTATGATGGCAACAAAAGATTTATGTTATATGCTGACATGGCAGATACACCTTACCACATGATTTTAGGAGTTTTTTTTAACATTATATTGGGAAGTAAGTCCATATTAAACAGAACAGAACCCCAGTCATGAAGTTACCAGTCATTTATTGTTTCAACCTATTATTTAAAACAATATTATATTGATATATAGTCCAACATGGAAATATTGAAATTGAAGGGGAATAACTTATTCTTTCAAGTAAACCAGGGTTTTCAAAATAATTGGGTAATAATGGAAATATAGAAATTAGTCAGGGAATCAAAATCATTTCAAATAAAGCAGAATTCTGATTTAACAGGGTTCTGTATAAGTGGGTTTGACTGTAAATGCTTATAGTAGTTGTTATATCTGAATTACTTTACTGTAGACAAATACACATATATAATTTTATAATGGTTTTATGTGACCATACATTGTACTTTTGTGTAAGACAACTTGTACCTTTGTGTAAGACAGCTTGTACTTTTGTATAAGACAGCTTGTACTTTTGTATGAGACAGCTTGTACTCTTGTATGAGACAGCTTGTACTCTTGTATAAGACAGCTTGCACTTTTGTATAAGACAGCTTGCACTTTTGTATAAGACAGCTTGTACTTTTGTATAAGACAGCTTGTACTTTTGTATAAGACAGCTTGTACTTTTGTATAAGACAGCTTGTACTTTTGTATGAGACAGCTTGTACTTTTGTATGAGACAGCTTGTACTTTTGTATGAGACAGCTTGTACTTTTGTATGAGACAGCTTGTACTTTTGTATAAGACAGCTTGTACTTTTGTATAAGACAGCTTGTACTTTTATGTAAGAGAGCTGGTACTTTTTTTTTCTTATAGCCACTGCCTGATCGGAAAGGAAAAATTAATGTAAACCATAAATTTGGAAAAGTAAAAGGGAGAAATTACACTAATGTACGGAGAGGACAAGTAAGTATTTCATACAGTTCTAGACATTGTACGGAGAGGACAAGTAAGTATTTCATACAGTTCTAGACATTGTACGGAGGGGACAAGTAAGTATTTCATACAGTTCTAGACATTGTACGGGGGGGGGGACAAGTAAGTATATCATACAGTTCTAGACATTGTACGGAGGGGACAAGTAAGTATTTCATACAGTTCTAGACATTGTACGGAGGGGACAAGTAAGTATATCATACAGTTCTAGACATTGTACGGAGGGGACAAGTAAGTATTTCATACAGTTCTAGACATTGTACGGAGGGGACAAGTAAGTATTTCATACAGTTCTAGACATTGTACGGAGGGGACAAGTAAGTATTTCATACAGTTCTAGACATTGAAAAAATTTTATTTATTTTATTTAAAACACGTTTTTTGGAGTTCACCTTTCTGCACTTACCAAGAATTGAAGGCTACTCTGCCTCTACAAAATGGTATGATATTTTTTTTAAAAAATGGTACTATTTCTTTGCAAAGAAAATTTATGTTCCCTGTAAAAGGAAGTTACTATCATTTATCTGGGATCTTTTTATACATTGATAAGAAGCATTAGCATCTTTATAAAGAAAAGTACACATGTATTGGGATTATTACCATGTGCTCAATTTAAAAGAAACAAGTCAATTTGACCTTTTTGACCTTTACAATTGGTGTACCTAGTTATGACGGGTACTTTATACAATACTGCGTACAATCATGTTGTAAAACATAATTTTATCTCACTATTACAGCTCCCCTCATTATCCCTTCACAAACAAAGTTTGGAGGGGATATAGAATTAAGCTTGTATGTACGTGTGTACGTAAGTATGTACGTACATATGTTACACTTTCTTGTCAGAGCTCTAATAACTTTATTTCTCAATGGAATTTCACGAAACTTGATACAAGGGTTTACTATGGTAATATCTCGGACGAGTTCACGTTTTGTAACAAGCTCCTTTATTTACAGAGTTAATGCCCATTGTTTATTTCATTGAAATATTATTGTCAGCACTCTACATATGTTATACAATATTTCCATTGCGAGGGGATTAGTATCACTTGTGGTGCCTAGTTTTACATTTAATTTCAGTTGAAGCATGCAGCATCTAACTTGTGTGTACAATCAGAGGAACAGGTATATTCTAAAAAAGCCTTATTGACTCTGAAAAACTGTGGTACAAGTGGCAAAGAGTATAAAAACCAAATCTGGTTTGAGACCAGCAACAAAGAACTATCTTTGGTTGATCTTTTGTGCATGGATATTGAAACTACGCCACAAGGAAAAGCATATGCTAGACTGATGAAGTGCCATGGAAGGAAAGGTTCACAGGAGTGGAAATGGACTGCTCAGGTATTTTTCCCTTTGGAATCTTTTTTGGAATGATTCTCCCATTTGTGTAAAAAAAATATGTGGGATTGACCATCAAGCATATTTTCCATTTTCACAGAAGCTTGTGATATTTGCATGGCTTTATAATATGTAAAAGAATTATAGTTGGATGTTTTAGACACAATTTTAACAAACATATTTAGTTTAAAATAATGGCTTCAATAGGCATTTAACTGATTCACAACAAACCGCCATCACAACATCTGTTTTGTATTTATATTTCATCTCATATTTTTTTGGTGCCTGTGTTGCCAAGTGGTTAGACCATCAAACTTTAAACCATGATGTCTCTCACTTCTAGTCAGTGCCGAACAAACCTAAGCTGATTATGTGAACAAGTTTACATGCAAAAGGCTGGTGGTCCATTGTATTAGCATCTTCTCCTCCATATTTAAAATCTAGCCAACACTGTATAACTGAAAAATTGTTGAATGTGGCCTCAAACACCAGTAAAGCAAACAAAAAATCTGATAAAGTGAAGGTAACCATGGGAACAGAGAAATTTTGACCTCCCTGATACAAAATATTGTCCTCAAGTATGTAAATTTGAATCTTGATATTGGGGTCATTATCTCATAGTAACAAACTAAAGAGCTCCTATGTATTAGTTATCTATATGGAGTCATTATCTCTTAGCAACAAACTTGTGAGCTCCTCTATATATAAGTCATCTATATGGAGTCCTCATCAAACACTAATGAGCTCCTCTATGTAAGTAAAGGAGTCAAAGCAAAACAGCTCCTGTCATATATGGAGTCATTATCTCATAGAAGAGCTCCTCTATATAAGTCATCTATATGGAGTCATTATCTCATAGCAACAAACTAGTGAGCTCTTCTGTATAAGTCATCTATATGGAGTCATTATCTCATAGCAACAAACTAGTGAGCTCCTCTATATATAAGTCAAATATTGGAGTCCTCACAAACTTGTGAGCTGTAAATTCATCTATATGAGTCATTATCTTGCATATTGTGGAGTCTTCTGTATCTCATATATGGAGTCAACAATAGCAACAAACTAGAGCTCCTCTGTCATCTATATGGAGTATTATCTCATATGGAGTCTTCTGTATAAGTATCTCATTATTTCATAGCAACAAACTAATGAGCTCCTCTGTATAAGTCATCTATATGGAGTCATTATCTCATAGCAACAAGCTAGTGAGCTCCTCTATATATAAGTCATCTATATAGAGTCATTATCTTATAGCAACAAAGTGATCCTCTTCTGTATAAGTCATCTATATGGAGTCATTATCTCATAGCAACAAACTAGTGAGCTCCTCTATATATATCTATAGTCATTATCTCATAGCATATAGTTCCTATGTATAAGTCATCTATATGGAGTCTTATCTCATAGCAACAAGCAGCTCCTCTATATAAAAGTCATCTATATGTGTCATGCAACAAGCTAGTGAGCTCCTCTATATAAAAGTCATCTATATGGAGTCATTATCTCTTAGCAACAAACTTGTGAGCTCCTCTATATATAAGTCATCTATATGGAGTCATTAGCAACAAACTAATGAGCTCCTCTATATAAGTCGTCTATATGGAGTCATTATCTCATAGCAACAAACTTGTGAGCTCCTCTATATAAGTCATCTATATGGAGTCATTATCTGATAGCAACAAACTTGTGATGAGCTCTTCTGTATAAGTCATCTATATGGAGTCATTATCTCATAGCAACAAACTAGTGAGCTCCTCTATATATAAGTCATCTATATGGAGTCATTATCTCATAGTTGTGAGCTCCTGTATAAGTCATCTATATAAGTCATCTATATAGCAACAAACTAATGAGCTCCTCTGTATAAGTCATCTATATGGAGTCATTATCTCATAGCAACAAGCTAGTGAGCTCCTCTATATATAAGTCATCTATATAGAGTCATTATCTTATAGCAACAAACTTGTGATGAGTGATAAGCTCATCTATATAACATAGCAACAAACTAGTGAGCTCCTCTATATATAAGTCATCTATATGGAGTCATTATCTCATAGCAACAAAATAGTGAGTTCCTCTGTATAAGTCATCTATATGGAGTCATTATCTCATAGCAACAAGCTAGTGAGCTCCTCTATATAAAAGTCATCTTATGCATACAACAAGCTAGTGAGCTCCTATGTCATCTATATGGAGTCATTATCTCTTAGCAACAAACTTGTGAGCTCCTCTATATAAGTCATCTATATGGAGTCATTATCTCATAGCAACAAGCTAGTGAGCTCCTCTATATAAAAGTCATCTATATGGAGTCATTATCTCATAGCAACAAACTTGTGAGCTCCTCTATATAAGTCATCTATATGGAGTCATTATCTCATAGCAACAAACTAGTGAGCTCATAAGTCATCTATATGGAGTCATTATCTCATAGCAACAAACTAGTGAGCTCCTCTATATATAAGTCATCTATATGGAGTCATTATCTCATAGCAACAAACTAGTGAGCTCCTTTATATAAGTCATCTATATGGAGTCATTATCTCATAGCAACAAACTAGTGAGCTCCTATGTATAAGTCGTCTATATGGAGTCATTATCTCATAGCAACAAACTAGTGAGCTTCGGTCATCTATATGGAGTCATTATCTCATAGCAACAAAATAGTGAGCTCCTCTATATAAGTCATCTATTAGGGGTGGGACGGTTCAGGATTTTTTCGGTTCGGTTCGGGTCGGTTTTTTCTGTTTCAGTTCTCGTTTTTTTCAGTTCTAAAAACTGACTCTTGGATTCCAAGTGCAACCACAGAAGTATAAACACATTCTAGAACGAATGTCAGTCGAATGGCACATATTTTTAACCTAAATATGAGACCCTGTGGTGCAACACAGCAGTATGTGGGTTCCAGTTCATATCTCTAGCCTACCTTACACTATTTGTGAAATTATATATCTTTAAGATAAATCTGTGCATGGAACAGTAGCATTTCTAACAAGCTACTGATTAATGATACAGAAATGCATTGTAATTTGCTTATATGGAATACTTGCCTTCAAAATATTCTCTCCATTTACATTGTAAGAGAAATATGCTGTATTGCTATGTTTAATTCACTAAATTATTTACTCTTGACATCTTGTTTAATCCTTACTTCTTTGGAATTACATTTTGGAAAAAAATATTTATGAGAGGGTATAGAATACCACAGGCTGAGGTTAACGGATCAACTGTCAAAAACTTGGCCTTTCTGCAATAGAGTAACTCGTAGGTGTTTAGACACTACAGAGTAAACACTGCATGTCAAATTGTCATGTTTATTATTTGAAAGACTTGCCTACTGACTGTTGATTATGCATTGCCATATTTTTTCATCGGCATCTGGTTTCAGTTGCAAATAATCCCACATGAATGTAACTCGAATTAATCAAGCCCTTTCTGTTCCCAATCCCCCTTGTTTCGAGGAATGAAGTGATCGTAGTGAGCGAAATATAACAACTGTTTAACAACACGAAAGAACAGCTTCATATTAGCCGCCATTTGCAATTTATACTGATAGCACTAAACACCTAACAGACACAATAATACGAAATAGCTGCAAGTTATTTAGAGGCTGGATATATTATCACATCTCTACATTCAAATTATATCTGTATGTATCAGTTATAGATTATTTTATATTCTGATAAAGAATATTACGTTTTTTTAATTAAAAGTATTAGTGTCCGCTTCAAGTAAATGTCGTGCCGTTTGGGTCATTAGAATAACAATTTTTGAACTGAACCGAACCGAAATCCGGAATATAAGATCCAAACCGATCAGTTCGACATCAACGGTTCGATTCTTCGGTTTTTAACCGAACCGTCGCACCCCTATCATCTATATGGAGTCATTATCTCATAGCAACAAGCTAGTGAGCTCCTCTATATAAGTCATCTATATGGAGTCATTATCTCATAGCAACAAACGAGAGAGTTCCTCTGTATAAGTTATTATTAATCACTGGTAACAATAGTAATATTGGCCTAATACAGATTTTTCTGCCCAAACGATATGGAATTCATAAATAGGTCAATGTTGACAAAACTAAGCCAATATCGAAAAAACTAAGCCAATATTGAAAAACTCAGCCAATATTGAAGTCGCGTGAGCAAATGCAAATTCAAGTTAGAGCGTCAGCGGCCACCATTTCTTTTTCAAATCGAATTGTACGTGCATCTTTTCTGTGCCCTATTAGCCTAAACGGATTTCATATAGGCTCGGCTTCGCCTCAGGCCAATACAACAGACCTCTGCACAATAACTACATGTAGGCCAATATGGAAACCACTGATTAATAACCCTATATTATATGGAGTCCTTATCTCATAGCAACAAACTAATAAGCTCAAAGTTATCTACATGGAGTCATTATCTCATAGCACAATAGATTGATCTTCAGGGTCATTATGAGGCCATTATGATACAAGATTTTTAACAATATTATCAATATTTTACAGGGATCTTAAACATTATTGGACACCATTCATACATTGTATCTATGAAACATATTTAATGATGAAGAATTTTGTTTGTTTGCAGCATGAGGTGAGCATGTTATACAATCCAGCGACAGGTAAGTGTCTGTCTGTGACATCATCAGTAAAGAATGCGTACCTGACGGTAGACATTTGTGGTGATAATCCAAACCAAGGATTTAAGATGTGGTAGAGAGTACCACTAACTAATGTTCGTGTTTCCAAACCAATATGGAGTACTGCAGACTTTTCACATGGGTTGGTATTTGAGTGTTTATCCATTATGGAATACAGACTTGTTTACACCATTTGTAAGTTGATGCCACAAACTGGTATAGGTTATTTACAGTCACAGCAATAGCATAAAAGACTGGTGTTCTATAAATACACCTTATGCAACTTGGACTTGTGTTAATTGTTCATGCAGAGAAGGCATAATAAACTGGCAGTATTATTGTGTCATCAAATTACACCATTGACTGGTATGAATACATTTAAGGTGTTACACAGAATTTTTATGAATACTCCAAAAAGCATCAAAGACTGTTGATATATACAGTATTTAAAACTCCACTAAAGGATTGGTGTTATTTTACAGCAATATCATTACAACCTGGTGCAATTTTATTTTAAGTCTTGTTAAGGACTGGTGTTATTCAAAATTATAAGTCCACTTAAGGATTGGTGTTATTTAAAGTTTCAGCAATATTCATACAACCTGGTGAAATTTTATTATAAGTCTACTGAAGGACTGGTGTTATTCAAAATTGTAAGTCCACTAAAGAACTGGTGTTATTCAAAATTATAAGTCTACTGAAGGACTGGTGTTATTTAAAGTTTCAGCAATATTCATACAACCTGGTGGAATTTTATTATAAGTCTACTGAAGGACTGGTGTTATTCAAAATTATAAGTCCACTTAAGGATTGGTGTTATTTAAAGTTTCAGCAATATTCATACAACCTGGTGGAATTTTATTATAAGTCTACTGAAGGACTGGTGTTATTCAAAATTGTAAGTCCACTAAAGAACTGGTGTTATTCAAAATTATAAGTCTACTGAAGGACTGGTGTTATTCAAAATTGTAAGTCCACTAAAGAACTGGTGTTATTCAAAATTGTAAGTCCACTAAAGAACTGGTGTTATTCAAAATTGTAAGTCCACTAAAGGACTGGTGTTATTCAAAATTGTAAGTCCACTAAAGGACGTGTGTTATTTGGATTTACAGCCAATAAAGTACAAACTGGTAGCATTTAATTATAAGTCCAATAAGGGACTGGTTTTATTTAGTTCTACAGCAATATCAGTGTACAATCTTGTGACATTTAATTATAAGTCCACTAAAAGACTAGCGTTATCTAGATTTTTACCATGACTTGTGTTGTTATAAAACTCTCAAACGGTTGTATAAATGAAGCTGCAGTTAGTTAAACATACACAAATAAACAACAGGGCTGAATATATTTCATTGGCTGAGAAATTAACCTTTGACCCCACACTACTACTATAATGAAATAAAATGGCCAATTCAGAAAATGTTTATACTTGAAGATGCATCAAGCCTTGTTGTTGGTGGTCAAAGTTAGCAATGTTATAAAAGTATTTGGAGGAAAAGGGATCCTCTAAATTAAATTTTCTAACAATGTCAGGATTCCCACCTTTGACATATCGATGTAATCTTGAGAAACTGTGATGGAAGCCAGATATAGGTTTGACACAGTCATAAGAGTCGGGGCCCAATGGTGTCTAGACATGATGTAGGCTAATGTTCCATACTACGCAAATTTTCAGTTTTGGTTGAAACTAATTCAACAACTTGTGTATGTTGATTATCCTGTTTATCTAACTCAAGATAGTTCATTTTTGAATTTTGAAAATTAGCCCTTTCACCCCTGAGTATCTGGGTGGTGAAAATTAGCCCTTTCACCCCTGAGTATCTGGGTGGTATCTTCTTTTCTATTGTTTTAGACCACTCTATTATGGTCTGTAGGGTTGAAAGGGTGAACTAATTCCAGTTATATAAACATGATAATCAACTTACACTCGTTGTAGAATCTCTATTTACAGTGATATTAGTACAACTTGGTGGCATTGAATTAGAAGTTCACTAAGACTGGTGTACAACTTGGTGGCATTTAATTAGAAGTTCACCTAAGACTGGTGTACAACTTGGTGGCATTTAATCAGAAGTTCACCAAGACTGGTGTTTTTATGAATACTCTTCAAACATTAAAAACTGGTATAATACTGTAATGACAGCTTGGTTGTATTCATTTATAGATACATCAAAACATTATAGACTTATTGTTTTTAATTGAAAAAATACATTTTAATTTGTGTTGTTTATGTAATTTATAAATAAGAAGACCATAGATATGATGTATCATGTTTCTAATTTTTTATTTATGCCATATTAATCAATATACTGTTCATTCATTGTATGTTGTACAGATCATTTTAATTTTTTTTTTATTTTTTTTTTTAGCTGTTTTACATTGAATCATGCTCACTGTTCTAGTAAAATAAACATCAGATTTGTCATATACACATTTACCTTTTCTGCTATATTTTTCTCCATGTGATAAAAAAGATCTTTGTAGAATAGTATACATTTTTAAATGTTAAAATTGACATTCGTGTGTGTGTGGTTCTAAAATTTATTATCATAATTAACTTGACTAAAATTGATAAAATAAAATTTATATTTGTTGCAAACTACACCTTCAAAGTTCTGTCTTGCCTATATCAGAATTGTCTTGACAAAATGTTTAAAGAAATGGGATCAGCCATACCGCAATAGTTGTCCGGTACATATATATTTTTCAAAATAGAATTTAGATTAAATTAATTACTGCACATCTGGTAGTTGTTTGCATGACTTTATTTTCGCAAAACATTGGTTCCAAATTTGTCTGCGACATGATATTTTCACGATTTCAAATGCCCATTTCCTCAAACTATTATCATACTTCATTACAAAAGTTGTCCCCTGAAAGGCACAATGCAATGTTCTTGGGCTTGATATTTGCTGACTGACATAAAACAAAATGACAAGGTTTAGACCGTACACCCGTATTCTGTTGTAAATTCACGTAGAATATCCACCGTTATCTAAATCTTATCTTTTCATTTTTTATTTCATTTGGCTAATCTTAAGGTCAAGAACATTCCATTGTGCATTTCAGTTTCACTTTCATTATCAGGTTGGAAAATTAAGCGAGAATTTTATTCTTGTGAGCGACAGCTCTCGCAAAATTATGCATACATTCTTGCAAATAAAACCCGATTTACATTATTTTGATATTATTATAGAATTTGCAATCAAATGTAACTGAAGCACATGTCTTTATCTATATTTATTATGTGATATTTATGATTTGCCCGTATGATTCCAAAGAAATGTTTTGCTTGTACACATAGTTTGTGATAGTTTTAAATATATGTATGACTTATGTATATGTAGATAAGTTATTACATGTATGGGCTTCCATACACCCAAGGTGCTCTCATGTTCAGTAATGCTCAGTTTACGTTGCTTATTTTTGTTCTGTTATTTGGATTTGGATGAATTAGAAGTCCTGTTGTGTAGATATTTTTAATCAAATTAGAAACACACTCCCCTCCTCCAAAAAAAAAAATAATAATATTTTAAACTATCTGTTATTTTCTTTTTTAAGAACTTCAGATTTAAATTATCTTTATCTGTAGAATTAAATCCTGTGAGATATTTTAAAGTGTGGATAGTAACTTGGGTTTTCTAATGCAACATCTTATTCCACTTTGTTTTGTTTTTTTTTCTCTATTTTGATATACTGTATTCTTGGAAACTTTTTGCCCTTGGTCATTTCCTCCGCTTTATGACAGAAATCATTTTCACTCTGTCAATTCACCTTAAATCACCATATTCGCATGGTTGGAATGTATGTTCTTTCTTTAACTGTTTAGCATGAAAATTTCTCTTTCCTTTTAAATTTGCCCTCTTATAAAAAAAAAAACGAAAATAGCAAAAATTAAACAGAATTTAACATTTCCAAGTATACAATATGTCAAAGATTCCTTTTTAATGGTGAATTACAAATGATGTTTATTTGTCTGTAGATATAAATATGATATTTGATCAGGATTAAATCTATGGTAACATTGATTTGAAAATGTCAGGTAGGCTGTTGTGCTCTATCTTTAGTACACATACTATGATGGTCCAGTCAGTTGTTTCTTTAAAAGTTGTTTTCTACCGTCAGTGCATAAATCATGGTATATAAGTAAGAAAACTATGGAAACTATTGTCCGCTACATTCAGAACACAAATCATGGTGTTGCAGCAAGTCTGCTTCACCTGTATAATTTATAACTGGTAGAGTTTTTTGTTACCTTCATAGTTTTCCAGTAAGTCAGGTAGGTGGTGCTGCTTTACCTGTATAAGTTATAACTGGTAGAGTTTTTTGTTACCTTTGTGGTTTTCCAGTAAGTTTTCCAGGTAGGTAGGTGGTGCTGCTTTACCTGTATAAGTTATAACTGGTAGAGTTTTTTGTTACCTTCATGAGTGTTCCAGTAAGTCAGGTAGGCATTGGTGCTTTACCTGTATAAGTTATAACTGGTAGAGTGTTTTGTTTATTTTTGGTAGAGTGGTTTTTTTTTTCACCTTCATGGTTTTCCTGTAAATATCTTTCGTAGATTTTTTTTTTATCGCCATCCTTTTCCTGTTAAATATCTTTGGTACTTGGTTTTTATCATTTTCATGGTTTTCCTGTTAATTATCTTTGTTAGAGTTGTTTTTACTTTCGTTTTCCTGAAAATAATAACTGGTAGAAATGTATTTTTTTATTTTTCCTTTAAATTCATGTTGTTACTGTTTATTATCTTTGGTAAAGTTGTTCTATACCTCCATAGTGTTCAGGTCAGTATTTTGTCTCCTATGTAAATATTACATTGTACATCTGATTATATGAAAATGTTGCCATTCAAATGTAACCTGTAGATTACCAAACCATTTTTTTGAAAGATGTTCTCTCACAATTGGTCCTGTTTAGGGTAAAACTTCAATTTAATCTAAACTTATGTATTTGGTTGTTACTTGATGTATAGAACATGGTCACATTGATTTAAAACAATATTGAGAACAACAAAGTCCATATTTTCACATATTGCTGTGCAGATATATTTCATACTAGTTAATATAAGAAACTCTCAAAGTGCCATTATCACATCTGTCGATATAGTCGTATACAAGATTTTAGTTTGATTTTTTTCATTAAAATTGCAGTTTCTAGACTTCCCTACTCACATTATCAGTGTTGGACATGGTCAGATCTATAATTACGTATGCATCTTGTTTGTTTTTGTTTTAATTATGTGGAAGTAGGTGAGCTATTGTGGAACAATGTTGTGATCTATGTTGTTCTCAGTATACTTGCACTTGTTATTATTTTCTCCCCAGTCTATACGGAACATTTATGTCAGTTACTTTGATCAGTTTTCTTGATGGTGTCCTTAGGAACAAGATAAAATTAATCAACTAAAATGTTTATTTATTGTTTTATTTTTAACATAACTTATCATCCTTTATGTTGTAATCATTCAATGTTCATCTTTTGGAATATAAAAATAAAATTTTTCAATTGTACAGTTCTGTAAATGGTATGTTAGTATGTCTGAACTTCCAAATAACCTTGGCTTGTTGTACAAGTTATTTAGCTTATGTGTGTCAACAGGTACATTATGTATGCATATGGAAGGGAAATATCTTTATTTTATTTTATATCATAATCTCCCATGCATTGTGCTGTAATTGGTGTGACAGAGTGTAATGTAACAACATTTTATCATATATCTGTACTAGGTATAACTACATTTGTATGCGATGCAGCTCTGTTGGCTACTCATATCAATTTTCATGATGCTCTCGTTGGAAACAGAGCCAATAAATCAACTAAAACCATTCCTTGTATTATTTTATCTGTTGTTTCCGTATACAAATACATCAGGTATAGGTCTGCCCAGGTAAAGTGGCACATCCTGGTTGAGTCAAAATCCAAAACAATACGGTCTACTTTACCAAAGTAGGTTGTACAGGTAAATATTGCCTTGCACAGACTCCATGCATTACTGAATCTCTAATACTTTTGTGATGACAAGTAGCTTGTCATTACTGTTATGATTTGATTTAGACTCGTTGTGTTTGTAAATATGTGCCAATTTACCTTGGTAGACCTATATCTACATCAACTGTTCTTTTTATAGTATCATCAGAAAGTGTTTAATATCATTTTTATTTTCATTTACCAAACATGTACATCATGGAACAATTTAAATAAAACATACTGGTTATCAAATGACATATAGTTATCTAAAAATATGTCTGAACTCCCAAATAGCCTGGACTTGTATTAGAGTTATGTGTGTCAACATGCATGTGGCACTAAGATATTCAAATATTTTTATATTGTTTTGTAACATTGATTTATCATGTGGCATGCTAACAGGGGATGCCGACTCCTTTTGGACACCTGACCCCATCCCGTTTGGGATCCGCCATTGTTCTTCATGTTGAGACTGTTGTTATATATAATTTGTCGTATTCTAATGGACTCCTCATTTGGAATATCCATTGGTACTTCTTTATTATACTAGCAACATCAATCTTAACTAACAAAAAAGTTATAAAAATTTGCATTAATGTAGTATGATACATGTGTTTATGTTTATTGTTGTTTAACGTCCCACTCAAGAATATTTCACTCATATGGAGAGGTCACCAAATGACAGTGAAGGGCTTCAAATTTTGGCCTATGCTCGGCACTTACGGCCATTAAGCAGTGAGGGTTCTTTAACGTGCCCACACCTACTGTGACGCGGGACCTCAGTTTTTACTGTTTCATCCTAAGTACAGAAAACCCAACCTGCTGCGGGCTGGACTCAAACTCACAACCTCAGGATCAAGAGTGGAGCGTGCTACCAACTGAGGCAGGCCGGCTCTAGAACAATACATAAATAAGGTATAACAATAGTACGATACATAAATAAGGTATAACAATAGTACGATACATAAATAAGGTATAACAATAGTACAATACATAAATAAGGTATAACAGTATATGGTATAATGTCATATAAAACAGTAATGTGATTCCCCTCACCTATTTTTTTATGACCATTATAACCCAATAAACTTGTAAACCAGTTTATTTGAAAAAGAATCATTCCTCATCGATTTCAGTATGTATATATATATATACATGTACATATAACATTATGTATTTATTGGCCTTCATCAGTGAGATGTTTATTTCATATGATATATATTTTGATTATATATATACATGTGTATGTATGTATATATATATATATATATATATATTGTATATGTATATGTATATATATAAAATGTTTTCTGCTCAATATCCGGTAATATATATATATATCTAGGAGGGGAAGTAACGACAATGCTGTGGTCTTCATTGTAAAACAAAGGCATACGGGCTGACATTTTGATAAATGTGACTATCAAAAGTTATGAAAATAACTGAAAAAGTTGTTGACTGGCGTAAAATTATTTAAACAAAATAAGAAATAATAATTTTAAATAACATGGAACGATTTGATGGTTGGATGGTTCAAGAGAAAGTATTCAAGCCTGAAGGACATCGGACAAACACTAAACTGACGGAAGATCCAGAATTGGGATCAGGTGCCACGGAAGAGTAAGCATACGCTTGGCAATGGAACACTCTACAACTAGACCGTTTTTAAGCGATATAACCTGTCACAATGATTATTTTTGTCCCTGACATATAGTCAAGAATATGATAAAATGTGTGTTCAAATACATTATCAAACACGTAAAACGTTGTAAAAGATCTTCTTTTCGAAGTTATTTGTTTTATTAGAATTTAAGTTTTCCCGTACCTTAAAAAAATCCAGCTGTATTTCTGTATGCAATGACCTTTCAGATAATCATATGTACTTCGTAATTCGGTCAGGGGATCTCGGTCCTTTATGCGCTCGGACTATGTTTAAGTCGGTGTTTTATATTTATTTAAAAAAAAACAGGACGTGATTTTTATTTGAAAGTGCACGTATTATGCAAAATACATGTATATCCTTTTCTACGCTATTTTAAATACCTGAAGGAAATCGGATGAATAGATGAAAAAATGTATCAGGTCATTGAAGGAAATTTTTTCGATCTTTAATGTTACCCTGAATGCTGACAAAATCAAAACAATATAACTGAAAAGTATGCGTACCTCATGTTTTACAATCGTGGAATTGGGCAGTTCATAATCATATGCGTCAAGTCGAGAATGCGATGGGACGAGTTTAAAATGGGTCGAGAATACCCGATATACCCGGCACGTGGACAATTTCAGAAACGAATGTTTTAAAACGACCAAAAAAGACACACTTTGACTGATTTAGGTATGAAATGATGATGCACGAAAATAAACGCAAAGGGCAGCGATATATAAAGCTTTATATATCACTGCAAAGGGTAATAAGAATAGAATGTATATTAACTGCAAATAGCACGTGTTTATTGATCACTCGGTAATCTTCGTAAAAAATTACCGAAAGTTAATTCGCAATGCTCAAAGTATGGCGGACAAAAATAACTGATATTGCGGCTTACGTTTGGCAAGATTGTTGCAATTTTACACATGTATTTGTTACTCTAACCACCAGATGGTCTCTTTGGAATATATATGAGATAGAATATCACATAAAATGGACATATAAATTTTTTCACCTACGACAGCTCATATCGCTTTAACAAGGTCATTATACCAACCGTAAAATTTTCAAAATGTTGATATTAAAAATGATTACTAATATCCTTATCAAAAACTTATAAGTAGTAGTTGAACACGCTCTGACATATGAGATCATCTGTGAGAGATAAACACCATAATATACGGGAGAAAAGGGGATATTATTACCTTAAAATGTGGGAAATTGACGAAAGTAATGCTGAAATAATCACGTTTGTTTTATAGGTATGTTTTTAATGTTCATAGTTAGTGAAATGCCCAAGTAACAAGGTTTTTAGTCATTTTTAGTTTGTTGGGAAAAGTATTTAAATAATTGACTTAAATGTCTTTGTGGAATATGGAAAGTTAAATTAAAGTACTTTGAAGTAGTGATTTGTTTAACCCCGGCGCAACACAGTGCATGGACATAGAAACACGCACCAGGCCTCCGTTCGTATTACATTGTAAGCGCTCCCAAGCCTTTATTTCAAAACAAATTTTTATCAAATTTATGTTTTAGTTGTGATTTAGTATTATCTCATTCAAGTTCGAATTTCACTGACGTAACGTTATTTTTGTTGGAGTTATTGCCCTTTAAACTCTAAATATTCGCTAACACGCCTATAAACCTTAATGAATTTTATTAAAATTTTTATGGTAGTTGTTATTTAGCATTTTATTATAAACTACCAATATTTCTGTCTGTTTAATTCACATAATAAATTCCAACTTTCAGCATGATCAATTCATTAGTACTTGACACAATCTGTGAATCTTCTCTAGGATTTTAATGTTTAATTATTTTTAGCAAATAATGGATGGATATATAATAAATCTATCACTATAACAATAACGCAATCCGGCTTTTTAATCAAGTTACTGCTATAATCATATGTATATCTTTCCAGGAGTTAACATTCATATAAGCATTATAAAGTTTGAATTCCAGTGCCGTACCGGCCATTATTTTTGTTAGAGTTATTGCCCTTTGAACTCTGTACGTGCGCTCACACTGCCTCCAAACCATAAATGAGTTCATTCAAATTTATGTAATAGCTGTGATTTAGTATTATCTCGGTCAAGTTCGAATTCCAGTGCCGTACCATTATTTCTATTTGAGTTGATAACCGTTTCACTTTGAACTTGGAAAAAATTCTGAATATTTTTTTCTTGTAAGCGATCTCATGGCAACAAATGTTAACCGATTTTATTGTCTCCCGCATACAAAAACGTGTCAATTGTTAGATTTCATTCCGACGATAAATCCACCCACACAATTCCATGGCAACATATTAGATAATATTTTAACTACAGAATCTACTGCTCTGGCTTGTACATTTTCTGTCTCATATTCTGATCATTTCTCACATTTACATCATTCATTGCTATATTGTATTTAGAATCACGAAGTCTTTCCAGGAGTTAACATGCATATAAGCATAATTCCAAGGATATTGATACCAGAGACATATATAACACATATTACTTCTTATTATATAGAATTTAGATAGTCATAATGCAATTTTACTTATTTCCTCCTATTATTAAGTATATCACTACATGGAGGTTTTTGTTGTTGTTTTTTGTTTTTTGTTTTTTTGTTTGGGGTTTTTTTTTTTTGGGGGGGGGGGGGGTTGCATTATAAATCACCTTGTCTATGTGTTTATTGATCTGTTTCTGCATGTCATTGCTTAGATAGTAATTGGGTATTGTAATATAAAAGGGTATATGATACAATATTCCAAATTCATCAGCATACCTCCAAAAGTAATGATAAATCATCCAGAGGTCACCACGCGGTCTTCAACTGAAGGAACCCACACGGAGCCTCAAGCCCTTAATGATCTGTGAAAGAAAAAGAAATCAGGCCATATGTTACATTCAACTTTTACAATTCAGTAGTTGAAAGTTGATAAAGGATAGTTTTGAAATTCGCTGAATTGTAAAACTTTAATGTAACACATGCACACATCATATTAGAAGTGAGATCCGTATATAGTTTATCTTCATTAGAAAGCATATTGAATAAGAAGGTAATATATAAATAGAAGTCTTAAGCTCACAAACTTGAGGTTGTACTTCATACTGATTATCTGTATAACTTTGGATATGGAAACATTATTGATGTATTTCAATTTCTTTTTTTTCTTTCTTTTTTCTTTTAATTTTTTCCTTTTTTTTTTTTTTTTTTTTTTTTTTGTCTTTGGGTTTTTTTTTTGTCGATGGTCTCCTTGTTTTCTTTAATTTTCTAGTTTTGTTTTGTCATATTTTAGTTAATTACTTTTTTCATTTTCTTCGTTTGGATTTTTTGTTTGTTTATTTATTTTACTCCCTTTTTCAAAGAAATGGGAATTATAGTATATCCGCAGAATGACATCAGATTCCCCATCCATGTCTTTTCTTAGATTGTTGGTAAAAATAATTAAAGGGGCATTTATAGCTTTTTTTCACTTTTCCCCATTTTTACTACTTCGATTGATGTACAATAACAAAAAAAGGGGGAAACATATCAACACTGTATAAACATTTTAAAATTTCTATGTATTTTGTAAAAATTGCTTGAGAAATCGAGGTTTGGCACCTTTGATTAACTCAATCTTACTACTTGTATATGAATACCACACTGAACCAGACCTTATGTTTACAAAATATATAGGAATATAAGATTTTCTATGCCTGTGTATAGCTCTTATTTGTTTTTGTACATCCAGTAAAAGCTAATGCCCCTTTGAATTTTCAGGAAAGTTAGAGAATATCCTTGATGGATATTATAGACATAACACCAAAGTCACAGTTTTGGAAAACAAAAAGAAAAAAAGGCTAAATTAAATACTCAAGATGATCGTTTCTGTCAATAAGAAATATATATGTATTTATATATATTGGTACAATAACAAAAAGACTGAAATACGATCATGAATACACGACATTTACCAAAATTGGAAAGGAATAAACGACACTTGGCTACAATCCCCGGTCGTGCCAGATTTTCAGAGGCGTAATTTCATCTGTCCGCACAACTCTATATGCTTAGACAGTAAATGGTCTAGGGACGAGAGGCAAGGGATTTATGTAGTTAAATCAACTTGAAGCAAAAGAAAGCATATTGATTTTATCCTATTTCTGTTCACCCAGCATTGTTTACCGTCAATTGATGTTTAAGGAAGCAAATCAATGTGGTTTGAAACAAACTTTATCCTTTCAAATTAACCAAATTACTGTAATTTTGGTCAACATTATCATGTATCATGTATGCTTCAAACGTCCGATAACATTTCAATCGTTCTAGACTGTGTTGCATCAGAAATATAATAATCACTTTGAAATATTGTCAAATACAGGGACCTAGAAACCACTTGAACCCTGATTTATAAAGTAGAGATAAAATAGATAAAGATAAATTCCCTGTAAAGATAGAGATAAACAGACAGATGACCCTTTAAAGCTTGTATAAAATAGCATATAGTGACGTCACTCGAAATACTGTAAAATCCCACAGGTCAGGGGTTATCTGTCTGTACTCCTTGTTGTTACTAATTTGGTAAAGTAAATAGAGAGTATTTACATTTTACTTATATTACTTGTTTTACAATTTTCAATTTGTATTTAAGACGTGCGTATGTCATGACTGTACCCACCATATGACACCACCGACAAACCGTCTGTGTGGCAGAGATGCCAGTCATTAGGTTTTCCTCCCTGGAACCAAACTGTGACATCTATTACAGAGATTGGTGAGTTAATACAATACAAACGTTGATACGTCTCGAGGTGGAAAATAGGACGATCCATCGGTACAAACGTTGATTCGTCTCGAGGTGGAAAATAGGACGTTCCATCGGTACAAACGTTGATACGTCTCAAGGTGGAAAATAGGACGTTCCATCAATACAAACGTTGATACGTCTCGAGGTGGAAAATAGGACGTTCCATCAATACAAACGTTGATACGTCTCGAGGTGGAAAATAGGACGTTCCATCAATATAAACGTTGGTACGTCTCGAGGTGGAAAATAGGACGTTCCATCAATACAAACGTTGATACGTCTCGAGGTGGAAAATAGGACGTTCCATCAATACAAACGTTGATACGTATCAAAGTGGACAACAGGACGTTCAATCAATATAAACGCTGATACGTCTCGAGGTGGTCAATAGGACGTTCCATCAATACAAACGCTGATACGTCTCGAGGTGGTCAATAGGACGTTCCATCAATACAAACGTTGATACGTCTCGAGGTGGTCAATAGGACGTTCCATCAATACAAACGTTGATACGTCTCGAGGTGGTCAATAGGACGTTCCATCAATACAAACGTTGATACGTCTCGAGGTGGTCAATAGGACGTTCCATCAATACAAACGTTGATAGGTCTCGAGGTGGTCAATAGGACGTTCCATCGGTACAAACGTTGATACGTATCAAAGTGGACAACAGGACGTTCAATCAATATAAACGCTGATACGTCTCGAGATGGTCAATAGGACGTTCCATCAATATAAACGCTGATACGCCTCGAGGTGGTCAATAGGACGTTCCATCAATACAAACGTTGATAGGTCTCGAAGTGGTCAATAGGACGTTCCATCAATACAAACGTTGATACGTCTCAAGGTGGTCAATAGGACGTTCCATAAATTAAAACGTTGATACGCCTCATGGTGGTCAATAGGACTTCAATCAATACAAAATTTGATAAGTCTCAAAGTGGTCAATAGGACGTTCCATAAATTAAAACGTTGATACGTCTCAAGGTGGTCAGTAGGACTTTCCATTAATACAATGTTCATACATCTCAAGGTGGTCAGTAGGACTTTCCATTAATACAAACGTTGATACGTCTCAAGGTGGTCAATAGGACGTTCCATCAATACAATGTTCATACATCTCAAGGTGGTCAATAGGAAGTTCCATCAATACAAACGTTGATACATCTCAAGGTGGTCAGTAGGACTTTCCATTAATACAATGTTCATACATCTCAAGGTGGTCAACAGGACGTTCCATCAATACAAACGTTGATACGTCTTAAGGTGGTCAATAGGACGTTCCATAAATTAAAACGTTGATACAGCCGAGGTGGTCAATCGGATTTTGAACTATACAAACGTTGATACGCCTCATGGTGGTCAATAGGACTTCAATCAATACAAAATTTGATAAGTCTCAAAGTGGTCAATAGGACGTTCCATCAATATAAACGTTAATACGTCTCAAGGTGTCAATCGGACGTTCCATCAACACATTTGAGCGATTACAATGTTCAGAAGAATACACATAATATCCCTCGTATTTTTTTTTAATTCACTTTTTCTGATGGTAGAATACCATCAAATTTGTTTCGGACAAGTAAAAAGGTCAAAAAAACTAAATATGAAGAGATTAAATTTTGTTGTTAGATGGAAACGTTAAAATGTCATTTTAATGTCATAACAAGAAACAGACAAGTTAATGTTATTTTAATGACAAAACAAGAACAGATGGCAAGATTAGATATTATTCTAATGTCATAACATCAGATGGAAAATAAAGATTATTTTTCAAAATGTCATAACAACAAATAGGAAAGTAAAATGTTATCTTAAGGACAGAACAAGAGCAAATTTAAAGGTTAGATGTTATTTTAATGTCATATTTTGAAAATGAATTTTGAATATTGTTTCAACGATTTTACAGTTATATATGGTGGAGGCCAGTTTTTAATGGTGGAGGAGAGAACCCGGTTACTCGGGAAGAGACCACCGACCTCCCGCAAGTAAACTGGCAAACTTTCTCACAAATATCAGCTAAGGTTCGAGTCCCAGGTTCGAGTGGGACTCGAACCTGCATTGTTATTGTTTATCAATATAAGAAATAAAAAGAAAAAACAGAAATAATTTTTTTTGAAAACACAGCTAATACCCCTTTAATTTTTCGAATTTGTCCTGCTTCCACAAATATGTAATGTAAATTTCCTTTTATTGACATCAATCAATTTCGCTAGTTCTTAATGTTTACATCTTTGTTGGCAAAAGCCTAAAATCAATCGTTCTTGTAATAAAAATAACTAATGAGGTATTTTAAAAAGATCAAATATTTGTAAAACTCTTGTATTAGTTTTCAATATATTTTCATTTTTTAACTTTAAATTGTCAATTCATCAAACAATCTATTTATCTGATAGCAAGGGGAAAAAACGCCACTAACGTACAGCGATAACGATAGTTATTAGATTTATAATTTACACTTCCTACGCTTAACCATTTATTGGCGATCATGTGCAAAATGTATACCAAATTATGTTAACAGTAATTGTAATTGTTTATTGGGGGAAAAACTACATCAGGTTTATATGCATGATACATAATACTATATTTCAAGTTCAAGTTCGGGTTCTTTATTCCTTAAGCCTTTCGGCTTATCAGATGATACCAAACATTACACACACACACACACACACACACACACACACACATATATATATATATATATATATATATATATATATATATATATATATATATATATATAATACGTACAGCGAAGAGTGATATCCACCATGTATAATATAATACATGTATCTAGTGTGATAAACACGTAATATCAAACAGACATATGCACATTTAACACAATTACACTTTAAACTCACGCGACTGAACAAGGTGTATATAGAGCAGAACATTGAACAGACTGTAAGTCATAATTAAAGATTTGCAATTTACCACAGTTACACTTCACACTTATGTATGAAATGTATACCAAATTATATTAACAGATTTATATCAATTATAACCTATACATACGAATATTTGGGTATTGATATATAGTTTACTTGCATGCATATGTTTTTGAAGTATACTTCTTAATTTAACAAAACAGAGACAAGAATTTTCAGACAGAAAACGGGGATTTTCCACACTCTTTTGGGAATGCAACCTGGGTCTTGACCTTTTGAATCGGGAATCTGAGCAACAGTTTATTGAAATTGGGAAATCTAAAAGTACACAAAACTGTTTGAATATACAAGAATTTCTTCAAATTCATTATCATTGTACCTAAGTTGGAAAATTTGGACTGCAAATTGTGGAAAATGTTTGTACTTTTGCGTGGGGAATGGGAGCTTATTAGCCTACGATAGGGTGGAAATCTCGGGAGAATGTTCTCCGTTTTATTTATAAATACATGTACACATAAATACATGTACACTGTATGTATGTATGTATATTCAATTAAACTGTTTGACAAGTTTGTTTTAATTAAAGTGGTTTTGGACACCCATGGATGACCAGTGGTCGTTGGTTAGGCCTGACTGTTGTTAAACTCCACATGTAATATTTTGTCAGTTATACGGTGGTGGTAATTGGTCCCATCCCGTTTGGGATTCGCATTTGTTCTACATGTTGAGACCATAGCACATCTAATTCGTCGTGATCTAATGGACTTGGGCGTCGATTATTAATTGGTACTTCTTCATTTCTACTTGTGAAGGAGAAAACCTGGTTACAATAATCCTGGGGAAAATATCACTGACCTTCCACATGAAAATTCAAGATAGCATCACCCCCTCCCCAAATATTGATTCCAATTCAGACCATGTCTAAAGCCTTCCCCTAATAAAATGAAGAGTTACTAACTTTGGAACTTTTGTTCAAATCTTGACCAGTCTAGCACCACAACAAAAACGATTATACAGAAATGCAATTACTTTGATTCTATAGGTCTCGATGGTGGATAAGTTAATTAAAGTCGCCCAAATATCCGCAAGTTTCTTGACGTCACTACCATGTTGTCGACAAAGGACAGGAGACTCCAATAAAACACCAAGGATGAAACATGAGTTCACTACTACCAGGAACCAAGTTTTAATTCATTAACCCCTGAAAAATAATTGACTCTTCGGTAAATCAATGACTTAGACTAGTCCAAATGTGTCTTTTAGGGTTGAATGGGTCAACTGTGTAAACGCCAAATGAAGATTCTTCAATATCAAGGACGTTAAAGTAGACATCACTGGTATTAACACAGTAGACTATCATTAACTCACCGATCCCTGAAAAACAATTGACTCTTCTGTAAATCAATGACTTAGATCAGTCCAAATGTGTCTTTCGGGGTAAATGGGTTAAACAGAATTATCACTGATGTTATCCAAAGCGCCTATAAAGGTCATACCACGTTTTCAAACCGGAATGGGAGTTGTATGTATTGACTGTTGGAAATTTTAAAACAAAAAGTCTAAAACGTTCGTGCTGATGTCCATAGACGTATCGGAGCCTTCCAAATGCTCATCAGAGTCTGATTGGGTTATTTGTTATCGTTCTCCCTGTTTCTGCTAGTCATCGACCTTCTACTGATGATGTCAACGGATGGAAAGAAAAATGGAATACATTGCCCATAGTGTGAGCAACTATATGACACTGACTTTGTGGACGACCCTATACTACCTTCACAAACCCAACAGCAGATGCCAGATAAAATAGACATTTTGGTTCAAAGTTCAGCTTCCATTGGACTAAAATCTATAAAAGAGCAATGTCCATCAATACAGGATGCACACCCCATTATGGTACAGGGACAAGTATTGGATTATGTAGAATGCTTCACATACGTTGGAAGCATTGTAGACAGGCAGGATGGAACTGATGTAGATGTGAAGGGTAAAAATCGGCAATTCTTGAACAACATTCCGTCGACTTTAAAACATATAGAAAATCTGTCAGTGCGGAACTGATGCAGATGTGAAAGGCAAGGATCGGCAATTCTTGAACAACATTCCGTCGACTTTAGACCATTTAGAAAATCTGTCAGTGTATAACAGATGCAAGTGTGAAGGACAAGGGTTGGCCAAGCTAAGATAACATTCCATCGACTTTAAAACATTTAGAAAATATGTTCCAGACGTTAATCACCTAGATCAGGACCTGACTGAAACGTAGACTGAGTTGGATTTTGAAAATTCTACGGAGGCGAGCCTTCAGTACATCTGACAAATCGGGCAAGGAAATGGAACCCACCTGGAAAAAAGAATTATAGATGACACCTGTAGGTTTACCTGGCGCAGAGACATAGAGGACGGGAACATGGGAACACATGTATAGCGACTGGCACTGGGGGGAGACTAATGAGTGCCCGGTCAATTTCCTTCAGTGGACCATAGGCGGAAGTAAGCTAAATAGTTTCTCTTACCTGACATTTTCGGAGTAATAATACTCGTTATCAAGAAAATCCGTATTAATTACGATAAAATATATCGTACTAAGATTTTGCGTGAAAAGAGCTATAAGAAAAACTGTTTCGTAACTGAGAAAATCTCGATTCTAATAATATTTATGGCACGTAAAAATCACATTAATGAGTTAAACCTAGTTGTAATCACTTAAATCTAGTATTTTTTTCAGTAACCAACATTAACTGGCGACAAGCTAGGTTTAATTAGGCCAAAATCACAAAAATGAGTTAAAACCTATTTTTTCGAGTATAAGTGTGAATTTGGTTCAGTTAAACCGAGTTTTGCTACAATTAATTCAAATTGCAGTGCCAAAATCACATTAATCAATTGAACCTAGGTTTTCTCGAAACTCACTTTGACTGGAGAAAAAAATGGTTTTGATTGAGAAAAACTAGGTTTATTAGGTATAAACTAGGTTAAAATCATTATTGTGATTTTGGCGTGCTAAGTCGGTTAAACCTAGTTTTTTGTCATCAGTAACCCCCATTAACTGAAGAAAAGACTAGGTTTAACTGCGCCGATATTACAAAAATGAGTAAACCTAGTTTTTCAAATTTGATTTTAGTTTTTCTGCAGTTACGTCAAATTGGAACACCAAAATTACAGAGTTAAATTAAGTTTTTCTTACTGTCCTGACCTATGCATCAATAAATCTATTTAAATTTTGGTTTAAATTATATTGTATAAACAGATTGGTTCATACTATCTTGTGTTAACCGATTGGTTTACATCACCTTGTGTTAACAGATTGGTTTAAATCATCTTGTGTTAGCTGATTGGTTGACGTTATTTTGTGTTAACAGATTGGTTTACATCATCTTGTATTAACAGATGTTTTACATCGCCTTGTGTGAACAGATTGGTTTACACCATCTTGTGTTAATAGATTGGTTTACATCATCTTGTATTAACAGATTGTTTTACATCACCTTGTGTTAACAGATTGGTTTACATCATCTTGTGTTAGTAGATTGGTTTACATCATCTTGTGTTAACAAATTGGTTTACACCATCTTGTGTTAACAGATTGGTTTACACCATCTTATATTTTAAAAACAGATTGGTTTTCATCGTTTTGTGTTAACAAATTGGTTTGTAAACATCATCTTGTGTGAGCAAATTTGCTTACATCATTCCTGTTCGAAATACTGACTTGCCATATACCTTAACAAATCAGAATTTATATATTTTGAAGTCGTGACATATTGCGAGGTTTGTGTAATGGACATGTACAAGAGCAGAGATGTCAATTTTACCGTAAACGTGCACAAGTTTTGTATTCCGATGTCGGTCTTTGACAACTACATTGTAGGTCCTATGTACACACGCCTTTTATACTTAGTTGACATTTAAAACGTTGTATACATGTAGATCCTACAGAGCAAAAGAAAAAATATAGCATAAGGTTTCGATGTAGCACTTTTCCCGAAGAATATACAATTTTAATTAACTGGTTCTAATACCTTTAAAGCACTTTGGAATAAATACACGTACAAGTACACTTTATTATTCTGTACTGTCAATAGTAGACGGTTCATTATAAATTTGTATGAATGAGTGAAGAATAATATAGGTGACCTCGGGTCATTTTTAAGACAATGTATCTATATTCAAATGTAATTAAGTAATAAAATCAACATACATGAATTTTGTCGACCTGCTTAATCAGCGATAACATTTCGCTTGGGCCACCTCGGTCGGGTGCGGACAGACCTTGTTCTCTTTTTACTGGAGCGTTTCGCTGTGGAACTGTTTTTGAAAATGTGGTCATTTATGATAGATGTTAATATTTTGTGAATTCAACACATGGTTTCATAGGCTACTTACCTGTGTATTACCTCCTATCAAAGGAAGTATCGTATTTCTCCAGGACACTGAAATTGACAACTGAGGAAAGGAAATGTTCGGATTGACTACAGCTGTACGCTTTCTCAATGACTTTCCGTTTATTTTCTGACATGCATGTTTTACGCTAAGTAAATACTGAGGAGTGTAATCACGAGAGAAGCCGCGACTTTTGTACAGTGTATATATAACCCTGTACTATTGCTTGATATATAAAAACGTACACGTTTTTGTCTGATGTTAATTACGTTTTTTCTTTAAACAAATCTTTTCGGGATAAATATTTGTGTGCGTTTCATGTGATAAACTTATTGGTGGTAGTCATGTTTACCTGTGGCGTTCGTATCAGATTATCGACCGGTATATGAACCATTTTGGATTTAATTTTCTAGATATTTTGTTTTTGGATTAGTTATCGGATATTAAGAAATGGATTCATCAGATATTGACTGGGACGCTGTTCCTATGTCGCCAAGGGAGGTTTTGAAGTATAGACAGCGGTCCCGTATTAACGAGGTAAGTAAAAGTCAGGTGCTTGACAAACACTTTGAAAGTGAAAGTATAAATCATGTTACGATTCTGTGATGTTAGTTAGGTAAGTCACATAACAAGACTAATGGGTCTCTCTTATTGTGATATACATTTGTAGACATATGGTCATGTCATATGGTGCGGGTAGTGTCATGTCATATGGTCGTTGACGTTATGGTGTTTGTCATATACAATACAATACAATACAACACAATACAACACAATACAACACAATACAATACAACACAATACAATATAATACAATACAATACAATACAGTACAATACGATACAATACAATACAATACAGATATTTTTTTTGCCAATCATGGTGCTCCATTACAAAGTAATTATGCATAACACAATAGATTAACATGTTAGGCATATTGGCTGATATAGAGTGTCACAATATTGGGCCTATAATAGGTCTAAATTCATGTTTCCTAAGATATCATGCAAGTCATATGGTTGTATTATGACTCAATCATACTCTTGTTGTCATAACAATCATTGTGTCATATTTATTATAAACATGTCAGTCTGTCTTTTTCTGTATTTTCTGTGTCTCATGGTGGTTGATTTATGTATTTCCTTAATCTTGATATATTTATATACTGGAATTTTTACTTATAAATGTTTCTTTTGATGTGTCATATTATGACATGATATGACTTTATATCACTCAGCTGTCACTGCTTTTGCTATATTTATGTATTTTATATATCATAATGTTGGGATATCATACATTGTATGACTATGCCACACACTGACAGTCATATTTTGTCTTTATTACATCTTGTAGTATGTCATATGTCATAATGATACTATATATCATTATTATGATTGGCTGGGTGATATTGTATTTCACCTGTCATTTTGGGCTATATTTAGGTCAGTGCATGCATATAAAGCTTGAAGTATTGTTGTATAAATTTTAAGTGAGCTAAACTAGCTCAGCATAAATGAATAACAGTCATATACATCAGGGTGAAAATCAAGGAAAATAGGTATGTGGCAGCCATTTAATCTGGTATATATCAAGGTTCACAGATAAATAATTGTCATATACATGTATATCTGGGTATATATCAAGGTTCACGGATTAATGACAGACGTAAACATGTAGGTATATATCAAGGTTCACAGATAAATAATTGTCATATACATCTAGGTATATATCAAGGTTCACAGATAAATGACAAACATAAACATCTAGGTATGTATCAAGGTTCACAGATAAATGACAGACATAAACATCTAGGTATACATCAAGGTTCATAGATAAATGACGGGCATAAACATCTAGGTATACATCAAGGTTCACAGATAAATGACGGGCATAAACATCTAGGTATATATCAAGGTTCACAGATAAATGACTGTCATATACGTATACATTTGTGTATATACATGTATCAAGGTTCACAGATAAATGACAGACATATACATCTAGGTATATATCAAGGTTCACAGATAAATGACAGACATAAACATCTAGATATATATCAAGGTTCACAGATAAATGACAGACATAAACATCTAGGTATATATCAAGGTTCATAGATAAATGACAGACGTAAACATGTAGGTATATACATGTATCAAGGTTCACAGATAAATGACAGACATAAACATCTAGGTATATATCAAGGTTCACAGATAAATGACAGACATAAACATCTAGGTATATATCAAGGTTCACAGATAAATGACTGTCATATACAAATACATTTGTATATGACATTCATTTATCTGTGAACCTTGATATATACCTAGATGTTTATGTCTGTCATGTATCAAGGTTCACAGATAAATGACAGACATAAACATCTAGGTATATATCAAGGTTCACAGATAAATGACAGACATAAACATCTAGGTATATATCAAGGTTCACAGATAAATGACTGTCATATACAAATACATTTGTATATGACATTCATTTATCTGTGAACCTTGATATATACCTAGATGTTTATGTCTGTCATGTATCAAGGTTCACAGATAAATGACAGTCAACTCATATATTTTTTGTATATCTGGGTGAAAATCAAGGTCAATAAACGTCAGTCAATATAGGCCTATATTAGAGTGAAAATTTGAGGACTACAAATAAATAACAGTCATAGGGTGAAGAGGTGCAATAGGTGGTGACCACAATATGTCTCAAACTTAATTAATGGTCAACAAAAACATAAAAAATATAATTTATTTTTTCAAAATGGCGACCTTTTTATCTGGTTGTTCTGACAGTAACACTGACACACAGTTACAGACAGTGATGGACTATTTTCACACATGAAGCAGGTCAGTTTGACAGCTCTGATATATAATTACTTGTAATAAAGTGAGCCATCAAAATGGCTGACATTATATAGATCATGTACATTTTGTACTTGGAATAGCTCGTTTTCCTGAATTAAGTATATTTCTTACCTGTCTTTATTAATATTTTGTTGTGTGACCTTTTGACCTAATTACAAGTGTTTTGGGATGGAAGCATATAAAGTCTGAATACATGTATAAATTAAAGGCCAAGGAAGTGAAGTTCATATTTCTTTGACTTTTTGTTTAAGGTAATCCCTACATGCAATTTTATTTATTTTTCGTTTAGACTGGATTTTTATTGTTCTCCAAACATTTTCTATCACCAATGGCTAGACCTTGCACACATTCTGCTGTTTCCAAAGTTTTTTTTTTTTTTTTGAGACATGCACAAGGGTATTAGCATCTTAAAAAGGTAATCATTATTTGCAAATTGCCGAGCTAATACCAACTATAAATTAA
The DNA here is from genome assembly GCA_030159075.1 of Atrina japonica. Classification (NCBI taxonomy): domain Eukaryota; kingdom Metazoa; phylum Mollusca; class Bivalvia; order Pterioida; family Pinnidae; genus Atrina; species Atrina japonica. The sequence continues at coordinate 1,410,006 of BROG01000006.1, read as the reverse complement.
TGTGATCGTGTCTAAAATATTGATCGTTGTCAGTTTAACAGCTCTGGCAGTTATACGTACATGTTCATGAATGTATCAGAGTAATACATGTATATAGCATTATGTTCTTCTCGGGAACTTAGATTAGGTCAGTTTGACAAGTATTGGCAGTTGCATGTATATTACTGTCACTATGTTCTTCTCGAAAACTGTCAGTTTGACAAATTTTGGCAAGTACGTGTATATATATTTCTTATCACTTCAGTTCTTCTTGAGAACTTAGATTAGGTCAGCTTGACAAATATTGGCATTTACATGTGTATACATCACTACAAGTCTGTTCTCTGAAACTTAGATTAGGCAACATGTACTGTGACAAGTAAATGGCAGTTACATGTATATGTATATAAATTTTTTATCACTGTGTTCTTCTTGGAAACAGATTGGGTCCATTTGACAAGTAAATGGCAGTTACATGTATATGTATATAATTTTTTTATCAGTGTTCTTCTTGAAAACATAGATTGGGTCAGTTTGACAAGTAAATGGCAGTTACATGTATATACATTTTTTATCACTGTTCTTCTTGAAAACATGGATTGGGTCAGTTTGATCAGAATTGGCAGTTACACGTATATGTAATGTGTATATCAATGTCATTGTGTTCTTCTCAGAAACTTACATTGTTCATGTAGATTAGGTCTGATTGACAAGATTAGCTGTTACATGTATATATATCACTACCGGTATTTTCTTCTCAGAAACTTTATTGGGGCAGTTTGATGTAAGTAGAAATGTAGATGTAGTTCCAATGTTTTCCCTAGTAAATTTGTTCCTTAAAAAATTGTTTGTCAGCATGTACCCTGACCAAGATCTTTGGAAATATGTTGGACAATTCTTGGAAATAGTAGACCCACTAGATCCAGTCATTAATGTAATATGAATCAGTTAGCTTAAATATAGTCCCGACTCTTCAACAGCTAGTGGAACCCTATCACACCTAGCCCCACTTAGTGTCGTATGATGTATCAGTTAGCTTAAATACAGACTCTTCAACAGCTAGTGGAACCCTATCACACCTAGCGTCACTTAGTGTCATATGATGTATCAGTTAGCTTAAATACAGACTCTTCAACAGCTAGTGGACCCCTATCACACCTAGCCCCACTTAGTGTCGTATGCTGTATCAGTTAGCTTAAATACAGACTCTTCAACAGCTAGTGGACCCCTATCACACCTAGCCCCACTTAGTGTCGTATGATGTATCAGTTAGCTTAAATAGTCTATAGATCTTCAACAGCTAGCGGACCTCTATCACACCTAGCCCCACTTAGTGTCGTATGATGTATCAGTTAGCTTAAATACAGACTCTTCAACAGCTAGCGGACCCCTATCACACCTAGTCCGACTCAGTGTTGTATGAGGAATCAGTTAGCTTAAATAGTCTATAGATCTTCAACAGCTAGGGGACCTCTATCACACCTAGCCCCACTCAGTGTTGTAAGATGTATCATTTAGCTGAAAACACATTCTGAAATGTATCACAATATACACCTGAGAATTAATCAGGTATATTTTACAAAGGACAGAAACATATAATCAAACACTTTCAAAATGTACAGTATATTGCTGGCTAGACATACATGTACAATATACAATAATTAGCCTGTGACAATGTCGATTTTCAATTTCTGTAATATGTACCTTAAATATTTATATACCTCTTGTCAAAGCACAAATCCAGTTTGTTATTTAATTGTATTGTATTCAACAGTTCAGTGACCAGAGTAAGATGAAAACGTTTTCTGCTTTTAGAAATACAATCGGCCTGTCTGAATAAAGACATTTAAAATATTAAGTGTTCCTGATTACGGAATATTGACGGTTTTTATTGTAGACCGATGTCTGTTGCACGAGCAACATGTCAGGTACAGATCATTTATGATCTCAGGTATTCTTTATGTATGTACTATATTATTTTCATGTCATTTGAGTTTATTCCAATATTAAACTGTCATCCATATAAGTCAAGTTGTATTTGTTTAGAACTGCGTTTGTACATGAATAAACATTTCACATAATAATTTGAAATTTCCACTAAATAAATCATTGGTGCAAATATAGTTTAACAAGAAACTACATTAAAAATTAATCGGTTTCACAGACTAACAGGGGCTTCAGTGGCCGATTGCTTAGAGCATAGCACACTTTAAACCATGGATCAGTCTCTCCCCTCCCCTTTTCAACACAGGTCCAAGCCCCGCTGGAACCTAAGCTTATTTTGTGAGAAAGTTTGCCAGTTTACCTGCGGAGGGCTGGTGGTCTCGTCCAAGGTACATTATAGCCTTGCTGAAACCTCCTTGAGACCATCAAGGAAAGACGTCTAAAAATGTTTATTTAAGGATAAATTTATAGTTTTAGACTTTGACACGATGATCACGTTGAACAAAGCAGATGCATTTAGTACATCACATAAAACAATAAAACTGAAATGCCTACATTTGTGCTTCTTTTCAACTTTGTGAGCCTTAATTCATCAACCTTGAAAAACAATAGACTCTTCTGTAAATCTATGTTTTAGACCAGTCCAAATGTTTCTTTAGGGGTGAATGAGTTAATTATGGATGCAGTTTTATTCTTATTTCTGTTTATTATAGAAAATATGTTATGATGAAAAAATAATAGAATTTTATGAAACTGTGATAGAACACCTGTTAAAATTATATACTATATGTCAAGATTTTTCTGCGAATAAAGATAATGATACAGTCAGGAGGATTTATAATGCTACATGTATATATATTTCTATATATAATACCCTTGTAGAGCCAGAAGGCGAAATGTAATGGAATAATAATTCTTAAGTCTTTTGTTTTTAAATCTTTATCTAGGTACATTGTATATATGTACTGGGAAAATGCTGATTTTAAAAAAGGCAAATTTATTAAGATCTTGTGTGATAAAAAAAAAACAAAAAACAAAAAAATATGTTGAAATAAATTATCTATTATCATACAGGATGAGTGACTTCAGGTAACTGACGTCAACACGAAGAAATATGACATTCAAATGTCACATCAAATTGAAATACCAGTTGTCCCAAGCGATTTATTCTACACTATAAGAAAGAGTAATGGCATTTTTGATTTATTCAAAGTATGTATATATACACCTTACATATTTAGAATTGGGTTTGCCTTCCTGTAAAAGACATGTAGTTAGGCCTATACATGATATATGTACATATTTCTAAGTTGCTTTTTCCACGAAATACTAGACTTAATTATGGTTCATGTTGACAATTGGATTTCGGTGGATTCCTATTAATTGCATTGCCAAAATATCAGAGAAAATTATGCAAATAACAAGAATATGCAATTAACAGGAATTAGTGTATTTTAGTGAACAATGATGATTCATGTTCATCTAGTCCTTCCATTTGTATATTATTTATATATTTATAAATATTTATTTTTATATATTTATATAATTTCATTTATATAATACTATCATAAATGTCCTAGATACATGTTTGTTTGTTTGTTTATTGTTTTAACTTCCCACTCAAGAATCTTTCACTCATATGGAGACGTCACCAAATGCCGGTGAAGGTCTTCAAATTTTGGCCTATGCTCGGCACTTACGGCCATTGAGCAGTGAGGGTTCTTTAACGTGCAACACCTACTGCGACATGGGACCTGGAGTTTTACTGTCTCATCCGAAGGACAGGAAACCAACCTGCCGCAGGCTGGACTCGAACTAATGACCTCACGATCAAGAGTTGAGCGTGCTACCAACTGAGCCAGGCCGGCTCCCTAGATATATGTACACTAGTAATGAATTCTCATTAAGCGTTAAGGTAAACTAATGTCATAAAAAAATAATTTTTCATAAAATATAGTTTGGTAAGTTCTCATTTCTATTAAAATAGTCTTTCCACATATAACATTTTACCATAATCAGTACATTTTCCTCATTTTGTGGAGTATTTTGTACAATTAACAAGAATTCTTGCTTTAACCCATGCAATTAAAAGGAATTAACAAGAATTATGCAATTATCAGATATGCAATGAAGTGGAATCGACTGTATGTTTATTGCTATCATGGTACCCTCACCATATAATGTCAAATTTCATTTTTACAATCATGTAGGATTTCATTCTAGGTGATTAATACATGTATATTAAATGTCAAAGGGTTATTAAGCTTTTCACGCACATTGCAGCTGCATAAAAATTACAATAAGTTCATTCAGACAAGCTAGCTTTACTGACTAAATTACTTTTTATTTAAATAGAAATATATTTATCATTCTATACCAAGTTATTTACATGTAGGTCTACACTAGAATTATGATGATTTGTGTTTGTTTTCACCCTTTCCTTAAATTATTTTTTGAGTATTGTCTTGTTCTGTATAACTGTATATATATAATTGTAAAATGAAGAAACAGGTAAAGAGCAACCTCAGTCTTTTCCCCACAACTTTGTCCACAGTACTGCCAGGTGAACCCATATGAGTTTTAATCATGGCACACAGACCATCTGTTCTTGAAGGAATTGAAAATACAGGTTCTTTCTCAGCCTAGATTTACATGTAAACCTAGCATCTCTGTTCTATAAATTTCCATAAAATCAATATTTCAGTCCATGTTTTTTGCAAAGCATCTAGCTGTAGTCTTCCAGTTTCTATATACACTAAAGAACCACTATCTCAGCACAGATTCGAACACAGTATGTCTGTTCTTCAAGTGTCTATACACTACAGAATCACTTAAATTTGATTTCTGAGCCCAAATTTAGATTCTTTCAGTTTCTATAGAGCCTAACTATCTCAGCCCAACTTTAAACCCTGCATCTCTGTTCTTCAAGTGTCTATAAACAACAGAGCCAAGCCACTTTTCAGCCCAAATTTAAACCCTGCATCTCTGTTCTTCAAGTGTCTATACTCAACAGAGTCGAGTCACTTTTCAGCCCAAATCTTAACCCTGCATCTCTGTTCTTCAAGTGTCCATAAGCAACAGAGCCAAGCCACTTTTCAGTCCAAATTTAAACCCTGCATCTCTGTTCTTCAAGTGTCTATAAACTGTTAAACAACAGAGCCAAGCCACTTTTCAGCCCAAATCTTAACCCTGCATCTCTGTTCTTCAAGTGTCCATAAACAACAGAGCCAAGCCACTTTTCAGCCCAAATTTAAACCCTGCATCTCTGTTCTTCAAGTGTCTATAAACAACAGAGCCAAGCCACTTTTCAGCCCAAATTTAAACCCTGCATCTCTGTTCTTCAAGTGTCTATACACAACAGATCCAGTCTTTTTCAGCCCAAATTTAAACCCTGCATCTCTGTTCTTCAAGTGTCTATACACAACAGAGCCAGTCTTTTTTCAGTCCAAATCTAAACCTTGCATCTCTATTATTTAAGTATCTATACATTACAGAGCCCCTTTCAGCCCAAATTTAAACCTAGCATCTTTAGTCTTCAGGTGTCTATATGCTACAGATCCACTATCTCAGCCCATGTTTAAACCCAGCAACTTTAGTCTTCAAGTTTCTATATTGTATAGAGCATCCCAGAACTAAAAAAAAAATCATCTCTGCTCTTCAAGTTTTTATAGAGCCACTGTCTCAATCCTAATTTCAACTTTAGAATATTTCAGTTCTTAAAGTACCGGTATTTATATATAAAATAGATTCAAAACCAGAATTTGATCCTTAGTTTTACAACAATATATTCTGTCTCATTATAGCGGGCTGTAATTAAGTGATTAAGGACACTGACAAAGACATCCTGTCCTTCAAAACAGCTGTTTCAGGCCTCATAATGAGTAACCAATGCTAAGTAATATATGTAACTGACGTTTATTGCAATTAATTTGCACATTTGTTAATGAATTTGTACTTAATTGTGTATTACATGTATATACTCCCATTTATTCCTATTTGTGTATGAAACATGGCACAAAAGTCAAATTATTATTTGCATATGGTGTCAATTACTTGTGGGTCAGATTGAAGAATGATGACGTTTGCTAAAATAGAAACATTGACATGTCATTGTACTAACGGTCTTATGGGATTAAATTAATTTATCCTTTAGTACAATTTGTCGGTGGGTAACATATGCTATTTCATATGACTGGAATAGTAAAAGTTCTGAAGTAGACAATTAAACTGAAAGTAAATTTATATCAGAGTAGTAAAAGTATATTTATGTATAAAGTATAACTCTTATCAGCTATTAATTGGTCTGTCACCATAAAACTTAAGAATTACGTAATTCTAAAAATTTTAAAACGACTTTGGCTATTCCTGAAATCTTTTTGTCTGAGCAAGCCGAGTTAAGAATAATTTTAGACTTCAGTAAATTCTCAAGTGTTATGGTTGCTGGCCCAGGCCTGTTGGTAGCCCGGGAAGAGCCCCCCTCTGAAACGGTTCAAATTGTATTGTTACTACAAATAGTAACTTAGGTCAATAAAATACTGTCCTTTTCTGTTGCCCCACCCCTCATTTAAATTTTGTTCCAACGGGCCATGGGTCTGCAGGTTTGTTGATGACTTCACAAATTTTTTAGACATTTAGTGTAGATTTTGAAATTTTGAAACTGAGTTTCAAAATCATTAAACATTTTGACAACTTGCAGTTTGTAAATTATCTTGAGAGATCATCCTTTATGCCACTAACATATGTTCTTTCAAAACAGGTAGTCTTTTAAAATATGTTTTATTTATAGACTTATCAAACATTGTTCTAAATATGGTCTCATGAGACAGGTGATGGTGAGAATGATCACCTAAAACAGGTGGTGGTTAGAGTATTCTCCTAAGCCAGGTGGTGGTGAGAGTGATCTCATAAGACAGATGGTATTGAGAGTGATCTCATTAGACAGGTGATGAGAGTGATATCATAAGACAGATGGTGGTGAGAGCAATATCATAAGACAGGTGGTAGTGAGAGTGATCTCATAAGTCAGGTGGTGATGAGAATGATCTCATAAGACAGGTGGTAGTTAGAGTGATCTCATAAGACAGGTGGTAGTGAGAGTGATCTCATAAGTCAGGTGGTGATGAGAATGATCTCATAAGACAGGTGGTAGTGAGAGTGATCTCATGAGACAGGTGGTAGAGTGATATCATAAGATAGGTGGTGATGAGAGTGAGCCATAAGTCAAGTGGTGGTGAGAGTAATCTCATAATATAGGTGGTAGTGAGAGTCATTTCCTAAGACAGGTGGTAATGAGTGATCCCCTAAGACAGGTGGTGGTGAGAGTGATCTCCTAAGACAAGTGGTGATGAGAGTGATCTCATAAGTCAGGTGGTGATGAGAATGATCTCATAAGACAGGTGGTAGTGAGAGTGATCTCATGAGACAGGTGGTAGAGTGATATCATAAGATAGGTGGTGGTGAGAGTGAGCCATAAGTCAAGTGGTGGTGAGAGTAATCTCATAATATAGGTGGTAGTGAGTCATTCCCTAAGACAGGTGGTAATGAGTGATCCCTTAAGACAGGTGGTGATGAGAGTGATCTCCTAAGACAGGTGGTGGTGAGAGTGATCTCCTTAGACAAGTGGTGATTAGAGTGATCTCCTAAGACAGGTGGTGGTGAGAGTGATCTCCTAAGACAGGTGGTGGTGAGAGTGATCTCCTTAAACAGGTGGTGGTGAGAGTGATCTCCTAAGACAGGTGGTGGTGATGAGTGATATCCTAAGACAGGTGGTGGTGACTGATCTCATAACACAGGTGGTAGTGAGTGATCTAATAAAAGAGGTGGTGATGAAAGTGATCTCCTAAGACAGTGAGCATTGTGAGTGATCTCCTAAGACAGGTTGTGATGAGATTGATCTCTTAAGACAGATTTCGCTTTGTCATACTAATGTAGTAGGCAGGAGAAAATGTGCGGCCAGACCGGGAATCCAGCCATGGACTTTCCTAATACTAGCAGGATGCTACTGGATGGGCCATCCAGTCCAATACCCTCGCCACACTCTTTCCCCCTTCACAAGATTTCTGATGCTAGAAATCAATGAGACTCTTAACACCACACCACAGTGGGTTATTTGGTTGGGAGCCAAATGTTGTAGGCATGGAAAAATGTGCGACCAGACGGGGAATCGAACCCAGAACCTTCCTAACCATAGTAGTATGCTCTTACAAACTGAGCTATCTGGGCCAATACCCTCTCCACCTCTACACTAACAATGTGAAACATGCAAATGCATGCACGGTCATTATAAGTCATTTTGGTTATTTAAATCCTACTCTGGGATTTATTTGAGTGTATCTAAAGGATTTTTTACCCTTGTTTTAATTTTTGGTCTTATAAGACAGGTGTTTGCTGATGTGAGTGGTCTCTCAAGACAGGTTTTACTGTATTCAACATATACCAATGTGAAACATGCAAATGCACACACAGACATCATATGTACATGTATATATGTCATTTTGGTAATTAATTCTAATTCAAGTCTTACAGTGTTATTTGAGTGACAGAACATTACAAATCGTTTTAAAATGTTTTAATTATGATACAGTAATTGAGGTTTTTAGAGTAAAAACCTGAATAATAAACCACTTCTAGGCTATTGTTAAAAGCAGTATACATTTTATTAAGTTACATGATACTAAAAGTGTATTTAAAAACCATGTGTACTATTGCTCCATTGTATAAGTTTTTTTTTTCGTTATTCCATCGGAACCAAATATTTAAAGTCATATTGTCTCTCAAATTCATATTTTCTTTTTCATGATTGAAAACTGATCATGGGTAAATTAATGTGAACAAGAGTGAAATAATGTTTCTGTGTTGATAAAAAATTAATATGGTGTATAATTGGTATTTTATAAAGTTACTCTAGCTGTGTAATCAATAATTAATGACCTAGAATCTGAAAACAGCTAATGGCTGTACGTATTTTTTTACCTAGATTATTTTCCTTGGTTTGTAGGTATTGTAATTCATTGGTCGATGTGTATTTACAAACAGAACAAAGATATTGCATATATTCATCCGGAAGAAGCAAGGCTTTGCCTCGGTCAGCATTGCTTTCCGAGGGTTAAAAATTATGCAATATCGCCCTCTGATTGCATTATCACCCTCTCATGAATGTAATATTTATATTATTATACCGAGTTTCATATTTGTTTGTTTTAACATATTACCATAGATATTTTACATCTGAACTATTAACCATCAAGCTAAAAAATACAAAACAAATAGCCTACAAACATTTTGGATACAACGAAAAAGCTCTCATTGGGACAAATCATACGTCCATTACGTTGGTGCATGTGACATTTTTTGGAATGTCACCTTGGCTCACTGAGACAAACCGTACACCTTCAATGTTGGCGCATGTAACATTTTTTGAAAAGTCACCCTGGCTTCTTTATCTTTTTTAAATGTGCAGGTGACATTGAAAATTTTCACATCTCTCTCAACCAATCAGATTACGAGATTTTAACAGAAGGTATAATATATATATATATATATATTATGTTCAATGTTGTAGTGATATATATATATATACCCCTGATCTTAAGTCTTGATATTGATACGTGTGAAAAAAAAGGACAGAAGATCGATACATGTATAAAAACAGACAGGAGGATATATTTTACGATATCTTTAGATAATACATCTTGATACCTGTATATACCTGGATATTTACTTTATCACATATATCTATTGTTAGTTTATTGATATATTTACAACCTATTTAGACTCAACACAAAAGTGACATCTGTTTAATTACTCCGGATCAATCATTTCTTTCATTTCAAATTCTAAACCATCTTGTCTATTGATAGATCACAGGTTGCACATGTACATCAGCTCTTGATTTTACGACCCAAAAAGAGTCAGAGCTAGCTCCTGTAAGGAGTAAATACTTGAAGTTCGGATTGGGGTGGATCTAAGCAGGTAAATATTTCAATATGGATCTGAAGGAACTATAAAGCCATTATTCCTTGTCAGGGCAGATGTTGTTTTCAGACCTTCACTGTATTAAAAAACCCACAATTCCATGTCAGGGCACTGTATAGGAAAACCACCATTTCAGGACAGATGTGGTTCTATGTCAAGGCACATTGTTTTTAAGTCAGGGAAATTGTGGTTTATTGTTTTGTTTGTTTATTGTTGTTTAACGTCCCACTCAAGAATCTTTCACTCATATGGAGACGTCTCCAAATGCCGGTGAAGGGCATAAAATTTTGGCCACTTACGACCATTGAGCAGTGAGGGTTCTGTAACGTGCCGACTCCAACTGCAACACGGGACCTTGAGTTTTACTGTCTCATCCAAAGGACAGGAAACCAACCTGCTGCCGGCTGGACTCGAACTCACGACCTCACAATCAAGAGTTAAGTGCGCTACTGACTGACCCAGGCTGGTTCAAATGTGGTTTTAAGGACCTTCAATGTATTGAAACCACAAGTCCATGTCATGGCACTGTAGAGTAAAACCACCGTACCATTTTAGAACAGATATGGTTAAGGACCTTTACTGTATGTAAACCACCATTTTAAGGCAGATGTGGTCTTAGTACCTTAACTGTATTGTCATAGACCCATACCATAGGTACTGGTGATGTCTAGATACACATGAACAATTTGAAAGAAAATATTGTAAAAAAAAAAAACAACAATCAACATTCACATTTATGTAACAAAACAAAGATAAAAGTTCTGAGATGACTGATTTGACTTCTATTCCCGAAAATAATTGAAGACTTGTACTGTGAACATCCTGTGGGGGGCCTCTGTGGCCGAGTGGTTAAAGCATCACACTTTGAACCATGATGTCTCTCACTCCGAGCACAGTATTTGAACCTAAGCTGATTTTTGTGAGAAGGTTTGCCAGTGTACTTGCAGAAGGTCGGTGGTCTTTTCCCAGGTACATTGTAACCGGGTTCTCTCCTCCACCACTAAAAACTAGCCGCCACCATAGGACTGGAAAATTGTTGAGTGTGGCATAAAACACTATTCAACATTCAAAATTAAAAAAAACAACATACTGTTTATGAGTATTTTTACTATTTGCTAAATTGCATTAAGTTTTAGTCTACATGTGCATGCAGTACCCCTTTTTTTTGAAAATATAGAAGATACATGCATATAGGATAGCATTGGACACACTGGGTGTAGGATTGCATTGGGTTTAGAAAAACAAGGTATAGGATAGCATTAGACACACCAGGTGTAGGAAATCAGTGTATGATAGCATTGACACACCAGGTGTAGGAAATCAGTGTCATAGCATTAGACACACCGGGTGTAGGCAAACAGTGTATGATAGCATTAGACACACCGGGTGTAGGAAAACAGTGTATGATAGCATTAGACACACCGGGTGTAGGAAATCAGTGTATGATAGCATTGACACACCAGGTGTAGGAAATCAGTGTCATAGCATTAGACACACCGAGTGCAGGAAAACAGTGTATGATAGCATTAGACACACCGGGTGTAGGAAATCAGTGTATGATAGCATTGACACACCAGGTGTAGGAAATCAGTGTCATAGCATTAGATACACCAGGTGTAGGAAATCAGTGTATGATAGCATTAGACACACCAGGTATAGGAAATCAGTGTATGATAGCATTAGACACACCGGGTGTAGGGAAACAGTGTATGATAGCATTGACACACCAGGTGTAGGAAATCAGTATATGATAGCATTAGACACACTGGGTGTAGGAAAACAGTGTATGATAGCATTAGACACACCGGGTGTAGGAAAACAGTGTATGATAGCATTAGACACTTTGGGTATAGGAAAACGGGGTGTATGATAACATTAGACACTTTGGGTATAGGAAAACAAGGTGTATGATAACATAGACACACACCGGGTGTAGGAAAACAGTATATGATAGCATTAGACACTTTGGGTATAGGAAAACGGGGTGTATGATAACATTAGACACTTTGGGTATAGAAAAACAGTGTATGATAGCATTAGACACTTTGGGTGTAGGAAAACGGGGTAAATGATAACAATGGACACACCAGGTGTAGGAAAACATGGTATAGGATAGTATTGGACATATCAGGTGTAGGAGTGCATTGGATTATTTATATAGGCTGTAGGAAAGCATTGGACAATTATAGGGTGTAGGAAAATGGTGTAGGATAAAATTTGACATTTAGGGTGTAGGAAACAACCTGTATCCTTTTAAGGTAGCTGTACATTTCCTGTGATATGTACCCGTGTCTGTAGGAAATTTTAATTGTGTATTGGCAAACCTCTGATCTCCTGTAAAATTACTTTGCTAGTTTTTGTCCTGCGGTTATTTATATCATACGGATTTATTTATTTATTTATTTGCTGGAGTTTTGGTCAGGGTTACTTCCACATAAACATGCAGGTGTTCTTTTGATTTCTTATCTTGTTTATCCAGATAAGCTACTATTAATTTGATGTTTTTGTTTGTTTTAATTTACCCCATACATGTAACATGTTATCTTTACAATTTTTGAAAAAAGGAGGGTCACCACAGGGATCATGTTATCTTTCCATTGCTTTTTGAGAGATGGGGTCACCATAGGGATCATGTTATATATCCATTGCTTTTTGAGAGATGGGGATCACTGCAGGGATTTTGTCATCTTTCCATTGCTTTTTGAGATATGGGGTCACTGCAGAGGTCTAGCAGTTACTAATGTAAATAGGTATTTTGACATCTATTGATGTAAACAATTTTTAAGGCTTTGATTGGCATTTGATTTTCCTGGCTGCCTCTCTCTTAAGGCTAAACTGTAGTATAACTGTTTTATACTTAGACCAGCTGATCAACATTAAAGTTTGATCCAGCTGCCCTGTTTTTAACTGTAAATTTTATATGTTGGCAAAATTATCCTAACACCAGACCCCTTAATCTGCCATTGAAGTTATGACCTGGCTTGTCAGCATGTGGACTATTTGTGATATAGGATATTAACATGACTGAGCAATATTTTTTACAAATTCTTGTTAAATTATCACTTCCTAGAATATCTTGTTTATGTGAAACACAGTTAAAATGCTACTTTACAGTTATAAACAAGTAATTGTACAACTTCCTGTGTTTGACATATTATCATGAGACAGACGTCAGTATCTTGTCATCTCTTTCGCTTTCTGTGTAATGTGGGTTATTACTTGTGACTGAGTAACTCTGTTGATTTATTGTAACTGAGTAACTTGAATGATATATTGTAACTGAGTCACTTGGATGGTCTATCATAATACTGAGTCATGTGGGTGATCTGTTGTGACTGAGTCACTTGGGTAATCTATTGTAACTCTGAGTCATTTAGATTATCTATTATGATCCTAAGTCATGTGGGTTATCTATTGTGACTGAGTCACCTGGGTGATCTGTTGTGACTGAGTCACTTGGGTCACATTTTGTAACTCTGAGTCATTTGGGTGATCTATAGCAACTATGTTTGCTTGGGTGATCTATTGTGATCCTGAGTCTCTTGATTGGTCTATTGTAATTGAGTCACATTGGTGGTCTATTGTAACTGAGTCACTTTGGTGATCTATTGTAACTGAATCACTTTGGTGATTTATTGTAACTGAGTCACTTTGGTGAATGGTGATCTATTGTAACTGAGTCACATTGGTAGTCTATTGCAACTGAGTCACTATGGTGGTCTATTGTAACTGAGTCACTATGGTGGTCTATTATATATAAGTCACTTTGGTGATATATTGTAACTGAGTCACTTTGGTGATATATTGTAACTGAGTCACTTTGGTGATATATTGTAACTGAATAACTTTGGTGGTACATGTATATTGTAACTGAGTCTCTTTGGTGATATATTGTAACTGAGTCACTTTGGTGATCTGTTGTTGAGTCTCCTAGGTGGTCTATCATTACAGAAATGATATGGAATCAGCTGACAGATAAAGACCTATTAAAAAATTCCTCTGTTGTATGAATTATAGATTTATATAATTTCGAAACTTTTACAGCTTTTCTTGAGAGTGTAAGCTACAAGTTTCAAACTTGGATGTCATCATGTGATCATTTGTACGCAGGTGTCCTATTTCTTAACATCTTTTAATCTTATCCCAAGATCTCCATTGTCTACCTCATCATCTGTTTTAACAGCTAATAACTTTGTTTTACCTGTATGTCGTGGTTTTCTCCGGTATGAATTTATCCATTAACCTTATGATCAGATGGTCCTTTGATGTTAAGATGTCGGTTAACTATCTCTTTATCTGAGAACCTAGGACAATCTGTATTTTTCTGGAGGTGCGATTCTATAGAATCATAATGTACTAGCTATCATCTCTGTATACTTTTAGAGATAATGGAATTGACCTTCATTTTATATGTTTATGGTTAATTTCTTTTGGTGTAATATGTATTGTCCAAGAAAAAACAAAATCATCATCATCACCATCATCATCATCCTCAACACCACCACTATCATCATCATCATCATCAACATCATCATCATCATCATTGTTGTCATCGTCATCATTGCTACTCGTGTTTCATTTAGAGACATTACAGCAATTCTGATTCTTACTTGAATCATATCAGAAACATTTAAAACCATTTATGTAATTTGCCAGGTCATTTAGCGGTATGGTATGGGATTATCTATGGTTAGTAGATTTCTTCACCTGAATTGGTTTGAAATGAACTGACTTCAGATAGAGATAATGCTGTACCCCTAAATGACACACTTACTTTTAACAACGTATCAGGTTTTTTCTTACTCCCCATTATGCCCAATCTCTAGGCATATACCGTGAAACCTGTATTGAAAGGCCACTCTCATGAACGACCACCTGTCTTCTGAGACCACATTCTGAAAACAACTCGCTTAAATATTCCTGTAAATAAAATCTGCCTTGAGAGACCACCTGTCTTGAGAGACCACATTTTAGTGGTAGATGGGGTGGTCTCTCAAGCCAGGTTCCACTGTACAAAGAATCATCATAAGGAATCCAATAATTACAACCTAAATGCATGAATACTAATAAGTTTCAGTCTATTTTTAGATTATATATTTATCATCATCATCATCATCATCATCATCATCATCATTATCATATTTTCATTTTAGATATCTTAATAAAATAATTCTATGTACTTCTATTCTCTATTTATATCATCATCATCATCATCATCATCTTTTCAGTTTAGATATCTTAATAATATAATTCTATGTACTTCTATTCTCTATTTATATCATCATCATCATCATCATCATCTTTTCAGTTTAGATAACTTAATAAGATAATTCTATGAACTACTATTCTCTATTTATATCATAGTAAACAAAATACAGTAGAACCTTGCTATGAAGACCCCTTAACTGACTGGCTCAAAGTGGTCTTATAATTTGTGAGGTGGTTTCTTAAATAAGGTTCTGTAAAATTTAAAAATCTATCAAGAGATTGAAAACAAGTGGTGTGAAATGTGAGGTGGTCTCCTAAGCGACATGATCTTTAGGCAAGGTTCCTCTGTAGTAGGAGACTGTTGACAACCCACCAAGTTAAATGGCAAACTTTTTCAGAACCTTAAACAAAATATGAACTCAAGAAGTAAGAGGTGTTATGATCGAAAGATAGATAGGAAAAGAACTAAGACAATGGGAGCCATATACAGAAATTAAAGTAATGAATTATGCATGTACATAGCGAGCAGCTCACACAGTAACTTTAATCATTAACAGACTATATACACGGTAACTTCGTGTTTTCTGTTTTCCATTAAAATGTTTGAATACTCCAACATGATTGATTACTCGTCATTGCTGTAATGATTAATTAACATATTCTAATATAATCACTAATTTGTCATTATTTATCTTAATAGTTTAATAATAAGCATATTCAAAACATGGAAGTTTCATCTCAGAAAATTTATAATATTGATTAATTACCATATTTTATCATTTAATAAACGTGATAAATGATTACGATAACATTTAGTTTTAATTTACATCTAATATCCAAAATATCAGTCTTTTATCAAATGTTGTCCTGCTAAGGAGCTCTCACCAACATGGTGACATCACCTGGGTGAAGTGTCGGACTATTGACCTATGCTATAGATTTGTCTCAATACATTCAAATTTCTTTAAACCTTTTACCCCTAAAGACACATTTGGACTGGTCTAAGTCATTGATTTACAGACGAGTCCATTGTTGTTCAAGTGTAACACACTGGATTTGTTCTTAGTTCTTATTTGATGAATTAGTTCTTACTGGACTGTTTTGTTCTTACTGGACTGTTTTATTCTCACTTGACTGTTTTGTTCTCACTGGACTGTTTTGTTCTTACTGGACTGTTTTGTTCTTACTGGACTGTTTTATTCTCACTTGACTGTTTTGTTCTCACTGGACTGTTTTGTTCTTAGTGGACTGTTTTGTTCTTACTGGACTGTTTTATTCTCACTTGACTATTTTGTTCTTACTGGACTGTTTTGTTCTTACTGGACTGTTTTGTTCTTACTGGACTGTTTTGTTCTCACTTGACTGTTTTGTTCTTATTGGACTGTTTTGTTCTTACTGGACTGTTCTGTTCTTATTGGACTGTTTTTTTCTTACTGGACTTACTGGACTGTTTTGTTCTCACTGGACTGTTTTGTTCTTACTGGACTGTTTTGTTCTTACTACTGGACTGTTTTGTTCTTATTGGACTGTTTTGTTCTCACTTGACTGTTTTGTTCTTACTGGACTATTTTGTTCTTACTGGACTGTTTTGTTCTTACTACTGTTTTGTTCTTACTGGACTGTTTAGTTCTTATTGGACTGTTTTGATCTCACTTGACTGTTTTGTTCTTACTGGACTGTTTTGTTTTCACTGGACTGTTTTGTTCTTACTGGACTATTTTGTTCTTATTCGACTGTTTTGTTCTTATTGGACTGTTTTGTTCTTACTGGGCTGTTTTGTTCTTATTGGACTTTTTTGTTTTCACTTGACTGTTTTGTTCTTACTGGGCTGTTTTGTTCTCACTTGACTGTTTTGTTCTTACTGGACTGTTTAGTTCTTACTGGACTGTTTTGTTCTCACTGGACTGTTTGTTCTTACTGGACTGTTTTGATCTCACTTGACTGTTTTGTTCTTACTTGACTGTTTTGTTTTCACTGGACTGTTTTGTTCATACTGGACTGTTTTGTTCTTACTGGACTATTTTGTTCTTATTGGACTGTTTTGTTCTTATTGGACTGTTTTGTTCTTACTGGGCTGTTTTGTTCTTATTGGACTTTTTTGTTTTCACTTGACTGTTTTGTTCTTACTGGACTGTTTTGTTCTCACTTGACTGTTTTGTTCTTACTGGACTGTTTTGTTCTTACTGGACTGTTTTGTTCTCACTGGACTGTTTGTTCTTACTGGACTGTTTTGTTCTCACTTGATTGTTTTGTTCTTACTGGACTGGACTGCTTTATCCTTATTTGAATGTTTAGTTCTTACTGGACTGTTTAGTTATCGCTGGACTGTTTTGTTTTTATTGGACTGTTTAGTTCTTACTAGAATGATTAGTTCTTACTGGACTTTTTAGATTTTACTGGACCGATAGTTCTTTTTACACTATTTAGTTCTCTCTGGACTTTTTAGTTCTTATTTGGCTGTTTAGTTCTTACTGGACTGTTTAGTTCTCACTGGACTGATTGGTTTTCTCTGGGCTGATTTTTTACTGGACTGTTTTGTTCTCACTTGACTGCTTTGTCCTTACTGGACTGTTTTGTTCTTATTAGACTGTTTTGTTCTTACTGGACTGTTTTGTTCTTATTGGACTTTTTTGTTCTCACTGGACTGTTTTGTTCTTACTGTACTGTTTTGTTCTCAATTGACTGTTTTGTTTTTACTGGACTGTTTTGTTCTTACTGGACTGTTTTGTTCTTATTGGACTTTTTTGTTCTCACTGGACTGTTTTGTTCTTACTGTACTGTTTTGTTCTCAATTGACTGTTTTGTTCTTACTGGACTGTTTTGTTCTTACTGTACTGTTTTGTTCTCAATTGACTGTTTTGTTCTTACTGGAGTGTTTTGTTCTTACTGGACTGTTTTGTTCTTACTGTACTGTTTTGTTCTTACTGGACTGTTTTGTTCTTATTGGACTGTTTTGTTCTCATATGACTTTTTTGTTCTTACTGAACTGTTTTGTTCTCACTTGACTGTTTTGTTCTAACTGGACTGTTTTGTTCTTACTTGACTGTTTTGTTCTTATTGGACAGTTTTGTTCTCACTTAATTGTTTTGTTTTTACTGAACTGTTTTGTTCTTACTGGACTGTTTTGTTCTTATTGAACTGTTTTGTTCTTAATGGACTGTTTTGTTCTCACTGGACTGTTTTGTTCTTACTGGACTGTTTTGTTCTCAATTGACTGTTTTGTTCTTACTGGAGTGTTTTGTTCTTACTGGACTGTTTTGTTCTTATTGGACTGTTTTGTTCTCATATGACTTTTTTGTTCTCACTGAACTGTTTTGTTCTAACTTGACTGTTTTGTTCTTACTGGACTGTTTTGTTCTTATTGGAATGTTTTGTTCTTACTGTACTGTTTTGTTCTCACTTGATTGTTTTGTTCTTATTGGACTGTTTTGTTCTTATTTGACTGTTTAGTTCTTTCTGGACTGCTTTATCCTTATTTGAATGTTTAGTTCTTACTGGACTGTTTAGTTATCACTGGACTGTTTTGTTTTTATTGGGCTGTTTAGTTCTTACTGGAATGATTAGTTCTTACTGGACTCATCAGTTTTTATTGGACTGATTAGTTCTTACTAGACTTTTTAGTTCTCACTGGACTGTTTAGTTCTTATTGGACTGTTTAGTTCTCACTAAACTTTTTAGTTTTTACTGGACTGATAGTTCTTTCTACAATTTAGTTCTCAGTAGACTATTTAGTTCTTATTGGGCTGTTTAGTTCTTACTGGACTGTTTAGTTCTTGCTGGACTGTTTTATTTTTATTGGACTGATAAGTTCTTACTGGACTATTTAATTCTTACTACACTGATTGGTTTTCTCTGGGCTGATTTTTTACTGGACTGTTTTGTTCTTACTACTGTTTTGTTCTTACTGTACTGTTTTGTTCTTATTGGACTGTTTTGTTCTCATTTGACTGTTTTGTTCTTACTGGACTGTTTTGTTCTCACTGGACTGTTTTGTTCTTACTGGACTATTTTGTTCCTACTGGACTTTTGTTCTTATTGGACTGTTTTGTTCTTACTGGACTGTTTTGTTCTTATTGAACTGTTTTGTTCTTATTGGACTGTTTTGTTCTCACTTGACTGTTTTGTTCTTACTGGACTGTTTTGTTCTTACTGGACTGTTTTGTTCGTACTGGACTTTTGTTCTTATTGGACTGTTTTGTTCTTACTGGACTGTTTTGTTCTCTCCTAACTGCTTTGTTCTTACTGGACTATTTTGTTCTCACTGGACTGTTTTGTTCTTATTGGACTGTTTTGTTCTCACTTGTCTGTTTTGTTCTTAGTGGACTGTTTTGTTCTCACTTCACTGTTTTGTTCTTACTGGACTGTTTTGTTCTCAATTGACTGTTTTGTTCTTAGTGGACTGTTTTGTTTTCACTTGATTGTTTTGTTCTTTCTGGACTGTTCTGTTCTCACTTGACTGTTTAGTTCTTACTGGACTGTTTTGTTCTCACTTGACTGTTTTGTTCTTATTGGACTGTTTTTTTCTCACTGGACTGTTTTGTTCTTATTGGACTGTTTTGTTCTCACTTGTCTGTTTTGTTCTTTCTGGACTGTTCTGTTCTCACTTGACTTTTTAGTTCTTACTGGACTGTTTTGTTCTCACTTGACTGTTTTGTTCTTACTGGACTATTTTGTTCTCACTGGACTGTTTTGTTCTTATTGGACTCTTTTGTTCTCATTTGTCTGTTTTGTTATTACTGGACTGTTTTTTTCTCACTTCACTGTTTTGTTCTTATTGGACTGTTTTGTTCTCACTTGACTGTTTTGTTCTTAGTGGACTGTTTTTTTTTCACTTGACTGTTTTGTTCTTTCTGGACTGTTCTGTTCTCACTTGACTGTTTACTTCTTACTGGATTGTTTTGTTCTCACTTAATTGTTTTGTTCTTATTGGACTGTTTTGTTCTCACTTGACTGTTTAGTTCTTACTGGACTGTTTTGTTCTCACTGGACTGTTTTGTTCTTATTGGACTGTTTTGTTCTCACTTGACTGTTTTGTTCTTATTCGACTGTTTAGTTCTTACTGGACTGCTTTATTCTTATTTGAATGTTTAGTTCTTACTGGACTGTTTAGTTATCACTGGACTGTTTTGTTTTTATTGGACTATTTAGTTCTTACTAGAATGTTTAGTTCTTACTAGACTCATTAGTTTTTATTGGACTGATTAGTTCTTACTATTGACTTTTTTGTATCTCATTTGACTGTATAGTTCTTATTGTGACTGTTTCTTTTCTCACTAAACTTTTTAGTTTTTACTGGACTGATAGTTCTTTCTACACTCTTTAGTTCTCAGTGGACTATTTAGTTCTTATTGGGCTGTGTAGTTCTTATTGGACTGTTTAGTTCTTACTGGAATGATGAGTTCTCAGTGGTCACTGGTTTTTTTTTCTGATTCAAACTGCTACATGTATTATAACTATTTGATTACGTTCCTAGATCTAGATATATAGTTTTATATCTCAAAGATTGCAAAGAAAGTGCAGTGGATTCAGGAAGTATAAAATATTTATAAGATATCATTGTAACATTTTTGTATGTATTTGTTCTGTCAGTGTTTGATAGTGTCTGCAGTTCTTTATTTAGAAACTTCATATATGGTTAACCATGATGGTCTTGTCATAACAAAACTTTATTTTTGTAATTAACCATCTAAATGACTGTCTTAAAGTTTACTGATTAGCGAGGTGGTCTGTTAAAGGTACATTTGAACACGGATATTTTTGAAATAGAAGGGGAACAAAATAATCAAAATAAGTGAGTTAAGTTGGTAATGAAAATAATTGGCTTGGAAGTAAAAGTTTTCAGTTTTTTTAAAAGAAAATGGGATTTCAAAACTTGCAAACTTTCTATATAAATAGCTTAGGTTATATATATATATATATCAGAAGTAAAATATGGTTCAGATGAGAGAGACTCAGAGAGAGAGGAGATGGAGAGAGACTGAGTAGAGTAGAGAGTATATGAGAGATTAAGAGAGAGAGAGAGTGTTGACCTCATCAAGTGCCAATTCTCATCAAATACCAATTCTCGCCAAGTACAAATTTTTGCCAAATAGAAAACCCAGTTGCAGTGTACAGGGAAGAGACCATCAAACTTTCAAAACTTGCAAACTTTCTCACAAAAATCAGCTTAGGTTCTAATGGGGCTCAAACCTGCACTGATCAGAAGTGAAAAACTTCATGGTTCAAAGCACAATGCTCTAACCACTCAGCCACGGAGGCCTTGTATGGTTGTCAACTGTGTATATGTATATAGTATATGTATCTCAATATTAATTGGCTTTTAGTACAGTGTTAGACCTATATATTATATATACACTATGCATCTCAACATTAATTGGCTGTTAGTACAGTGTTAGACCTATATATTATATATACACTATGCATCTCAACATTAATTGGCTGTTAGTACAGTGTTGACCTATATATTGTATATATGTATCTCAACATTAATTGGCTGTTAGTACGGTGTTAGACCTATATATTATATATACAATATATATCTCAACATTAAGTGGCTGTTAGTACAGTGTTAGACCTATATATTATATATATGTATCTCAACATTAATTGGCTGTTAGTACAGTGTTAGACCTATATATTGTACATATGTATCTCAACATTAATTGGCTGTTAGTACAGTGTTAGACCTATATATTATATATACAATATATATCTCAACATTAATTGGCTGTTAGTACAGTGTTAGACCTATTTATTGTATATATGTATCTCAACATTAATTGGCTGTTAGTACAGCACTCAGATGTATTTACTGTACACATGTATCTCAACATAAAGTGGCTGTTAGTACAGCACTCAGACCTACATACTGTATATGTGTATGATCTCAATATTAAGTGGCTGTTAGTACTCAGACTCAGACCTACATACTGTATATGTGTATATATCTCAACATTAAGTGGCTGTTAGAACAGCACTCGGACCTATATACTGTATATATGTATTCAACATTAAGTGGCTGTTAGAAACAACACTCAGACCTATATACTGTATATATGTATCTCAACATTAAGTGGCTGTTAGAACAGCACTCAGACCTATATACTGTATATATGTATCTCAACATTAAGTGGCTGTTAGAAACAACACTCAGACCTATATACTGTATATATGTATCTCAACATTAAGTGGCTGTTAGAAACAACACTCAGACCTATATACTGTATATATGTATCTCAACATTAAGTGGCTGTTAGAAACAACACTCAGACCTATATACTGTATATGTGTATCTCAACATTAAGTGACTGTTAGTACAACACTCAGACCTATTTACTGACCACCTATTATAATTATCAACATTTAAAACTTTATCAAGATGTATGAAGTCCATCACTGTAGTGGTCCCTTGTGATATAATACATAGATGTACATACAAATTCAAGATTACAATATCTTGACTGTGGAATGTTTCATTTGTCCATCTTGAATATTGAGAACACAATAAAATTGACCAGATGAAGTGCTGGGAATACAGGAAGGTCAGATGTTTTGTTTGATAATTGACCGCATATATGTGTTTACTTTAACTTGTATTGTCTTGTAGATAGTTTTATACCTGTAAACATAGATATGATCTTTTAAACTGACATAGATACAAATCATACATCAGATCTAATAGATGTTTGGTCTCGTACACAGATTTAATCAAAGTTGACATTAATTATCATAAGATAATAATCACAGGTGTTTTGTTTACCTGTTGTTTTGTAAGGTCACCTGAGTCACTCACCTGTTAGTTTTCATTCATCATAGTGTGTCAAATAGCAAGAAATGTTTGTCGTCTGTAAATATGGTGGTTCCTTTATCACCAATTTTCATACAGAATCATGTAGCCTACGTGTATTTATAGACTCCAACTGTATAAAGGAAAAAAAATGTACCGGTACATGTATTTAGATTTAACTGTAAAGGAAAAGTTTCCGTGTCCGTAGCTGACACAATGTGGGTCTTATAAAGCTTAAAGATAGAGTAAAAAAAATTGAACATATGTCATAATACTTTTGAAGTCTCTAAAATATTGGATCTCTCAAACATCTGGATTACAAAATTATTATGTGCATATGTTTTATAATAATAAGTCTTCAAAGCTGTGCAAGTTTTATTGAAAGGGGTATTAGCTGTGGTTTTTGATTTTTTTAAAAAAAAAATTTTCTACAGTTAAAATGAATTAATAAACAATAACAAAAATGAGATAAATACAGACATAAAAATTCTTAAATTCCTATACATTTTGTGAAAATTGCTTGAGGAACCCAGGTTTGGCACTTTTTCAATTGCAGTTGATTAACTCAACCTTACTGTTTGTATATAAATACCACAATGGACCTGACTTTATTTTGGCAAAATATATAGGAATATACGATTTTTCATGTATGTGTATAGCTCTTATTTGTTATTGTATATCAAGTACAAGTAAAAAAAAAATGTAGAAAATATGGAAATAATTTTTTCGGTAGACACAACAAATGCCCCTTTAACTAAGGGTTAAAAGTTTAGTATGCATAGAAAGAACATTACTGTATAGTTGCTTTTATTTGCGGGGGATTTAATTTCGCTATATTCGCGGTCAATGAAAATATCGCAAAATTAAATACTCGTGATTATAATACCTTATACATATGAAGTATCAGAAAGACAGTTTGTAATTAATCTTGCGCGGAATTTAATACCTGTGAATAAGTATTTTTCAGAAAAACGCAAAATTTTCTCCCAGTGAAATTAAACAACTATACAGTATAAGGAATGAATTTAGTTTCTTGTAATCAAATTATGGGGGCCAATGATCTGTGGCTGATTGGTTATAGCATCACACTTTATAACCATGAAATCTCTCACCTCTGATCAGAGTGGGTTAAATGGACCCCACTGGAACCTAAGATAATTTTGTGACTAAGTTTGCCAGTTTCCTTGGCCCAGTAGTAAGAGCATCACGCTTTAAACATGCATGGTGTCTCTCACCTCTGATCAGAGTGGGTTTGGGCCCCACTGGAACCTAAGCTGATAATATTGTGAGTAAGTTTGCCGGTTTACTTTTGGAAGGCTGGGGTTCTCTTTCCTCGTACATATCATAACTATGTTCTGTCCTTTAATCATTAAAAATTGTCTGCCTCCATAAAACTGAAAACTTGTTGAGAGTGGGCATAACACACTACTCATATACAAAAACAAACAAATTAAATTTTGTGCTTGAAATTTACACAAGTTACACAAGAAAGCTTTAATCAGTATTGTTTTTTTTTTTTTTATAGTATTTTCAGTGTTATTTATTTACATGTTATTTACATATGTCAGCTTAACCTCAGGAATTTGCCATCCGTATATAATATTTTTCTTGAGGCATTCCTTTTTATCAACAATATCATATAACCATAAATGAGTGAATATACTTCAGACTAGATATTTTGGAGCTATATGTAGGATCCATATAACCAAATTATAGTAACTATAATCTTTTTAAGACTAGATATTTTGGAGCTAAATGAAGGTTCCATATAACAATATTTTGATGAATATATATTTTTTATGACTAGATATCTTGGAGCTACATGTAGGTTCCATATAACCAAATTATATAATCTTTTCAGACTAAATATTTATTAGAGCTACATGTTGGTTCCCTAACATTCATCTGTGATAAGACACATTTCTGAAGATGGCCTCTTAATGCATTAGTGTCAGTCCGAAGTACTGGTTAAAATTTGTGGCACTCCACCTATAGATGTAGTCTCCATATAAATGACAAATTCTTGTATTAGAGGATATAAAACAACAACTACAAAAAACAAAAACAAACAAAAACAAAAAAAACTAGATAAGTTTTTCTGAATAGTTTGTAATTGTGTTTTGCCCTCAACAAAAAACTTGTGCTCACCATAAACTGGAAAATTTGTTGACATTTGTGTTAAACACCAGTAAACAGACATAAAGATGTTTTGCCCAGTATCTCACCTTTACCGAGTGTAAGGTGAGTAGAAAAAAATCAATGTCATATTTTGTTTAAAGGTTAATTTACCTGTAAACAATAAAAATGACATTTATATCTTACCTCTACACTTTCAGGCTAAAGTCTCAACAATGTCAATCTTAAATGTCATAATCACAAACAAAAGATGTAGTAAAAACAACAGGTAAGGGGGAAAGAGTTTTAAAGATGATTCTGAAATTCAAATGAAAAAGATCTAAGTACTTTGTCAAAGTAAAACAACAGGTCTAATCTGAAAGGGTGATCCGAGAGTTTACACGATTTCAGATGATTCTGAAATTCAGTTGAATTTAATTAAGATCTAAGTACAATGTATCCAGGTTATAGTAATTGTTTTTAATTATCAGTTGTTAATGCACACTACAAATTGACAGTTAATTCTGACTAAACAATAGAAAGAAAAACACAAATAAAGAGTTTCTGATTTTTGTTGATTATATATATTCTGATATATATATAGCACACCCATGTATATTAAGAGTTTCTGATATATTATAAGATTCTGACTAAAATATTACTGACTACAGCACACCAATGTTAAAATTATGTATCTTTAGATAAATTACAACTATAAATTATTCTTTTTACAACACACCAATGTTGTGACTCGCGGAATATTACAACACACCAATATAGATAACATAAATATTGTTACAACACACTGGTATCCATGTATCTTTAGACTTATCTTTAGATCTGATTTGAAGGTCGAAATCATACCAATTGTGCTTATCTGAGACAGATGACGTTCTTCATGTGGACAACACACCAATGATTATGGATTACAACACACCAATGTACTTGTAATTAAACACACCAATGTAATATTCTGACATTGTTGTTGATGTTTTGTTATTTAGAAGATATTTTTGAAGTAACAATATTTTCTTCATTTTTAGACATTTTGAAATTTGTCAAGATGTTTTTATCACACAAGGTTATAGTAACTTCTAATTGGGTTGTAATTAAGATCAGTTGTAAATGCATCTTTATCCTGAATATTTGGAATCTGACTACAATCTACACAAGGTTGTTTTTATGGTGTATACATTGTATCTTTAGATTCTGACTACAACACACAAATGTATCTTTAGAGTTTCTGATTACAACACTGACATGTATCTTCTATGTACCAGTAGCTTTACTTAAGAGTTTCTGATTACAACCTTACACCAATTTATAATTTGTATCTTTAGAAAATATTCTTTATTTATCAAAGAGTGGACACAAAACCATGATTGTATCAACTTTTAGATATTCTGATTCTGACTATGTTACAGCACACCCATGGATATTTTATTAAGAGTTACTCTGAATGTACAACACGTCGATGGTTCTTATCTTTTAGATTCTGACTAGGTTCAGGTCACACCAATTTTAGTATCTTTATTCTGATATTTTAGGTTCTGACTCTGGATTTACAACACTGCTTTTAGGTTCAATGTTACTTTTAGTACTCTTGATGTTACTTTTAGATTATTCTGACTATTACAATGTTACAGGTTCACCAATGTATCTTTAGATATTCTGATAACATCATATCAATGTATCTTTAGATGACTTTTACTGACTCTTGATGTTACTATTAGGTTCACACTAATGTACTCTTATAGATGTTCTGATTTACAACACGCTAATGTACTCTTTAGATATTTTGATTAATGAACTTTTAGGTTCTAGGTCACTTTTAGGTTCAACTGAATCTTTAGGTTCTGATGACTACAACACACCTGGATGTTATTTATCTGACTTAGATTGGGTTCTGATTACAACATGCTAATGTATCTTTAGATATTCTGATTACATCATACCAATGTATCTTTAGATGACTACAACACACTAATGTATCTTTAGATGTTCTGGCTCTGACTCTGGACATACCACTCTGGATATCTTTTATATAGGTCTGATTTTATGTTCTGACTCTGGATGTAACACACCAATGTATTCTTAAGATATAAGGTTCTGATTACAACTGGACACTCTTGATGTTACTGTATCTTTTGACTATTATTCTGGATCTGGACTTTTACACTCAGATGCACTTTTTGACCATTTTACATTTAGAGATTGCATTTTCTTGAGAAAATTTTGGCCATGGATGTAAATTAGGTTCTGCCAATTATATATATTTATCATACAAGGATGGTTGTGTGTGTTCTCTATAAGGTTCTGACTCTGGATGTTACTTTTAGGTTCTGACTCTGGATGTTACTTTTAGGTTCTGACTCTGGATGTTACTATTTTCTTCATTCTGATTGTAAGATTAAACTATTAGTACATGTACAGGGATGTTTATGTATCTATTAGGTTCTGGCTCTGGAGACTGAAGGTCTTATTTATGGTGTATACATTGTAGTAGCTATAGATAAATGTTATCCTGATATATTTGGAATCTGAAGTACATGTATCTACCAGACAAGGTTGTTTATTTTTAGGTTCTAGTGTATAGACTCTGGAGCTATTGATAAAAGGTGTTATCTTTTAGGTTCTAGGTCTGATAGGTTACTCTGGATGTTACTTTGGATGACTCTGAACTATTAGTACAGGTGTACTCTATTAGACAAGGTTGTTTATAGTGTTACTTAGTTTTGGCCAGCTATAGATAAAAATTTTGGCCATTATCCTGATATATTTGGAATCTGAAGTACATGTATCTACCAGTGACAAAGGTTGCATGTTACTTTTAGTGTATAGTAGCTATAGATAAATGTTCTGACTCTGGATGTTACTTTTTGATACTTTTATTTGGAATCTGAAGTACATGTATCTTTTACCATGACAACTCTGGATGTTGGCTTTATACTATTAGTTCTGACTCTGGATGTTACTAGTAGCTATGTTACTTTTAGATAAATGTTATCCTGATATATTTAGGTTCTGAAGTGTTCTTACTCTGGATGTATTTTAGGTTCTACCAGGTTCTGACAAGGTTGTTTATAGTGTATAGACTCTGGATGTTACTATTAGCTGACTTGATAAATGTGTATCCTGATGTTATATTTTCTGGCTCTGGAATCTGGTTCTGACTCTGGATGTACATAAGGTTCTTACTCTGTATCTTCTAGACATTAGGTTGTTTGACTCTGGATTTACTTAGATTTACAGTAGCTTTACCTTATTTTAAGAAAAGGTTGTTTAATGTTTTATAGGTAGGTCTTTGCATCTGGATACTACCTTATTTGTACTCTGGATGTTACTTTTAATTAATTCTGAAATTGGGTTACTGAATCTATGTTACTATTCGAACTTTTAGGTTCTATCAGATGCTACTCAGAAATTTACAGTTACTTTTAGTTTTAGTATTTAGATCTTTAAAGATTTATCCAAAGAGTGGACTATTTTATTACCAAACACTGTTTATGATTGTCAAGTGACTAGATATTATTTTTAGATTTTTTTTTGCAACTTTTAGGTTCTGTCACTCAGATGTCACTTTTTGATTCTGACCCTCAATGTTACATTTAGATTCTGCCACTGATGTTTCTTTTAGATTTTGGCCATGGATGTTACTTTTAGGTTCTGACTCTGGATGTTACTATAAGGTTCTTACTCTGGATGTTACTTTTACATGTAGGTTCTAGGTCTGGATGATACTTTTAGGTTCTGACTCTGGATGTTACTTTTATGTTCTGACACTGGATGTTACTTTTAGGTTCTGACTCTGAATGTTACTTTTTCTGATGGATCTAGGTTCTTACTGGATGGTTCTGACTCTTGTTACTTTTAGGTTCTAGGTCTGGATGTTACTTTTATGTTCTGACACTGGATGTTACTTTTAGGTTCTGACTCTGAATGTTACTTTTAGGTTCTAGGTCTGGATGTTACTTTTAGGTTCTTACTCTGGATGTTACTTTTAGATTCTTACTCTGGATGTTACTTTTAGATTCTTACTCTGGATGTTACTTTTAGATTCTTATTGACCCTCTGATTCTGCCATGATTTACTTTTAGATTCTTGTACTCTGGATGTTTTTACTTTGTAAAATAGATTCTTACTCTGGATGTTACTTTTAGATTCTTACTCTGGATGTTACTTTTAGATTCTTACTCTGGATGTTACTTTTAGGTTATGACTCTGGATGTTACTTTTAGGTTCTGTCACTCAGATGTTGGATGTACTTTTCTTACTCTGATGTTACTTTTACTGACCTGGATGTTACTATTTAGATTTCTGCCACTGATGTTACTTTTTCTGACTCTGATTTTTACTATTAGGCCATTAGGTTTTGATGTAAATTTTAGGTTCTGCCACAAATATTACTTTTAGGTTCGGACTCTGAATGTTACTTTTAGGTTCTAGGTCTGGATGTTACTTTTTAGGTTCTGTCACTGATGTCTATTTTACGTTCTGACTCTGCATGTTACTTTTAGGTTCTGACTCTGGATGTTACTATTTGACTCTGGATGTTACTTTTAGGTTCTATCACTGATGTTTGTTAGGTTTTGGCTTTTGATGTTATTTTTAGATTCTGACACTCTGGATGTGTTACTTTTTAGATTCTGGATGTTACTTTTACTGGTCTGGATGTTACTTTTAGGTTCTGTTATGGCACTGTACTATAAGGCAGTGTAACTTTTTACTATCTTTAGGTTCTGACTCCTTTTAGGGTCACTGTATGTTTCATAAGACAATTCCATATTTTAAAGTTTTAGCTTATATAATTAGGATTTTCAAATTCAGAAATTAGTTCAAATTGTAGAATGTTTACTGATACTTTTAGGTTCGGACTCTGAGTTAAGGTCAATGTTAATGGTTCTGTTTCTATTTTAAGTTCCTAACACTTTTACTTTTAGGTTCAAAATGCTGTGATTGGTCCTATGTCAAACGTTCTTACTGATGTTACTTTAGTGCAAGTTACTTTTAGGGCAGACTATATCCCAACCATTTCAATACAAAACTAGTAAAGAAAAACTATGAAACTCTGAGATTTAGGTTCTAAAGATGAAAACAAACTGGTAGATTATAGTGAAAATTGGGTGGCACTGTATAGTCAGTGAAATTTTATTTTAGTATATAATTAGGATTTTTAGGTTCTTACTTTTTGAGTTAAGCCATAAATGTTTTGCCTAAGTGAGTAAATCCCAAAATACAAAAGTGTGAAAATTGAAAGAGATGAAGACTTAGCATGTATGTTATAACTCAAATGTAAACAGCCTGAAGATATTGACATGCAAATCACAGTTTTATCACCCTATCGCCAACATAAACTGATACATAAACTTTTTTATAACTCCGGCATCTATTTATATATTTAGCACTCATGTCAAAGTGTATCAAACATAAATTATATTTTGAGAAACTATATGTATTAAGGTACATACAAATCATGTGTCCTGTAATGATCTGGGTCACTGCCAGTGGAAAGTGCAGAGGAAGGCTAAAGATGAAAAAGATCTGTTTGATGTGACTAGACCCACCCACATTAAAAGCCCTAAACCTATAATTTTTTAGAAAGTTTTTCCCACTTTTCTTTTTTTTCATAAAAAATCTTGAATTTTGTCTAATTTACATGTATCAAAATGATTCATTAATGTTGCATTTGGTTTCCATCTATATCATTTTCAAAAAGCTATGAAAGATATTATCAATACGCTGAAACATTGATCTTTGAGCCAATGAAAATGGAATGACGAAATTGACATTTTGGTCATCAGAATAGTTTGTTCTGATCTTTATTTTTGAGCGTGTTCAAGATAATAGTTCAGCATGCATTAATTTATGTTTCAATTGAACAAGTGGCTTACATGTGTAGACATATCCATGTACATGTATCTTTCCTTGGGTCAAGTACTGTCTTAATTATGCTATAAATAGGTCATTCTTAGAGGTCATACTACTATGTGTCATTGAACAGTAAAATCAATGTCCAGGTTATGTTTCAGTACATGTATGACATATAATCACATGGATGCTAGCAATGGTCAGTATAAAATTTTACTGGTCACTCCAAGTAGTCATATTTCAGTACATGTATCTGACATATAATTGGATTGCCTCTAGCAAAGGTCTGTATTAAATTTGTAGTGGTCACTCCTAGAGGTCATATTTCAGTATCTGTGTTGCTAGGGTTATTGGCACAGTCATATTTCAGTATCTGTGTTGTTAGGGTTATTGACACATTTATATTTCAGTATCTGTGTTGCTAGGGTTATTGACACAGTCATATTTCAGTATCTATGTTGCTAGGGTTATTGACACAGTCATATTTCAGTATATGTGTTGCTAGGGTTATTGACACAGTCATATTTCAGTATATGTGTTGCTAGGGTTATTGACACAGTCATATTTCAGTATATGTGTTGCTAGGGTTATTGACACAGTCATATTTCAGTATATGTGTTGCTAGGGTTATTGACAGTTATATTTCAGTATATGTGTTGATAGGGTTATTGACAGTCATCTTTCAGTATATGTGTTGCTAGGGTTATTGACACAGTTATATTTCAGTATATGTGTTGATAGGGTTATTGACACAGTCATATTTCAGTACATGTATCTGACATATACATGCATTGGCTCTAGCAAAGGTCAGTATTAAATTTGTAGTGGTCACTCCTAGAGGTCATATTTCAGTATATTTGTTACTAGGGTTATTGCTGTGGATCATATTTTAGTATCTGTGTTGCTATGGTTATTGATGAAGTCATATTTCAGTATATGTGTTACTAGGGTTACTGTTGCTGGTCATATTTCAGTGTAAATGTTGCTAGGGTAACTGACAAGTCATAATGCTTTACGAGTGTTTATACCACAAGTAATTTTATAATTCATCTATATGTGTTTCTAGGGATAATGTCGTAGGTGCTACATGGCCTCTATTAGGTCAGATTGGTCATAGTGCTACATTGTGTCAGTTAAATCAGATTTATAAACGTTCTTCTTGGTCTCAGAAAGATCACATTTGTAATGGTACTACATAACTTCAATAATATTAGATGTCCATAGTGCAAGTCATAATTTGTTGAACTCTGTCCAAAGCCAAACGATCTCCTTTAAGTTTAAAATTCTTGACAGGATGTAAAACAATAATACCCTTACACAAATTAAAATCAGATTTGTAAAATTCCCACATGGCCTCAGTTATTTAGATTTAATAACGATGGTACATGGCCTCAATTAGATAAGATTTATAAAGGTGCTACATGGCCTCAGTTAAAACAGATTTGTAATGGTGCTACATGGCCTCAAATAAATCAGATTTATAAATGTGCTACACAGCAGCAATTAGATCAGATTTATAAAGGTGCTACATTCCCTAAATTAGATCATATATATAAAGGTGCTGCATAGCCTCTATTAGATCATATTTATAAAGGTGCTAAATGCCCTAAATTAGATCATATATATAAAGGTGCTGCATAGCCTCTATTAGATCAGATTTATAAAGGTGCTACATGGTCTCAATAAGATCAGATTTATAAAGGTGCTACATGGCCTAAATTAGATCATATATATAAAGGTGCTGCATAGCCTCTATTAGATCAGATTTATTAAGGTGCTACATGCCCTAAATTAGATCATATATTTAAAGGTGCTGCATAGCCTCTATTAGATCAGATTTATAAAGGTGCTACATGCCCTAAATTAGATCATATATATAAAGGTGCTGCATAGCCTCTATTAGATCAGATTTATAAAGGTGCTACATGCCCTAAATTAGATCATATATATAAAGGTGCTGCATAGCCTCTATTAGATCAGATTTATAAAGGTGCTACATGGTCTCAATAAGATCAGATTTATAAAGGTTCTACATGCCCTAAATTAGATCATATATATATAAAGGTGCTGCATAGCCTCTATTAGATCAGATTAATAAAGGTTCTACATGCCCTAAATTAGATCATATATATAAAGGTGCTGCATAGCCTCTATTAGATCATATATATATAAAGGTGCTACATGGTCTCAATAAGATCATATATATAAAGGTGCTACATGGCCTCAATTAAATCAGATTTATAAATGTGTTACATGGCCTCAATTAAATCAGATTTATAAATGTGTTACATGGCCTCAATTAGATAAGATTTATAAAGGTTCTACATGGTCTCAATTAGATCAGATATATAAAGGTGCTACATGGTCTCAATTAGATCAGATATATAAAGGTGCTACATGGCCTCAATTAGATCAGATTTATAAAGGTGCTACATGGCCTCAATTAGATCAGATATATAAAGGTGCTACATGGCCTCAATTAGATTAGATATATAAAGGTGCTACATGGCCTCAATTAGATCAGATATATAAAGGTGCTACGTGGCCTTTATTAGAAAAGATTTTTATGGTGCTATATGACCTCAATTAGATAAAATTTATAAAGATGCTACATGGCCTAAATCAAATCAGATTTCTGATGATGCTACATGGCCTTAATTAGATCATATTTCTGATGGTGGTCTATAATCTAAATTAGATCAGATGTATTTGGTGCTCCGTAGTCTAAATAAGATAAGATTTCTGATGGTGCTACATGGCCCAATTAAGATAAGATTTCTTGTATATGACCATGTCATATATATGACCTCAATTAGATCAGATTTCTGATGGTGGTACATGGCATTAATAACATCAGATTTGTGATGGTGCTACTTGCCCTTAGTTAGATCAGATTTCTGATGGTGCTCCGTAGTCTAAATTAGATCAGATTTCTGACAGTTTTTCATTTTTCTTACTTTTTGAGGTTAAATTACAAAGTACATGGTGACTACAGTTGTGACTGTTTATATCTATGAACATTCATCATTGTCAGGACAAAATATTCTTAACCATTCAAGCAATCCATTACCATGTTAACAATGTAAGCATTTATGAATACAAGATCATTGAAGTTTTCTTATCACGGTTTTCTTGTTTTCTGAGATTTACTACAGTATATTGTCAAAAGAATAATTTTCAACTCAAAATACTTGTAAGTGTTACTTGTTAAAATTAGTGAACTAAAATTTACGTGTTATGTCAGGAAAATATCAGTAATTGTTGAAAAAGATTTGGAGTGTTTGTGTTTGATTTATGAAGTTCTTTTGTACCTGCTTGGCACTTTGCTTGGACATAATCCTTGTAATTTCCTTTTGTCCACGCCAGACATACATTACTTAACTGGACACTTACATTTAACATACGCTTGTAATACAAGGATGAAAGAATGTTTCGTGTTATACTTTAACAGCAGTTTTTTCTTCCTTGTTTCACTCCTCCAAAAAGAAATCCTTTCTAAACTAATCTATAGATAACAAAGTAAGAATAAATGAATAGCTAGGTTGGTGCATTCGTTTCAAGATTGCAAAATTTTATTACATATATTGTCTGTATTTCAAATATTTGAGCTTCGGCAGTGTCGGCTGGCTTTTCCCATCCTTCGGATGAGACAGTAATAACCGAGGTCCCATGTCACACTTGGTGTTGGCACGTTAAAGAACCCTCACTGCTCAATGGCCATAAGTGCTGAGCATAGGCCAAAATTTGAAGCCCTGCGCCAGCATTTGGTGACGTCTCCATATGAGTGAAAGATCTCGAGTGTGACGTTAAACAACAGTACAACAACAACAACAACAATCAAAATACAGTGTACGATTACATTATATATTGCACAAAACAGTCTTATCTTATGTGTTGAAAAATCTTAGATGAATTCTTACATTCACAAAAATATATACTAAAGGTAAACAAATTTCCTGATAAAATATGATAATAATTCTATTTAATTAAGGTTAGACAGAAGGGGAAACCAAACATGTAATTATAAACTAACTGACGTGACAGTCAGGGTAGATATCATCTGTAAGCAGATATCATGTTTTGTATGATAAACTAAATGACATGACAAATCAGGCTAGATATCATCTGTAAGCAGATGTCATGTTTTGTATTATAAACTAACTGACATGACAGTCTGTGTAGATATCATCTGTAAGCAGATATCATGTTTTGTATTATAAAATGGCATGACAGCCAGGGTAGATATCATCTGTAAGCAGATATCATGTTTTGTATTATAAACTATCATTACAATCAGGGTAGATATCTTCTGTAAGCAGATATCATGTTCTGTATTATAAATGAACTGACACCACAATCAGGGTAGATATCTTATGTAAGCAGATATCATGTTTTGTATTATAAACTAACTGACATGACAATCAGGGTAGATATCTGTAAGCAGATATCATGTTCTGTATTATAAAATAACTGACATGACAATCAGGGTAGATGTCATCTGTAAGCAGATATCATGTTTTGTATTATAAACTATTATCACAATCAGGGTAGATATCTTCTGTAAGCAGATATCATGTTTTGTATTATAAACTAACTGACATGACAATCAGGGTAAATGTCATCTGTAAGCAGATATCATGTTTTGTATTATAAACTATTATCACAATCAGGGTAGATATCTTCTGTAAGCAGATATCATGTTCTGTATTATAAAAATAACTGACATGAAATCAGGGTAGATGTCATCTGTAAGCAGATATCATGTTTTGTATTATAAATATAACTGACATGACAATCATAAATGTCATTATGTAAGCAGATATCATGTTTTGTATTATAAACTATTAATCACAATCAGGGTAGAATTATCTTCTGTAAGCAGAATCATGTTCTTGACATGACAATCAGGGTAAATGTCATCTGTAAGCAGATATCATGTTTTGTATTATAAACTATTATCACAATCAGGGTAGATATCTTCTGTAAGCAGATATCATGTTTTGTATTATAAAATAACTGACATGACAATCAGGGTAGATGTCATCTGTAAGCAGATATCATGTTCTGTATTATAAAATAACTGACATGACAATCAGGGTAAATGTCATCTGTAAGCAGATATCATGTTTTGTATTATAAACTATTATCACAATCAGGGTAGATATCTTCTGTAAGCAGATATCATGTTTTGTATTATAAACTAACTGACATGACAATCAGGGTAGATATCTGTAAGCAGATATCATGTTTTGTATTATAAAATAACTGACATGACAATCAGGGTAAATGTCATCTGTAAGCAGATATCATGTTTTGTATTATAAACTATTATCACAATCAGGGTAGATATCTTCTGTAAGCAGATATCATGTTCTGTATTATAAAATAACTGACATGACAACAGGGTAAATGTCATCTGTAAGCAGATATCATGTAGATATCAGGGTAGATATCTTCTGTAAGCAGATATCATGTTTTGTATTATTATATAACTGACATGACAATCAGGGTAAATGTCATCTGTAAGCAGATATCATGTTTTGTATTATAAACTATTATCACAATCAGGGTAGATGTCATCTGTAAGCAGATATCATGTTTTGTATTATAAACTATTATCACAATCAGGGTAGATGTCATCTGTAAGCATGTTTTGTATTATAAACTATTATCACAATCAGGGTAGATATCTTCTGTAAGCAGATATCATGTTTTGTATTATAAACTATTATCACAATCAGGGTAGATGTCATCTGTAAGCAGATATCATGTTTTGTATTATAAACTATTATCACAACTGATGTCATCTGTAAGCAGATATCATGTTTTGTATTATAAACTATTATCACAATCAGGGTAGATGTCATCTGTAAGCAGATATCATGTTTTGTATTATAAACTATTATCACAATCAGGGTAGATATCTTCTGTAATGATACAGTTCTGTATTGTAAACTATTATCACAATCAGGGTAGATGTCATCTGTAAGCAGATATCATGTTTTGTCACATTCAGGGTAAATCTTCTGTAAGCAGATATCATGTTTTGTACATGACTGACATGACAATCAGGGTAAATGTCATCTGTAAGCAGATATCATGTTTTGTATTATAAACTATTATCACAATCAGGGTAGATATCTTCTGTAAGCAGATATCATATTTTTGTATTATAAAAAATGACATGACAATCTGAAAATGTCATCTGTAAGCAGATATCATGTTTTTGTATTATAAACTATTATCACAATCAGGTAGATATCTTCTGTAAGCAGATATCATGTTCTGTATTATAAAATAATGACATGACAATCAGTGTACAGTCATCTGTAAGCAGATATCATGTTTTGTATTATAAACTATTATCACAATCAGGGTAGATATCTTCTGAGCATATATCATGTTCTGTATATAAATAACTGACATGACAATCAGGGTAAATGTCATCTGTAAACAGATATCATGTATTATAAAAATACTGACAGACAATCAGTAGATATCATCTGTAAGCAGATATCATGTTTTGTATTATAAACTAACTGACATGACAGTCAGTGTAGATATCATCTGCAAGCAGATATCATGTTTTGTATTATAAACTAACTGTGACACTGTGTAGATACATGTAAGTGATATCATTATAAATTAACTGACATGACATGACCATCAGAGAAGATACATGTATCATCTGTAAGCAGATATGTTTTGTATTATATAATGATGAAAGTGACAGCCAGAACTGATATATTGATAGGCATGATATATATTGTATATAAAACACAAACAGAAATGACAACTACATGTAGAGCAGTTATCTCATTGCAGGAACCATCATTGTATAAAGATGTACAAATGTACACAGACATGAGTGATAATAATACTATCTTATACCTGAAAATCACATGCCATGTTATATACCAACAACAACAAAAAGACAGTCAGGGTAGATAACTGTCACTAAGAATCATTTTCTATATCATACACTAAGGATTGATATCATCAACTTGTGGGTCCTGACTCCAGGAAAAAAGGCCCCATTCCCAATGCAAAATTCACAATAGTTTCCCAATCTTGAGCAAAATTTCCCAAATATGTTTATTGTACAGCTCACATTCAGTACAGCAACAAAGAAGAATCTTACATTTTTAAGTACCACTCAATTAAAACATCCAGGTCTTCAAATGAAAACCATGTTGACAATTTTATCAAAGAAGTTAGATGAATAAATTTTTGTGTTTTTATTGTTATAAATAAAATAACCATAGTTACTTTTTTCCCAAGTTAGCCCATTGGAAAACATAAAATTCCCAACTGAAATGGCATAGGACCCTGTACAATAAAGAGTATATTAACCCTTTTACACTAATTAAAAAAGGTTCAATCATAGAGGTTATTTATCATTAAAGATGTTGGTTTATGTTATACACTTTCAAAAGTGACATTACTAGAGTACATTATATGATATCAGAGAATCATTTCCTACATATCATAAACAGATAAATTTGACAAACCAGAACAGGCACGGTGTATCTAAATGATACATAAACAAAAATGATAAACTGCAATATGTTATCATGGTTCATGGTCAGCGTGTTATTAACAGTCAAAATTGAATGTGAACAAGGGGCGAGTACACATTTATATTCTTATGTGGATGTCAGGAATATCAATCATCGGCATATTTCTTTCATTCTAGGCAATGTATGCATGATATGTTCAAATTTTCTCTAAGTTTTGGTCTAATCGCGACCGGGATGTATGTTGTTTTTTTTTTATCAAAATGACAGCCCCTATGCCTTTAAGTTTCTGTTAAAATTGCTTAATCTTGAAAACAGAAAAAAAAATTGACTTTCTGAGCAACTATGCAATATAAGTGTTAGATATTTTGAGTTTATGGTATAAGTTTCATCAAAGTTGTTTTTGAAATGGCTCTCCATGAATGTTTTGAAAAAAATTAGTTTCACTTGAATTACATGTATATATAAAAAAATAAAAATAAAAAAAGTCCTCAATTTTGTCACCCTGTTGTACATATACATTTAGTTTCAGTATTTCATACATTGAAAAAATTAACAACCTGGGGCTCGTTTTACAAAAAGTCTTAAGTCCTAAATCCTAAGTCTTAGTCCTAATTGTCATGGGACTGCCCATCAGCGATGCATTGCAATGGTAGTTACGACTAAAAGTTAGGATTTAAGACTTGGGACCTTTCGTAAAACGGGCCCCAGAATTTTAAGTTTGTTAGCATGAAGAGAATTGTATATGGTTGGCCTACCATATTAAATCAAAAGTGACAACCTGGTGTATACAGTGGAACCTGTCTTAAAAGACCACTCTCATGAACAACCAGCTGTCTTTTAAGACCACATTCTTCAAACCACTTGGTTCAATAATCCTTTGAATTCAACCTCTTTTGAGAAACCACCTGCTGTCTTTTAAGAGCTGCTTTCTGAAAACCACTGGTTCAATAATTCTTTAGATAAAACCTCTCATGAAAGACCACCTGTCTTTAGAGACCGCATTTCAGTGGCAGACGGAGTGGTCTCTCAAGACAGCTTCCACTGTACCAGTATCGACCTTGTCCTGTTTTCTGTATTTACACCAGTGCTAACAAGTTACTACCATCTAATTGAACTCACCCAAGAATGATTATCCTTCAACCCCCCTCACCCAGATCAATAAATAGTATGGTCTACTGTCATAATTCAGGAGTGAACAAGTTCATACCACATATAAAATTATTACAAAATTTTGATTTTAAATCATACATCCCTGAATTCTGACAGTGGACTTAACCATTCTTTGAAATGGAAAGGTCCAAATGTGACTTCAGGGATTTATGAGTATACTTCTTGATTATTTGCTTATATTATCTATCTAAATATGATTTATTGTTCTCCTAAAGTACAGGTAACTTCGTTCAGGGTATAGACATTAAGTGTTATGATTGTACTCCTGAAGTACAGGTAACTCCATTTAGAGTATAGACTCTAAGTGCTATGACTGTACTCCAGAAGCACAGGTAACTCCATTAAGAGTATAGACATTAAGTGTTATGAGAGTTATCCCCCTTTATATAAATGATGCTCTGGATATCACAACATTGACAGGCTATTTTA
This sequence comes from Atrina japonica, assembly GCA_030159075.1. Lineage (NCBI taxonomy): Eukaryota > Metazoa > Mollusca > Bivalvia > Pterioida > Pinnidae > Atrina > Atrina japonica. The sequence continues at coordinate 1,370,013 of BROG01000006.1, read as the reverse complement.
TTCCTCTCAGTTCCTACAGTATACACTCTAATCTGAATTTTCTACCCTGTTCAGTTAGAGATGTTTTGTGTAAGTTATGTGTGTGTTTATACCAAAGGGACAATAAATATCTAATGAGCAATATTAGAGAGGTATTGGACCCATCAGAAATGGAATGTATATCAGGGGCTACAGAAAAGGACAGTATTCTAGGTCTGTATATAAACTATGTGTGCATAATAACTATACTATTTTAAACCATGCAAATTATTGTTGGGGGAGGAGGCCTGAAACACCCCCAGCAACAGCAGGGTCATCACATCAGTCAGTGAGGGTCATCACATCAGTCAGTGAGGATCTTCACATTAGTCAGTGAGGGTCATCACATCAGTCAGTGAGGGTCATCACATTAGTCAGTGAGGGTCATCACATCAGTCAGTGAGGGTCATCACATCAGTCAGTGAGGGTCATCACATCAGTCAGTGAGGGTCATCACATCAGTCAGTGAGGGTCATCACATCAGTCAGTGAGAATCTTCACATTAGTCAGTGAGGGTCATCACATCAGTCAGTGAGGGTCATCACATCAGTCAGTGAGGGTCATCACATCAGTCAGTGAGGGTCATCACATCAGTCAGTGAGGGTCTTCACATCAGTCAGTGAGAATCTTCACATCAGTCAGTGAGGGTCATCACATCAGTCAGTGAGGGTCATCACATCAGTCAGTGAGGGTCATCACATCAGTCAGTGAGGATCTTCACATCAGTCAGTGAGGGTCATCACATCAGTCAGTGAGGGTCATCACATCAGTCAGTGAGGGTCATCACATCAGTCAGTGAGGGTCATCACATCAGTCAGTGAGGATCTTCACATCAGTCAGTGAGGGTCATCACATCAGTCAGTGAGGGTCATCACATCAGTCAGTGAGGATCTTCACATCAGTCAGTGAGGGTCATCACATCAGTCAGTGAGGATCTTCACATCAGTCAGTGAGGGTCATCACATCAGTCAGTGAGGGTCATCACATCAGTCAGTGAGGGTCATCACATCAGTCAGTGAGGGTCATCACATCAGTCAGTGAGGGTCATCACATCAGTCAGTGAGGGTCATCACATTAGTCAGTGAGTGTAACACATCACAATCTTTTGGCTAGAGTTCTGGTGATACAACATACATTATTTTCTTGAGATGAGGGTTGTTGTAAATATAATACCATACAGCACAAACTATATGCTACAGATATGTTGATGCAGCAGAAACAAGTGATTGAAGGTAGGATGATATGCATGTAGCACAATTTGTCAGCTAGAGATGGGATGATGCAACACAAAATGTAAGCGACAGATATATTTATATAGCACACAGTTAATTGGAGGTGGGGTGATGTAGCACAAATTGTTGCCAGGTGATTGGATAATTATAGCACAACCATTATACTAAAATAGGTTACAGAGACCAGAACTTTGTGCTGAAGATGGAATGATACTGCACATGCGGTCTGCTGGAGATGTTTTGATACAGCACACACTTTTTACTAGCTGGAATACTATAGTACGGATTGTTATTAGGGAATACATCAGTGTCTTGTAAACTCTTGACTGTGCACAATGTCAATGCAGGCTGTCAGACCAAAATAGAAACATGGGACTGGCGTTTTAGATTTAAGAGCTGTCTTAGATAATACAATGTTGATTTAGTGAGGTGCCAGTTATGAATTACATATTGCACTCTTATTTGTTGTGAGTGTCCTATTTCAGTTGTTTGTACTTAGCAATGTAATAGCAAGGATAAATGACAAACAAAAGGACAAATATGTTACAGTTAAATCAAGAATATGTTACCAGCTCTGGCAAATATAAAATAGTGGAATTATGAATATGAGATCTGACAAATAGATAACAGCAGGATCATAGATATGTGACCAGCTCTGGCAAATAGGTAACAGTGGAGTTTGAATATGTGACCAGCTCCAGAATCATGAATATGTGACTAGCTCTGCCAAATAGATAACAGTGGCATTATGAATATGTGACTAGATCTGAAAAATAGATAACATTGAAATCATGAATATATGACTAGCTCTGGCAAATAGGTAACAGTGATATAATGAATATATATGACTAGCTTAGGCAAATAGATAACAGTGGAATCATGAATATATGACCAGCTCTGGTAAATAGGTAACAGTGGAATCTGAATATATGACCAACTCTGACAAATATATAACAGTGAAATCATGAATATGTGACCAGCTCTGGCAAATAGGTAACAGTGGATTCTGAGTATGTGACTAGCTCCAGAATAATGAATATGTGACCAGCTCTGACAAATATATAACAGTGAAATCATGAATATGTGACCAGCTCTGACAAATATATAACAGTGAAATCATGAATATGTGACCAGCTCTGGCAATAGATAACAGTGGCATCATAAATATATATGACTAGCTATCGCAAATAGATAACAGTGGAATTATGAATATGTGACTAGCTCTGGCAAATAGATAACAGTGGAATCATGAATATGTGACTAGCTCTGGCAAATAGATAAAACTGGAATCATGAATATGTGACCAGCTCTGGCAAATACCGGTAGATAAAACTGGAATCATGAATATGTGACTAGCTCTGGCAAATAGATAAAACTGGAATCATGAATATGTGACTAGCTCTGGCAAATAGATAACAGTTAAATCATGAATATATGACTAGCTCTGGCAAATAGATAAAACTGGAATCATGAATATGTGACTAGCTCTGGCAAATAGATAACAGTGAAATCATTAATATACGACACAGCACAATAACACTAAAGACCTAAACAATGTAACTCTTTAAAAACTAGCAGTGATATCACAAGCTCTTTTAAAAAAAGTATTTTCAAATATTATAAGCCAGCTTGAGCGGAGGCATTTGTGTCCTCAGACAAGTCCTCATTAGTTAGAAAGTGTCTATATATATATTATTTGTTTAATCCCGTGGAATATTTAGATATTTTCAGTTTTTAGTAATAGATGGTAGATTATTTGTAAAATATCACTTTTAACAAAAATTGTCGGAATGTAACATAGTTTGGAATTCTTTATGGCTTATTGATTTTATAAACAATTGATAGATTTAATGATACAAAAGGTGTCGTTATTAAAATTATTTCAGGTTTACAAATATCATTGTTAAGGAATTTTCAAGTGACTCACCTCCGATTACTTATACATTCTGGGAGTACTTTCCTTGGGGTTTCACCTTTTACGTCATATTCTTGAATGCATGAATTCAAAATTTTATAGCTACATAAGATTTCAATTCCCTGATTTGAAAGTCGTTATATTCATGCATATAAACTAATGGTTTTGCGAAAGTTGCTGACTACAACAAAAATCGCTGTTGATGTGGAGGCGCTAATAACTAATGATAGTTGATTATTCACATCGATAGTTGGAAAATATTTCAGAAACATGTAGATCTTAAATGATGCAGCCAGGCCTTTTTAGGTCACCTGAGCTAACGACTCATTACTATCGGTATCTTTTGTCTGCGGTTGTGTGTTGTTCGTTACTACTATTATTAACACATTTTCAACTTCCTCTCAAGAACCAATTGGTCAATTTTAACCAAACATGGCAGGAACAATCCCATTGTGAAACTGCATAATGTTTGTCAATGAAATTTGGCTAGGACCCAAGGAGTTTTAAGAAGGGCAGAAAATTGGTACATATTTAAAAACATCATTCCATGAACCAATGGCCAGAATTTTTTTCTAATTTGGTATTCTTGATTACGAAGTAAATGTCTACAAAGTTTGAGAATGACAAATAAATTTGTGTATAAACAAGTCAATTGTGGATGATTGAAATAACAGAGTGTATACATGTAGGTTTATACAAATTGCATATTTAAAATTCAAAACTGATTGAATTTTTGTATTCGAAGGTATATGAGAAAGTTGTTTGGAATCATCTTAGGATCATGAAGGTAAGGTTTCAAAGTCATAGGGTCAAAAGTCAAGGCCACAGGCACCGAAAGATATGAAAAGACCCATTAGAAAGTTGTTAAGAGTGTTTAGGGATAATTTTGACAAGGTTTCAAGGTCATAGCTATAGGGTCAAGGTCACAGGCACCCAAAGAAATGGAAGGACCGATAGGGGCTCCAAAGAGGGACAGAACTTGGTACATCTTTAAAATATTCTTCTTTTGAACCAATGATCAGTATATACTCACTGTAAAGCCGGATTGGCTCAGGCGGTAGCGCGCTCGACTCTTGATTGTGAGGTCGTGAGTTCGAGTCCAGCCGGTGGCAGGTTGGTTTCCTGTCCTTCGGATGAGACATTAAAAATCGAGGTCTTGTGTCACAGTAGGTGTCGGCACGTTAAAGAACCCTCACTGCTCAATGGCCGTAAGTGCCGAGCATAGGCCAAAATTTGAAGCCCTTCACCGGCATATGGTGACGTCTCCATATGAGTGAAAGATTCTTGAGTGGGACGTTAAACAACAATAAAACAAACAAAAAAATATTCTCACTGTAAAAATCCATTTCACTTCGGTGAACATACTTGAATAGTTTCCACTGGTCGAAATGATAATGATTATTCCTTGCAAATACTCATTCCTTGCCTGCCTTTGTATACTTTCTTGTTCATTTCACACAAATGTGTTGTTTTAACCTTGGGCTACCCAGACCACTGGTGATATAGATAGCTACAGAATAATGTTTCTTGTCTAGCATAATAAGGGATACCAGCATTCCATACTATATCTGAAGATTCTAAAAAAAAAAAAAAAGATTACTCCAAGTGTAGATTTAATTGTATGCTTACTAATTCAGATCAATAATCAGTTGGAACTTTGGTTCAGTTTTACAACTCTGATATAAACAATCACATGCATATCTCCAATATAAATAGATCTCCATGGATTTTCAAATTAAAGTTCTGCATTTATTGCTGCTTTCAGAAATAAACAAGTAAAACAAAAATATTTACATAATTGACTTCTTTTTTTTTAAATAAGAAACAAATAAAAATTGGCTGTTTAAACTCCAAACAAAATAAAACAAAATGCAATCACAGACTTCAAATGACAGAAATACATTATAAATGGAGGGCCATTATAACACTTAACAAGTGAAAAATTCAAACTTTTTTAAATTTTGAATTGTTTAGTGTTATACTGACCATGGGGATATTGTAGTTTTATAATTGTCATGACTGTTTACTGGTGTATAAACTTTATTGAACTCATCAACCCCTGCTGTCAAATTTAGACTCACCCAGATCAATAAATAGTTTGGTCCACTATCATAATTATGGAGTAAACAAGTTCATATACTGTTATTTGATGTATTTGTTATACTACAAGCTGTTTAGATGTCCATATTGTCCAAATTCAACATAGGCATAGTAAAATGGATATATCCTGGCAGGGCGAAGTCTTGTGAACCTTTTCTTGACCTGGAGGAGTTTAAATTTTAGGAAATAAAGTATAACATTTTTAAAAATTATACTGACTAGAGTAATCGTTACTACTTGTTAGTCCATACATAAGAGAGTATCCAGTGAGGAATAACACATTTTTCCCGTGCGGTAGAGTGCTCGATTCACAATCAGGTTCAGGTTTCAGAGGTGGCTGACTTTTCCTGTGCTTCAGATGGGACAGTAAAAACAGAGGTTCTGTGTCACAGTAAGTGTTGGTACGTTAAAGAACCATCACTGCTCAATAGCCGTTTGTGCCGAACATGATAAGGTCAAAATATGAAACCCTTCACCAGCATTTGGTGATGTTTCCATATGATTGAAAAATTCTAGAGTGGAACGTTAAACAAAACAACTGATATTTTTATGTGTCAATAAGTAACCTGTCACCCCCCCCCCCCCCTTATAAGCTCATTGAATTTGTTTGTTTGTTTGTTTATTGTTTAACGTCCCACTCAAGAATCTTTCACTCATATGGAGACGTCACCAATGCCGGTGAAGGGCTTCAAATTTTGGCCTATGCTCGACACCTATGGCCATTTAGCAGTGAGGGTTCTTTAACGTGCAGACACTCACTGTGACACGGGACCTCGGTTTTTACTGTCTCAGTCCGAAGGACAGGAGCGTATCCGGGTTGGTAACCATTGAATTTGTAGATGTTATCTTTCTTGGTAGATCAATTATCATAATGTACCAAATAGGTTTGCATGAAAAAATAGATTTTTAGCACATTTTTAAAAAAGTGTAAAAAGGTAGATTAAAATTGTAATTACATCTTTTATTTTTATTGTTATAACATTTCTCAGACTTGATAATTGTTTTTGACAATAAACAATGAGAGAGTTAGATGGAAGTATCTTAAAAACTCTTTTCTATTACATGTTAGAAGTAATTATTTTGGTGACATCAATTTGAATTGATAGATTCCATTGAGACAAGAAAGGAATTAACACTGTTTGGTCTTAATTTTCTTGTTGTCACTTATTCTGACATCTTGTTACAAAGTTAAAGTTGGGTTGAGCATTGATCATACTCAGTTTATAGAAGTGTGCAATTATCACAACAGGTTTTTATGTGGGAAGAGTGTTATCATGTGTGACGATAACGTGTTGTTAATGTTGTCATTAGCGAAATATCTACTAAGTGAAAAACAAATGTGCTGAGGGAATGTTGGTCAGGAGAAGAGTAGATTCAGTGTGTGTGTGTGTGTGTGTGTGTGTGTATGTGTGTGTGTGTGTGTGTCTGGTGCTGTGAGTTGTCAAGTATTGTGGTGCTGTGGGCTGTGAAGTATTGTGGTGCTATGGGCTGCTAAATATAGTGGTGCTGTGGGCTGTAAAGTATTATGGTGTTGTGGGCTGTCAAGTATTGTGGTGCTGTGGGCTGTAAAGTATTATGTTTTGGGCTGTAAAGTATTGTGGTGCTGTGGTCTGTTAAGTATTATAGTGCTGTGGTCTGTTAAGTATTGTGGTGCTGTGGTCTGTTAAGTATTATAGTGCTGTGGTCTGTTAAATATTATAGTGCTGTGGTCTGTTAAGTATTGTGGTGCTGTGGGCTGTCAAGTATTGTGCTGCTGTTGGGTTTCAAGTATAATGGTATTGTGGACTGTTAAGTATAGTGGTACTGTGTGCTGTTACATATTGTGGTGCTGTGGTCTGTTAAGTATTGTGGTGCTGTAGGCTGTTAAATATTACAGTGCTGTGGGCTGTCAAGTTTTATGGTGCTGTGTTCCATAAAAAGTAACAGGGTGCCTTTTCCCCAGTAGTCCCCCAATAAACAACCCCAGGAAGAACACTATAAGTTTATTCATTTTTATTATAAAGCCACAAGGATGAATTATATATCACAAGTATAACAATCTGAGCAGTAAATCCAAAATATTGAATAAAAATGAATAAGTTCTGGATGAATTTGCATGTTCATGTAACTAAAGATTTTTATTTTCTCCCTGAATTCCAAAAACATGAATATTATCTTTTCTAATAATTAATAAATATAGTTAGAGAGTCCTTGGTACCTCTTGTATTGACATTTTGTTTAACCCAAACTGATGTTACAGTTACATTGCTCTCACAATTTTTTTTTTTTTGTGGGTTAACGCAATTTATTTATGATTTTTTTGTTTGCATGTGTCACTTCTAATAAAGAGGCATTCAAAAAAGATTTATTGTCATTTTATATTGAAATAAATTCTTGAGAACTGAAAATAATTTTATACATGTAAAATATGTTCACTGGTTCAAGTGTCGAATGCAATAAGTATGATATTTTAGGGACTAATATACACATATTGCCAAATTATACAGAAGTCAAATAGAAATTTTGTCATGAGGTCTTGTCTTATTTGATATGTATCCTACAGGTAAAATTGCTCACCTGTACAGCAGATTGTGGCTATGTATTTAAAGCTGTCATCGTAACTTGTAAACAAAAAAATTAAAATGCTTTTGAATAAACTTTATAAGAGACATAGCTGTGAAACATTGCTATCAATGGAGCTCCTGTTTGTTTATAATGTTACAATTTTCTCATTTGTTCTATGCGACTGTAGTTAGACAATGACGACTGATTTTGCAAAGTCGCCTTTTATATCGGTTGTTTGGGACTTGTTTCCATTCAGAAAACTGAACAAATATGGTGATCAATGGAAGTAAAACACTGGGAAAATTGTAAAATTATAAACAAACAGGAACTCCTCACTTCCAAAATAAGGAATCAAAGACAAGTCAGACCAAGGTCAACTAGGTAATATATAAATTCAACATTGGCTCGTATCTACAGGACCAAATAGCACCAATTTCAAAAAAAAATGATAGCAATGTTACACAGCTATGTCTCTTATAAAGTTTATTTGCTGTCATCTTTGTAAAAATATGAGTAAAGTGTACCAGTCATTGGTCGCGAGCTCGCGACCTGACTGCTCACTTTCCAGAGTTCACCAAAATGTGTGATGCTATGTAAACAGCACAACGAAAGGGACAGATTACTGTAGGAACATTGCTATCATTTTTTTGTTGAAAGTGCATATTGGTTATACAGATACTAAAATAATGAATTTAAAATTTATCATATAATCTATTTATTACTTATCTTTATTGAAGTCTTTGATGTAAAATTTAATGCAGAATGTTTATGATTTGAATACAATGTATGTCTTGATTACATGTCATTTGTCCATTTTTTCACTTTGGGAGTACAGGTGTGAAATAACAGTCATTCTGCAACCTTGCCTTTTATAGTGGAATTGCGAGCCAATTTCTATTGATAACATTTAACAAAAACACATAAAACATAAAAACACATTTAACATATCAATATTTATTTTCAAAAGCATTTTGAATTTTTTTTGTTTACAAGTTTACGATGACACTTTTGTTACATAGCCACAATCTGCTGTACAGGTGAGCAATTTTACCTGTAGGATACATATCAAATAAGACAAGACCTCATGACAAAATTTCTATTTGACTTCTGTATAATTTGGCAATATGTGTATATTAGCCCCTAACACTGGGGATGTTTCAAAAACGATATTGTTTTTTTATTTGATTAAATTGGTTTAAAAGTTGAGATGACAGCTTTAAAGGTTAATTTATACCCTGTTATTTGTAGCTATTTGTTTTTTTCAAAACTGTACTTTCTTACAAAGAATTGGTTAGACATTTTACTGACATTATAAATAATAAAGGGATACGTACAAAATTAAGTATTTTTAATACAGAGAAAACAAAATGGGGTCCTGTAAGGGTCTGTGTTCTTATTGTGGTGCTTTAGTGTACTCAGTTTTTGTAGTAGAATTTCACTGTACTCAGTCATTGTAGAAGTACTTTATCATACCTAGTGCATATAATAGTACACAAAAATGTACTTTAGTGTACCCAGTGCTTGTAGTAGTACTTCATTGTACCTAATGCTCATAGTTATACTTTTTGTACCCAGTGCTCATAGTAGTACTTTATTGTACCCAGTGCTCATAGTAGTACTTCATTGTACCAAATGCTCATAGTTATACTTTTTGTACCCAATGCTCATAGTGGTACTTTATTGTACCCAGTGCTCATAGTAGTACTTCATTGTACCCAATGCTCATAGTAGTACTTTATTGTACCCAGTGCTCATAGTTATACTTTAGTGTATCCAGTGCTCACGATAGTACTTCATTGTACCCAGTGCTTGTAGTTATACTTTAGTGTATCCAGTGCTCATAGTAGTATTTGATTGTACCAAGTTCTTATTTAAGTACTTTATTGTACTCAGTGCTCACAGTAATACTTTATTGTACCACTGATAGTAGTAGTACTTTTTGTACCCAGTGATGGTAGTAGTACTTTATTATACCCAGTGCTCATTGTAGTACTTTATTGTACCCAGTGCTCATTGTAGTACTTTATTGTACCCAATACTTATAGTAGTACTTCACTGTACCCAGTACTCATAGTGGTACTTTATCATACCCAGTGCTCATTGTAGTACTTTATTGTACCCAATACTTATAGTGGTACTTTACTGTACCCAGTGTTCATACTGGTACTTTATCATACCCAGTGTTCATTGTAGTCCTTTATTGTACCCAATACTTACAGTGGTACTTTATTGTACCCAGTGCTCATAGTGGTACTTTATCACACCCAGTGCTCATTGTAGTAATTTATTGTACCCAATACTTATAGTAGTACTTCACTGTACCCAGTGCTCATAGTGGTACTTTATCATACCCAGTGCTCATTGTAGTAATTTATTGTACCCAATACTTATAGTAGTACTTCACTGTACCCAGTGCTCATAGTGGTACTTTATCACACCCAGTGCTCATTGTAGTCCTTTATTGTACCCAATACTTACAGTGGTACTTTATTGTACCCAGTGTTCATTATAGATGAGTTTTTTTATAGATATATTGTTTCATCAATTAGTGATCACATTGTATCCAAACAGAAGAAAACAAGAATGATACTGGTCAGGAGATGGCCCACAGAAAAAGTCAGAGATAATCATTTCTGACCATCAGGAGAAGGTCACTGTTAATTTAACATTAGATATAGATATATTTTCAGGAGAAAGTCACTGTTAATTAGATATAGATATATTTCTTCCCTAAGGGCATGATTAACAAATCAACTATCTAAATTCATTTCTTTTTTATACAAAAGGATTTTTTGATAAATAAGAAATTGGGGCAATTATGCATTGATTTAAAACCCAGTTTCAGTTGTCCTTATTTACATATATTTATATATTTTTATTCAAAATTTCTACACATTAGACATTAATGACTTTAAATTGTTGTCAATGTATGCGTATATGTCAATAAGTTGACCTTTGGAAGACCTTGTTGCGTAGGCCTATATCCTGAAACCTCACCTTGTTTGGTTGATTGAATCTGTTGAAGGACAAATGAATTGTACCTTATATTTGATTTGTCCTGTCATTTGCTAATCTTGTCCCGACAAAGAAGTTCTAGACTTCATTGGGAAGGGCTTTCAATTGAGTGTAGTAATACTTTCTGTATGGGATATCCCTGATCTATAGAGAATTGATATTCATTGGGATCAAAGGTCAAAGTCACCATTATATATTGTTGTAGTGGGTCATCTCTTTGGAACGTTGTGTTTTTTGGCACTGGTGAGTGCCTTTTAGACTTTGTTTTGTAAACATTGTGGGAGGTCATTATCACATAGGGTGTTATTGTCATTTTGAAAATGACATGGACTTTGTTGTTTCTATTTTTTCCTTATTGTAATATTTTTTCACAGAGGAAATTCCATGAAAAATCACATTTTTTTAGATAAAAAGGTCAACATTTTTCCCCTTGAATGGTCAAATGTGTTATTATGGTTAACTGGTGTCATGATAATTTCAGAAACGAATGCTTTGAAACGAGGTAAAAGACCCAACTTTGCCTGATTTAGGTATGAAATGATGCAAATGGTAATAAGAATAGAATGTATATTAAATGCAAATTGCACGAATTTATATTGGACACTCGGTAATCGTAAAAATTTACCGAAAGTTAATTTGCAATGCTCAAAGTAATGGCGGACAAACGACAACTGATATAACGGGTTACGTTTGGCAAGATTTTTGCAATTTTACACATGCATTTGTTATTCTTATGACCAGATGGTCTTTTTGGACTGTATATGAGGTGAAATATTACATAAAATGGGCATGTAAAATTTTTCACCTACGACAGCTCATATCGCTTTAACCATATGTGACATTGACAAAGATGTCTCGATGTTATAAGATGGCTCAATGTTAATAGTATGTGACATTGACAAAGATGCCTTGATGTTAACTGTGTGTAACATTGATGTTACATGTAATTTCAGAGCCATTCAGCATCTTGATCCACATATTCACCTTGACTAATGCTTTAATGAGATTAAACACTTGTTACTGATTTACTGAAAGCCTCAACCATAGCTTACCACATTAGGAATAGCATGTAATACAGGTCCCTGCTGCGTGAGTGATTATAAAACTGAAGTTGTAATAGCAGTGATGTAGTAGAGATTTAAACATGCCATGTGGCTTATGCTGTTGTGTGTTGATATCTTCCCTTGTTATACTATCAAAATCAGAGGCTCAGTAGTAGTAGCATTGAGCTCACAATTTGTGTTTTGATATCTTCCCTTGTTATCCTATTTAAATCAGAAGCTCAGTAGTAGTAGCATTGAGCTCACAATTTGTGTTTTGATATCTTCCCTTGTTATCCTATTTAAATCAGAAGCTCAGTAGTAGTAGCATTGAGCTCACAATTTGTGTGTTGATGTCTTCCCTTGTTATCCTATCAAAATCAGAAGCTCAGTAGTAGTAGCATTGAGCTCACAATTTGTGTGTTGATATCTTCCCTTGTTATCCTATCAAAATCAGAAGCTCAGTAGTAGTAGCAGCATTGAGCTCACAATCTGAAGGCCCTGGATTCATTTTCTACTGGGGTAATACTTTAGACTTGAGACAGATAGATTTTTGAAAGTTATTGTGTGTTGTGTCTTTACCCTTACCCTATCAAAATCAGAAGCTCAGTTTAACTAAAATCATAAAGCTCACACTCACAATTTGTGTGTTGATATCTTCCCTTGTTATCCTATCAAAATCAGAAGCTTCATACTGGAGACTTGATACAGATAGGTGTGAACACTATGGGTCATATACTGGGTGTCATACTGGAGACTTGATACAAATAGATGTGAACATTATGGTCTTACTAGGGGTCATACTGGAGACTTGATACAAATAGATGTGAACATTATGGGTAATACGAAAAAGTGTACTCTGCCTCAACATTGGTTATTTTTCAGTAAACAACTGAAAAGTTCATGTTAATCCTCATAATTTAATGAAAAGTGAAAAATACAATCGTTTAAATTAAATTTTAAATTCTTATAACGATTCTTAAAAATACAACAGAAACAATTGACGATGAAGCGCAATGATATATTACACAGCTGCACTTGTTGTCCTAGCAACGGCTGACGTAGTTCCTTGCGTCATAGCGAAGTAGGTTACAAAGATTTAGCCTAGCATTTCAATCAGATGTGAATATTATGGTCCAGGGGGTCAATCGATACATGATGTGTGTTTTACAAAAAATTAAATTATAGCAATATGCAAAGTCACCTAAATTGTGGCATCAACTAAAAATAAAAAATAATTAGAAAATCCAATTTCAGACGTAATGTCTTGTGGTTGTTAAAGTGTACATTTAAGAGGGTTGAACAATTTTGTTTGTTTGTTTATTGTTGTTTAACGTCCCACTCAAATATCTTTCACTCATGTGAAGACGTCACCAATGCCGGTGTCGGGCTTCAAATTTTGGCCTATGCTAGGCACTTACGGCCATTGAGCAGTGAGGGTTCTTTAACATGCCGACACCTATTGTGACACGGGACCTCTGTTTTTACTGTCTCATCTGAAGGACAGGAATCCAACCTGCTGCCGGCTGGACTAGACCTCATGATCAAGAGTCTAGCGTGCTATTGACTGAGCCAGGCTGGCTCATTGAACAAGCAAGCAGTTGACATACAGAATTATATAGCCTACTGGCAGAAATGGTCTTTCTATGGATTGACATACAGAATTATCTAGCCTACAGGCAGAGGCACTCTTTCTATAGATTGACATACAGAATTATCTAGCCTAATGGCAGTGACAGTCAATCTATGGATTGACATACAGAATTATCTAGCCTACAGGCAGAGGCAGTCGTTCTATGGATTGACATACAGAATTATCTAGCCTGCAGGCAGAGGCGGTCTTTCTATGGTTTGACATACATAATTATCTAGCCTATAGGCAGAAGTGGTCTTTCTATGGTTTGACATACATAATTATCTAGCCTATAGGCAGAGGCGGTCTTTCTATGGTTTGATATACAGAATTATCTAGCCTACAGGCAGAGGCGGTCTTTCTATGGATTGACATACAGAATTATCTAGCCTACAGGCAGAGGTGGCCTTTCTATAGGCAGAGACGGTCTTTCTATGGATTGACATACAGAATTATCTAGCCTACAGCCAGAGATTGGTCTTTTCTATGGATTTGACATACAGAATTATCTAGCCTACAGGCAGAGGCGGTCTTTCTATGGTTTGATATACAGAATTATCTAGCCTACAGCCAGAGACGGTCTTTCTATGGATTGACATACAGAATTATCTAGCCTACAGGCAGAGGTGGCCTTTCTATAGGCAGAGACGGTCTTTCTATGGATTGACATACAGAATTATCTAGCCTACAGCCAGAGACGGTCTTTCTATGGATTGACATACAGAATTATCTAGCCTACAGGCAGAGGCGGTCTTTCTATGGTTTGGATGTGAATCATTTCTATACTGAATCATTTGAAGAGTTTTCTGTAGTTTTTCCATGTGATGACTAAAAAAATAGTTTCTTTCACAGAATTGTAACATTAGTGAACTTTTTGGTTACAAATCTTCTGTTTCCTTTGTGTTACTTGTTGATGTACAGTAACAAAAAAAAATACATACACAGGCATGTATATTCTTAAGTTTCTATATATTTTATGAAAATTGCTAGAGAATTTTGCGATCTTACTACAAGTACAATGTACATGTATTTGTATATGCACATAACACTGAACCTGACCAAATATATAGGAATATAAGAATTTTTATACCAGTGTATATCTCTTATTTGTTATTGTACATCAATCTAAATAGTAAAAAACTAAATAATTGTTTTTAGGTTTTTTTTTTTAAAAAAAACCCACAGGTAATGCCCCTTTAGAGATATAAATACACCATACATAAAATAGACTCTATTGACCTCTCACACGAAGACTATTTCTCCTTTTGTTGTATTTTTATGTTTCATTGTGACAGTAATTGTGCAATTCATACATGTAGGGTCTATATACATTGTAAGCTTGTTACATTACATAGATTAATGGTAATATAACAAGAACAACACCTGCAGTGAAAATACCAATGCTTCAGATTCATGGGGCCTCGGTGGTCGAGTGGTTAGAGGATCACGCTTTAAATCATGGAGTCTCTCACCTCTGGTCAGCTCAGGTTTGAGCCAGAACATGACATGTGTTTTTTTCTATCATTTTTCGTTTTTTTTTTCTTCTTGATAAAAAGATGGGTTTTTGATTTTAGGATGGATGCTAAAAAACAAAAACTAGGAATGATCTTTACATGTATTCATTGTTTGAATTTGATATTGGAGGTAAATGATAAACATATTTTGGTTCAAATAACTTTCCTGATGTTAAATAAGAAGAATCAAAATCCTATATTAATTGCTTAATAAAAAAAAAGGTATTACTCTGTTGTTTGGTGTCATATTAATTAGCTGAAACTGATCATAGAAATTATAGAGGCTGTTTGAAATATACTAGTAGATGTGATTGTATTTCTCTAATGAATGATGGATTTTCAGTTTTGTTCTCTCTAAATCAATAGAATGTCGCAACTTTTGTTTTTTGTAACATTGTTTTACTTCCTGATTATATTCAATTTTTTTTACCTGAACAGAAATTTCATTTGCTGCAATTGAATACCCCCTTAGGGACACAACAAAACCAGTCTTTATAGGGAGGTGGTCTTTATATAGAGGCTAATTTGTACACAAATCGTACCATTGGGGACAGCAAAACACAGTCTGCATGACCAGGTGGTCTTTATACATAGGTGATCACTATGACCAGGTGGTCTTTATACATAGGTGTTCGCTAAAGCTGGTTTTACTGTATCAGTAAATAAGATATTTGCTTTATAAACTTTACAGTCAAGTCATTGACCCCTGTAGCCTTATTTGGAATAATCCATTTCAAAGAATGGTAAAGTCCATTTTCAAAATTCAGGAGTGTATTTAAAATCAAAATTTTCAAAATGATTTTACATTCAATATTAACTTGATTAACATTCTATTTATTGATTTGGGCAAATCTAAATGTGACCACAGGGGTTGATTAGTTAATTGAAAGTCAAGGGAAATAGTCTTGGGAGACAATAATAGTTAGGGTGTTTGGGTAGCGCAGTGGTTATAGTGAACTTGCTTCTTGCCAGTGCAACCTGGGTTCGATCCTTGGATTACGCAGGGGAGCATGTGAGATGGTATGGCAGTTGCCAAGTTGGACACATGTTTTTTCAGGTACTCTGGTTTCCTCCTACAGTAATGACCCTGCATTCTAACATCAGAGCTAGAACTAGAGACATTAATATAAGTTGATATAACTTGTTTGTCAGTCATTGTAAAATAAATAAAGTTTTAAAAGTTTTTAATTAATTAAATATTCTGTATATTAAATGGGCATTAATAGCTGTGATTTTTTTTTCAAAAAAATTATCTTTCTTTTTTTTACTATTGAGATTAATGAACAAACTTAAAAAAAGAGATATACACGTACACAGGCATAACAATTTTTAAATTCCTATATATTTTGTGAAAATATGTATACAACACTGAAACTGACCTTAGTTGTACTAAATATGTAAAAATATAAGAATTTTTATGCCCTGGTATATCTCATATTTGTTATTGCATGTACTGTATAGTGCCAAAAGTGAAGATAATTTTTTTTCTCTAGTATATATTTCATATAATTCTGCAAATTTTCAAAACATTCATGTTAAAAGTCATTTCTAAATCGATTTTGGTAAAACTTATACCATAAAACTTAAAATATTCAACAGTTTTATTGCGTATTAGCTCATAATGTTCAAATTTTCTGTTTTCAAGATTTGGGAATTTTATAAGAAAATTAAATTCTAATATGTCATAATTCCCTATTTACATATACTGAAAAGAGACAATAACATTTTTGTATCCTGCAAAACTCATCAGTACTCTTAAACGAAACAATGGACATTTACATAAAAAACACAGAAACTTCAAAACATGAATAGTTTATAGTGAAAATTTTATTTGAATTGAACAGGAAATGACTGTGAAATAGTGTTTTTAAAAAATGTGGTTTTATATGAAATATATAGAGAAAAATAAAAATTATCTTCACTTTTGGCACACGTCTGTACATCAATCTAGTAAAAATTGAAATAATGTTTATAGAAAACACAGCCAATTCCCCTTTAAGAAAAAACTAAAATCCATAAGAAATTGTCACTTTAATCATAAAAGGTAAAAGGCGATACTTGGAAAATGCGTAAAAAGTCAAATGTACTTTTAAATATCATGTAGACAAAAATGACTTAAATGGAAGTTCATCATGACGTTGTCAGACACCTGTTAATGATAGGTCAACATTTTCATAACAATTATGCTGTCGGAGGCTAATGTATGAGTCATATCTTGACAGAAACACATTTTCGCTAAGACTTGTTGTATATATATTCTCTCCTCCACCATTTAAAAATTGGTCGCCACCATATAATGGAAAGCTTGTTGTTTGTGGCATAAAACATCATACAGACAAAAACCTAAAATTTAAACTCGTTCGGGTTAAGAAATGGCACACAAGACTTCATCTTGCAAGGTTACATGAAATGGACTCTAACAACTGCTTGCTTTGTTCTAATGGTAGCTAATTATCACTCTCTATATGATACCTATATGCGTATATTGCACAAGGCTCATAAAAGTAGAACATCTTTCATAAAATGAATACACAGTGTACGTGTATTCCTGTATTCCGTATTCTGTTAAGTTCCATATGGATATGATGAAAAGTTCATTTTTGTATCAACGCATATCATCCATTTGATAATCAAAAGCAATCTCTTTCACAGAGTTGTCGGTCCTTGGACTCTCCATTTAAATCTCTGTCAATGTCTGAAAAGCATTCCCAAAACATTTGGTCATGTAACCAGCAGAATGAATATAAAAACCAAATTACCCAGAACAGAGATACTTTTCACAAACATATAGTCTGTATATTTATAGCCATTTTTAACACATCTACCCCTGAGCAATAATGGAATCTACCTAAAACTAATGACATGGGCTAGCCCAAATGAGTCTTTAGGGGTGAATTTGTTAAAAAGTATTTTTGCCTCAAATGGTATCTTATTCTATGTCAGCATAAAAAATATATGCAGAAAAGACCAACACCTTATAAAGAGCAGAATCTTCAGTACATTTATATATTTTTCAAGAATTTGGAAAAACTCCAGAGATTGATCGAGAATGTAAGGACCAACACCATTGTGTACCGAGTAAGTGATCGAATCAAAAGGTTACTGCGCTCCGCACAGTTCCAACAATATCTCCTGGAATCCAAGGGAGATAAACATCAGATACGTTATGAACTCGTGTGGTCATATATATATACTCGTCGTAAATCAGTCAATAGTAAGGTCTAATGTCATGATTCGGGAATGAACAAATTAATATTGCATGTAGATTCATTGTAAAAGTTTTATACAAGATCATTCATTCCAGAATTCTGAGAGTGGGTTTTACTGTTCCTTGAAATGGGTAAGTCCAAATGTGGCTACAGGAGTTGATTGGTTAGATATACATGTATCTATACAAATCTTTGTACTTTTTAGCCGGAGGATATAGTTTTCTTTTACTTAATGATTTATTCATTTTGTTGAACAAGTGTCATTTAAATTCTTTAAAGTACATTGTATATGTGTATATCTATGTGTATATCTTTTTATTTTCTAATATAAAGTCTATAAAAACCAATAAACACTGCAACAGTTAAAATCCTGTAGTTTAACTCATCAACCCCAGGAAAACAATGGACGCTTCTGTAAATCAATACCTTAGACTAGTCCAAATGTGTCTGTAGGGGTCAATGGGTTAAACTTAAGGTTACAAGTCAGGGGTAGGAGATTGGAGTGTGTATTAGAATTGTGTGTTTAAACTTTAGGATGCAGGGCAGTGTATATCTGTGGTGAGGGAAGGGTCTGGCATGAGTATTAGAATTGTGTGTTTAAACATTAGGTTACAGGGCAGTGTATATCTGTGGTGGGGGTGTCTGACATGAGTATTAGAATTGTGAGTTTAAACTAGTTTACAGGGCAGTTTTTTAAACTTTAAATCTCAATATCTCTTTTCTCCCATAGGTCTTGAAATTAGGGATTTTGTTTCGTTTTGTAAAAACATTGCAGTAAAAAATATTCTTTCACTTAATAGATATATGTATTTATAATTAAAGAATAAATGAACAGAATTTCACAAATTTCAGTGTCTGAACATCATCACCTAAGAAATGTGATTTACTCATCTTTGTATCGAGAAGAAAATTCTATGTTTCATGCCCTTTGAATTTTCTAGTTCAGCCATTTACATCATTATTACAGGATACCCCCCAGTATTTTAAATTTCAAATTTTATCATTTTAAGAATTTTTAACAGTCCATAGATATTTGTTATTATCTAGTATGAAATACATCATACCTGAAATTAATCAGGTGTTTCAATTATTTAGAAATTGAAAACTTTAAATCTCTACAGTCATGCAGTGTCGTGTAAAATCAAAACTTTTAAGCTGCAGATTTTCTTTTCACAGAAAAGAGATTGATGTGAATTGTGAAGTAGATTTCTTTGATGGAGAATTTTGAGTGGGAGTCTAGCCATTGCTACAGTTATACATAATTTATGATTTTGATTAAACCTAATTTTCTTGACTTTCTCTATCTTGTAGCTTACTTCATACTTTAAGGGGCCACCATGGCTGAGTGGTTAGAGCATCACACTTTAAATCATGAAGTCTCTCACTTCCTGTCAGCGCAAGTTCGAGTCCCGATCAAGAACCTAAACTGATTTTTGTGAGAAAGTTTGTTAGTTTACTTTCGGAAAGCCAGTAGTCTCTTCCAGGGTACATTGTAACCGGATTCTTTCCTCCACCAGTAAAAACTGGCTGCCACCATATAACTGAAAAATTGTTGAGTGTGGTGTAAAACACCATTCAAAAATCAGGTTCCTACTTTAAGACTTTTATAAATAATCGGATTTCATTTGGTGTTGGTCTTTAAGAGGCCATATTTTTCTAATATTTCAGCTAATCTTATTGATATACATGTAAGTATTGTCTAGATATGAGAGTGGTTAGAGCATCGCGCTTTGAACCATGAAGTCTCTTACTTCTGGTCAACGCAGGTTTAAGCTGGAACCTAAAACAGATTTTTATGAGAAAGTTTGTCAGTTTACTCAGGGAAGGGCTATGGTCTATTCCCGGATACATTTTTAGTCGGATCTCTCCTCCACTGTTAAAAACTGACTCTCACCATGAAACTGAAAAAATTGTTAAATATGGCATAAAACATTATTCAAATAAAAAAGAATTAATAATAAAAATTGATATGAGATGAAACAGGCTAGTTTGAGGAGAATAATAAAGAATTAGATTTTTTAAAATTTTACATGTAGGTCCCTATTCTTACCCTGGGGGTACTTTAATCATTCACCTCTAAAGACACATTTGGACTGGTCTAAGTCATTGATATGCAGAAGAGTCCATTGTTTTTCAGGGGTTGATGAGTTAACAGCAGGACTGTGACCTTCAAGTTGATGCACTATTTTAAGAAATATTTTACCTCTCATGTAAATTTTATCATCAGGTAGATCAAATAATTGCGCATACAACATGGAGCCTCAAACAAATTAATTTGCATACCGTACCTAAAAGTACATTGGGATTGAGGCCCAGTGTGTAGGGAAATTTATATAATACATATCATAACATATCAATCTCGTCAGCCCCTGGAAAATAATGGACTCTTTATCAAAAGCATATTGAGGATTTTAAGTGGGAGGGGTGCAAATTTTTCAATATATTTGCCGAATGGAGTGAGGCACAAAAAATTTTGCGGACTTTGTATTTAATAATTCCAAATTCTTATATAATATTTAAGGTTTTACGCTTACTTTATCGAAAACTTTGGGGATTTTGTTTTTAATATTCCGACTTCTTAAAGAAAAACTAAAGGGTTTACAGTTATTTATCAACTTTAGGGAGCATGTAATTCCTGGTCACAGCACATATTTCTAAGTATTTGATTAATTGTGAGGCAATATTTCATTAGAGGGGTCAGATTTTACGTATCTTTCAGTTAATTTTTTTTAATTTGGAATCCCGTAGATGCATTTTTCTGCACCCTAACATGAAATATACAGAGCAATTCGCTAATAAATCACATTGATAATCCTTCTCAAAAGAAGGTTGGATCAGCAAAAATTGTTATGAAAATTGGGATAGAATTTCAGCCTAGTATCTTTTCCTCCTGACACTGGATTATGACCACTTTATCGTTAAGAATATTTTGTTGTTAGATTAATTTGGAAGACTGATGAGGTATTTTCTAGCTTCCATACACAAAATATTATTATTAATTATAATTATATTCAAAAACCTGGATGAATCACAAATTTATTTCGATGGAAATTTGCGGACTGATGGTTTTCTTTTTTATGAAATAAACGACTCTTTGCCAACTCAGTAATGTTGTGATAAGTAAACTTCTTGGGATCATGTCATTTAAGCACATTTTGCAGTTTGGGGTTAATAACACATTATATTGATGGGAAATTACACATGTATGTGCATTTCAGCAACATAAACTCAACTTCAAGATTGAAATGTTCAGATCACACTTTTATTCGTAAATATATGCTTTTTGAATTGACAAAAATAAAAGTATCGATTCGCTGAATAATATAGGTCTTGAAGACTTGTCGAAACATATGCTACAAAAAGTCAGCCTAGCGTCCTTTATGAGTTTTAAGATATTTAAAAGTTGCTTTTAAATCTTACTTTTCAATTATAACTGAACATTATACACTTGTAACAAAATTGACGTTAAAAGCGATTGACCAGATTGTTTACAATTCTTGTGCAGGATTAATATGCAAATGAGTTTGTGGTCCAGTTACATGTAATGGCATCTCACTGTGAAGTTGGACACTAGAAGCTTTGTCCAATGATCTTCACATGATCTTAACTGATGATAAACTCGCAGTGTTCTTTGAAGCTGGGGAAATGTTTTACTTATACACATATTGACCTAGAGATTTAAGTGCTACTGGGGGGAAGTACATAAATTATCATTTTATATATATATATATGTCTCTGATTATAATGATTAGTTATCAGTACTTTCAATACTTTGGTTGTAAGATGCATTTTTATTGATCGAATATCACACATCTACGAGAGGTCACCAGTATGTGACCTCATAGCAGATTGCATTATATCCTCTATGCCACACATCAGAGAATGGGAGCAATTAGAGATTGGTTTTTTATTAGATTGACTTATCATCCCCCCCCCCCCCCCCCCCCCCCCCCACCCCGCCCCCGGTACCACTTATCATCCCCCCCCCCCCCCCCCCCCCCCCCCCCCAAAAAAAAAAAATTGAGTTTTAGCAATCAAAAATGCATGAGCATGATGAGGAATTTTTAAACGTTCTGGGAATAACCTTTTTCAGGATACCAGACATGATGATGATATAAAAAAAAATACATTTGAATAAAGTGGAGGGGGGGGGGGGTTCCTACGCCTATGGATTAGGAAACTTTTTGCCAAACTTTGTCAGAAGCCAAACACTTATATGACTTTATTTAGATAAGTAAAATTGCAATGATATTGGCATAGCATAACATAGCACTGGTGCTACATGCCCTAGATATATCAAAGTTCTGCATCATTAAAACAAGTAATGAAGCAAAAATAACAGAATAGAAAATAAAAAATAACAGAGGGAGAGGTACACAGATACAGAAACACACACTAACAATGGGTGGCATTTCCATATTATGAGTTGAAAGGTTCTTGAGTGGGAGAAACACACAACCACACACATACAAACAAATACACATACAAAAACAGACAGAAACCCTCATACACAAGAAACCCTCCCCACCCAACCCCTTAAAAAGAAATCCTATTCACAACCACCCATCTGCCAACCCCCCCCCCCTCCCCCCCAAAAAAAACCCCAAGAAAATAGAAAACAGCACTAGAAGTAAAACACAGGAAAACAACAGCAACAATAGCATAAAGATCACAGTGAAAATGAAATGAGAATAATAATAATAAAAAGAACGATTGGAAACAAACAAATATAGCTACAGAAAAAAATACCAGAGAAATAAAATGGATATGCTCCATGGAATTTATACAAACATAATCTTTATCAAAGGTGATCAGGAAAGTTTGCCTTTCACGTTGTTTAATTTAAGCGAACTATCAACAGAATAACTACCAGACTTTCTGACTAATGTCTATTAATTTTTTCAGGGAGCTGATAGTGGAACATCGTATAAAATACATTTTTATGTAATTAGTCGGGTTAAGTGACATTTTAAGAGATTTAATAGGTGCACACTGTAGCTAGGAATGGCATTAAGAATAAGTAATAAGTTACATGAAAGAGGAATGAGAGAAAATTGTTTATAATCATTGTATAATATTTATTTGATAATGAACAATTTCATTAATGAATAAACCCACTCACTTAGTTAAAACATTTCTACTCTGTGTGTTCACTCCATTTTTACTGACAGATCAGAGAGCTAAGTTCTAGAGTATATATTTACTTACAGAGCTGGGAACTTAGTTCTAGAGTATATTTTAGTGACAGAGCAAAGAGACTGGTTTTGGAGTTTATTTGTGTGACTGAGTAGAGAGCCTAGTTCTAGAGTATTTTTTATTTTTACTGACAGAGCTGAGAGTCTGGTTCTGAAGTTTATTTCAGTGACAGAGAAGAGAGCCTGGTTTTGGAGTATATCTTAGAGACGGACCAGAGGGCCTGGTTCTAAAGTATATTTTTACTGACAGAGCAGAGAGCTTGGTTCTAGAGTATATTCTACTGTCGCAGCAGTGAGAGTGTCTAGTTCTTAAGTGTATATTTTAGTGACAGAGCAGAGAGCCAAGCTCTTGAGTATTTTTATGGCAGAGCAGAGAGCTGGTTCTAGAGTATATTTTACTGACAGAGCAGAGAGCCTAGTTCTAGAGTATATCTTCACTGACATAGCAGAGAGCCTAGTTCTAGAGTATATCTTTACTGACAGAACAGAGAGCCTTATGTATACTTTTTCAATGTTTATATATATATATATATATATATATATTAGGAGAGAGTATAATGGGGTCATCATCACCCCAGATATGAACCAGGTGTATATCGTTTCTGCTCAATAGTCATTAATGGAAATAAATAAATTTACTTCATCATATATTATCAGTGGATGAACTTTGTGTAAATTTTTTATCAATTTTAGTTTTATTGAGAAAAACTTGTGTTTTAGAATACTCTGTATCAACTCAGCTATGAAACCTCCTAACTGTTACCTTAGTTTAACAACTTATACAAGCATGGGAATATATCATCAAGGTTATACAGTTGAAGGACAACTTGATACCCAATCTGCTTGAGACCAACTCTCATCCTTGGTTCATCTGAGTTGGTTTCCTTGGTTACATGGACCTCAGTTTGGAGTCTCTCTCTTGGTTTGCAGATTAATCTCTATCCAAATTAATTTTGTTTGTGAATGATGTGGTTTTCAGTTCCATATCAGTCCATCTGCTTAAGGTTTTGGTCAAAGTATAAAAGTTGCAAGTCATTCACTTAATGATGATTTCACAGGTATTGTCCTATATATAAGATGGCGGGGCGGAGTAACCTTTTGATTTTCATACGGATGATTCTACTCTCTTTTCAGTTATGACAAGCTGCACCGGGAAAAACGATTTATTCTTCACTGGATACTCTCTTATGTTTGGTGACAAGTAGGAAAGATTATGGCTAGTCAGTGTAATTTTAATGTTATGCTTTATTTACTTAAACTTTAAACTCGTCCAGATCAAGAAAGGGTTCACAAGACTCCACCCAGCCAGGTTATATGGATTTTACTATGTATCTACACTGATACAGTTTTATTTGTAGTTTAACTATCCACCTGGGTTAGCTCCCTTTGGTTTGTAGCACATTTAAAAGCCCATGACCGTCCGTGTACACTCAGCTAAGGTGTTAACTTTGTTTAAACTGATAATGTTGCTTTTCATCATGCTTATATAAAATTATAAACTTACCATTAATTATGCTTCTAAGTGTTTCTCTGTTTGAAAGTAAAAAAAAAAATTTCACTCGAAATTACAATAAATATGACCGTGTTGCATAATATTCAAGGCAATCTCAGATGAATAAGTTCACAATATAGGTTATAGTCATCTTGTATATGTACCCGTCACAACTTGTACTTAAGTGAATTGGCTGACTTGTACCCACGTTTTAGCTGACTTGTGCCCATGGACTGTTTGATTGTAGAATTATTTTTCAAGGCATATATGTACTTACATTTGTAATTACCAACTAGGTAATTACCATGATGCCGTTTAGTATTGAAATGACATACAACTGTCTCTGGAAATTAATTGACATAAGAATTACTTTGCTGACAGATGTATTGTCCAATTCACAAAACCTGGAAGGGCGGTCTAACCTTTTGCGTTATTTTTGCGGATGATTCTACTTCATTTCTGTTACGACAATCTTTACGGGAAAAAACGTTTTATTTCCAACTGGATACTCATAGGTAGAATAACAAGTAAGAATGACTACTCTTGTCAGTGTAAATTTATTGTCAATATGCTTTATTACCTATAAAATTTGAATGCGTTCAGATCAATAAAGGTTTCACTAGACGCCATGCCACCAGGTTATATGGATATAAGGTATATAACAGGAAACCTTAACAATTATACGAGCTTTTGGCAATTTGATTAGGAAAATTAGAACCCCTGGAATGTGCACAGATGTTTATATAGATGGGCACCTATGCTATTTTTTTGACAGTTCATGGTATATACATGTATAGGAATCAATCTGTCTCTTTTTTAGTTGTCAATATTGACAAGACAGAAAATTAAGGAACGCACTATTAGTAAGATCGCCATTGCGCCTGGTAAACCATCTGATTGGGATATTGGAAATAGTCTCTGTATTATAATTACTGAAATTTTTATACTGTGCTATGATATAAATCCCTCGATCTTGACACGATCGCATAAATTTTGCAGAGCAAAACTGATAGAATCTTTGTGTTTTGCTCTCAAGAACATTGTGATTTTCAAACCAAATTATTGCCCTGCTTGCAAATACCACACAATACATATAGCTATAATTTCAACCACTCTAAACATATGTAAATTTATAGGACATGGTCATAATTAACCATTGAATGTTTGTTTTTGTTCTATAACAATAACCTGGGTAACCGGTTATTTTCCTATGGTGGAATATATACCCAGGCCTTTTACTAAATCCATAGAAAATTGAACTGGAAAATGGGTCAATGGATCTTTTTCGAGTTGTTCCATTCCGTTAAGGTTCATCATAATGGTATGCAACTTCAGAGAAAAACGAGGACAGCAACACTTCCTGTTAAACATTTTATCATATATATATGACCTGGAATATGGATAGCATGCAGAGCTACGGGTGTCAGATGTTAAAGGCAGCCTACAGGAAAGTGAAGACACTTGTACATGTAGTCATTACAATAATGAACATCTATTGAAAATTAAATCATTGGAGAAGAGATGAAATATCATTGAATGTTGTCATTGAAATATTACAAAACTGGAAGAGATCTTGACCAACATCCTGTTGAAGTCATGTGATATGAACACTAACTGTTTGGACAACACTGAAAGGAATGGAATAACTCAAAAAAGGATTTTTTATCTACATGTGTCTGGGTACTCCTGATTCCTATGTACGTTGTAGAATAATGACCCTGGACAGTTTTTCTGTGTGCTTGAGAAATAAGTCATCGGTGTAACCATCATTCCTGCATTATTGTGTATAAGTCAGTAAAACGATGGGTACAATTCATTCAGTTATTTTGGTTATGAGTCAGCCAAGCATAAGTGTGACTTAGCCGAATCGTGTTGGGTCCGAGTTTACCAACATTCTACAAATAAGAAAACGGGTCGCCCTACAGGTACCAAATACACAAAACACAAAAGATGGAAAAGAAAACAGAGAATCAAATTGCACAATGTATGTAGGATCAGACATAAAATGTTGAAATGTGTTGAGGAAGGAAATGAATATGAAAACAAATTAATAATTTGCCACTCTATTTTGAATTTCTCCTGAAGAGACCTCAATCTGTCAAGGCTGACAAACTGGTCAGAGAATACTAATACTTTCTTTTGTTTTTATCTATTTAACTTAAAAGTGGTCAACATTTATATTTTATTTCTTATAATGAAAAATTGCAGTTTTCGGTGAAACACTTCCCATAGTTTCATGTGCATTCATGTTTACATACTTTCAGTAATGTTTCTGAAGAACTTTTTACGATATTTCTTGGTATGGTCATTTTCAGCGGTCATTGGCCTTTAAGCATTGATTCTATATTTTTTCCTGGTCATTGTAAAATGACTTGATTGAAAAATGTGT
Organism: Atrina japonica; assembly: GCA_030159075.1. Taxonomy (NCBI): domain Eukaryota; kingdom Metazoa; phylum Mollusca; class Bivalvia; order Pterioida; family Pinnidae; genus Atrina; species Atrina japonica. Next base: position 1,342,717 of record BROG01000006.1, on the reverse strand, counting down.
AATTTGAGAAGCGAATGAAGGAAAAGTGTGCAGTCTTCATTCAGATTGTTTTGCATTTTTCAATGACCTAGGAAAAATGGCTAGAGAATCAATGCTTATACATATATTTGAATTTCAAAAACAGTAGAGTGAAATATTTAAAAAGCTGTTGATATATTTTTTGTTCTCATAACGTCAACAAGCACATAAATACATCAGTGGGCGTGGCTAATTGATTCAAATGTTTTCTCTCATTTTAACCAATGATGGAAATTTGTTAGCTGTAATTATTTGTTACATCAACCGAGTAACTCATGTAATGTCATGGGAATGGTAGCTGATAAACAAATACATATAATTAAACTTTGATATTGTAATACAGTTTACGTAGCTTGAATTCTGAATGAAATTGTTACAAAAATTTAGAGTCTTTCAGAAACAGAATCTATGCAAAATAACGGAACCTCATTCAAGCATGCTGATGTGATGGATGAGGAACATTTTAGAATGAGCCAGAGGCTCCAAAGAATATTTATACACCCATCTCCGATTTCCCATCCAAATTAGGTGTATATTAGGTTGATTGCAAACCTGGTTACTTTAAAAGATGGCAGTACCAACACATGCCCGTTCTTATATACTATTGTTACAGGTCACTAATTTTGACCTCTTTAAAGGTGAGTATAATAGCCTGTGTCTTGCAGGTCAGTACAGAAATATGAACTATAAATACCGTAGCCAAAGGCAAATGAATAAGAATAGTTTTTTTTTTGTAAGCAAGTCATGACTCGTAAAACATAAGTCCCTAATTCTATCAACAGACGGTGAATTAATGAGATGCAGCTGGAGTTGTGTCCCTTGGTAATTGATCTCATAGTAAAATGAATTATTCAATTCTATTACTTTCTAATGTGAGCCTATGCCTGTGTAATTACCGAGAAGAATTTTCTTGAGAATACCTTAATTTGGTTGTATCTCAATTTGCTGATGTGAATTATTGAATATATCCATTTTGGTTTCAAGGTCGTTGTACATGCCTCTATGAATTGTTCACTTATGAGATGTCGCCAGCTATAGGAGTATTGTCACATAATACTGACCTGTGCTGTGGACTGATGCCAAGACAGTGAGAGTTCTCTAACCTGTCAACCCCCGAAAAACAATGGACTCTGCTGTAAATCAATGACTTAGACCAGTCCAAATGTGTCTCTAGTGGTGAACAAGTTAACTTGCTATGCTTACTATGAAAAGGGGCCTTGGTAGTACATTAATTCTCATCTGAAAGACATAGATTTTCACATGCTTACGGAGTCTAATAATTTAACTGTGTAACTGTACTTACAGGACCCAAGTGTCAAAGTAAATCATTAGAAGTCTAGAATTTCATTGATGGACTATTTTATGCTGGAGATTGGTTAAGCCATTTACCTTAAAGACACATTTGGACTGGTCTAAGTCATTGATTTACAGAAGAGTCCATTGTTTTTCAAGGGTTGATTAGTTAATGGAATCCAAAATTAGATCTGTACTTGTAAAACTCCTACATTGTATTAGGCCATATCTAGAGTTGAAGCAAGACCTTGCTGTATAAATGAACTTCAAATGATAGGATATAGAGGTATTTTCCATCTTATCCTAGGGGGCTGAAAAAAGGCCCCATCCTCAATGCCAAAAAAAAAAAGAAAAGAATTATTCCCAATTTTCATTTCAAATTTACCAACTGAAGTCAAATGAGAATGAATTTAAATAGATTATTGTATTTTTAATTTTTTTTTATATTTTTATATTTCCCAATTTCAGTAGAATGTTTCTAGAGTTTCCATTTCAAAAGGCCCAGGCCTCATTCCCAAAAGAGTATAGAAAATCCCTGATCTAGCTTTTCTGTTCCTCTTTCAATTATGCCTACAGTAATAATGAAGTTGCCAGTTCTTCAGGTGAGCAAATCAGGCTCTACAGAGTATCAGATGTCAAAGACTATACATATTAAGTTATCAATATATCAGTAATTATTTCATATCACCAATTTTCTAAGATATTTAGAAAAGATGTAGTTAATAGAAAATTCCATTTTTCACAAAGTAATTGAACGTGATATAATGATGGCCCCATGCTGAATCTATCTATCTTTTTATCACTAAAATATTGATTCTCTGTTTGGAGGATACAAACGGTATCTGTAAAACCTTGAACTCAATCATCTATGTTCATGTTACCATACTTGTACAAACTTTTGATCTGTATTGTTATATACAATACTTCTCTTTATTTTTCTCGACATTTCGTCATTTCTTGGACAGCCCCAGGGTATACGTCCTAGAATATCCTGCGTTAATTTATGACTTGTAGGTATATTATAAAGTCGCACATGTCTGTCAGCTGTCATGTGATATTTCTATGTCATTTGTTTTATAGGAGAAAAGTGAAAACCGCAGAGAAAACAATACCGTAGAATATCTCATGTTTACAGTGAAAATTAATTTGATGTTCTGCATGAATTGATCAACCTTGTATATTACGATAATTTCCGACATTTTAACTGCAGTTGGATATTGACTAGAAAATAGTTTTAAGTGTACACGCTTTCAAGGACAGCAAAAAATAAGTGTGGGATGTGACCTTTTTGTAACCAACAAAAAAGGAAATATATTGCTCTACTACACGGCATAAATAAAAATAATCATCGATGTGAGATGTAGCGGAATTTTTGAAATAATTGTTTTATAGTCAAGTGCACTTCAGATAATGGTCAATATATCTTGTAAATATTCCATGTGACTTCTCAACAGAATATATCATATATATTCCTCCAGGTAACATCTTCGTTAACTGTGACACAGGTGTAATATTTATATATGACAGATTTCCTCAGTAAGAGATGGATGTGTAACTGACTTTTGGATATCTTTATACTGTTTAGTGCCTTTCAGACGTTTTCGTCAAGTGAATTCATAATCTACATCTATATTCAATTACAGTAGTTTCACTGTGGGCTTGGTGTCAATTAGCACTTACCAGCGATGATTTGAAATGAGAAAAATGAATGCTTGATGTCTTCCGATCCATTTTGTATCAATAGAACCAAAATGGGTGAAAGTTTTTAAATGTCTTACAATTAATAAGGATCTTGACTTTATTTACGATTTAATAATTGTGCGTGTATGTCTATATATGGATTATAGTCATAGATCTTTGGTGCTTACTAATTTTTTTAATCCTTTGGAGTGTGTTTACACTGGTGCGGCCTGTTCAATTTGCTGAGACTATCTGTTTCTAATTTTGATAATTACTAATTCAAATTAGTACCACTTGTTTTTAGCCAGAAGAAATTGTTAAGACGTGTGTATTGTAGTGTATTTAGTTTACAGGAAAGGGAGCATTTTGTGAGTTCACTCAGGAATTTAAATATACATATATTCAGGAGCAATCATTATTACATATTTAATTTCATCGGAATCATAAAAACAAAAAAACGGATAAAATGGGCGACAAAAGTGCATCCACCCTACAGAAATTAGCGGTGGGGTTAAAGCCGTTAAATCTCTTATCTTGTGATACCCCACCGGTGTTTACTTTTACTGTCACTGATTACAGTTCTCCGGATATTCCTTTGGACATCCAGGTGAAAGATGGCAAGGTATATTTAACTGAATATATATTTTTCAATATAATCATGTAATAATATTACATATTTGTTATTACCTGTTTCAGGATATTGATTGAAAAATGCTTTAATTTAATGCTGATTTTACATCTGATTTGAAATTTCTAGAGTAAAAACAAAGCACCTATTACAATCAAGGTCTCTCTCTCTCTCTCTCTCTCTCTCTCTCTCTCTCTCTCTCTCTCTATATATATATATATATATATATATATATATATATGTGTGTGTGTGTGTGTGTGTGAGAGAGAGAAAGAGAGAGTGATAGAGAGATAAAGATCATATATATATATAGATAGATAGATAGAGAGAGAGAGAGAGAGAGAGAGAGAGAGAGAGAGAGAGAATTACAGTGTATAGGCCTAGTTCTGTAAACAGTCACATAGACTAACAAATATTTCCTCCATTACCCTATCTCTCGTGCTACTTTTCCTCTCATTCTTTTAAGTTGTGTGACCTTGACTATTTAATAGAACGTTAAATTTGAGTTTGAAATAAACCATGGAAGAAAAAAAAAACCATGTACATACATTGGTTTAAATTTCCAGTTACCAGCAGTGCAATGTACATGTTTCTATATTGTTAGTATCTGCCTGTCGGTTTCACTCTCAATTATTTTCTCAAGATCATTTCCATTCTCACAATTAGGCTGTGCACACACATCTTGTACATGTATATATACATTTATGCAATGCAGTAATACATCTTACATGTGGTGTATTTAAATTTTCACACCTTGTAGATTTTACTCTCATCATATTAAGATATTTAAAATTTTGATATGGGATTTATTATGCAAATGACATACAACCGTAACCTAAAGTGGCAGCTGCTATTTGTGCAGTTTTTACAAATTTAATTTGATAAAAATAGTGCACATTGGCTTATACACTCTGTGGTTTTTTGGTTTTTTTTGGTAAATCTAGAATACTATAAACTTAAAGCTGTCATCGTAACTTTTAAACAAGTTTTGAATTTGAAAAAAAAAATTGTAATACTTTTGAAACACCCCCGATTTATTATTCCACAGGCAGACATTTTTGTTAAATGTTATCAATAGAAATTTGACTTGCAATTCCGCTATAAAAGGTGAGGCTGCAGAACGACCGTTATTTCACACCTGTACTCCCAAAGCGAAACAATGGACAGATGACATGTAATCGAAACATACACTTTACTCAAATCATAAACATTCCGCATTAATTTTTACATCAAAGACTTCAATAAAGATACGTAGTAAATTGATTTTATAATTAGTTTTAAATTCATTATTTTAGTATCTGTAAATTAATATGCACTTTGAATGTAAAAATAAATAAAATCCTACCAGTAATCTGCACCCTTTCGTTATGTTGTTTACAAAGGGTCACACATTCTGGTGAACTCTGTAAAGTGAGCAGTCAGGTCGCGCGCACTTGACCAATGACAAGGTATCCCTTCTCATATTTTTACAAAGATGACAACAAATAAACGTTTAAAAGAGACCTAGCTGTGAAGTATTGCTATCTAATTTTTCGAAATGGATGCAAGTGGTCCTGTAAAACGAGCTGAGTGTTCGAATATATATTTCCGAGTTGACCTTGGTCTGACTTGTCTTTGATTTGTTATTTCGGAAGTGAGGATATTTCATATCATATGGGAAATTTGGAATTATGTTTGATATTCTCATGTTTAAACTGATTAATTACATGCTTGTGAAATGTCCAGATAGAGTAAATTGATTTTTTTATATCAATATCTATTTTTTCGACATGTAGGTGAGTTATACTCAAACTTCATTACTTCACACGTTTGTTCTATGCGACTGTAGTTAGACAATGACAACTGATTTTGCAAACTCGCCTTTTATATCAGTTGTGGGGGCTTGTTTCTATTCAGAAAATTGAACAACCATGACGACCAATGGAAGTAAAACACTGGGGATGTTTCAAAAACGATATTATTATATTTTTTATTTGATTAAATTGGTTGTGACGGGTCGACAGGGATGCTTACTCCTCCATGGCACCTGATCCCACCTCTTGGTTTCCAGAGGTCTGTGTTTGTCCAGTTTTACCAGATTTGTATCTTTGTCCTCGACATTCTATTGATTATACTTTGGTATGTGAGATTTTTTATAAGTTTAAAAGTTGAGATGACAGCTTTAAGTTTACTTCATAAATGATTGAATCAGGATACAGTTGAACCTGTCTTAAAAGACCACTCCAATTAAAAGGCCACTTGTCTAGTAAGGCTTCACATTCTAAAATCCGCTTAAGTCTTATTATTTACTGGTCAAGAACCAGTGGACCAGTGCTAACTTTGAGCCCTGGACCACACTTGTAGCTAGTGTTGATGCTTGAAGCATCAACTAAAGTAAGAGTTCATGACCACTTTGATGGACAGACATCTGTTATCAGTTCTAAGAATTAACATTCAATGATACTTGTAATTTTGTAGTAATTGACTTACTTCCAATATGGTAAGTGATCTAGAGGGTCTATTTTTTCTCATGGCTAATCACATATTATCCTGACCAGATTAAGACTTAATGAAATCTACGTTACGCTACATTTACATTGACGGAATTTGACCTCCAAAGCTTAAATAACATACAGTGGACAATTGGTTTAAGAGATTTGTTTCAGTGCTATTTTAGAATTAAATGACCATTACAATCATTTGATTGGTGCAGATAATTAAATCTGATAATGATAATTGTGGAATATCCTGTTCCATGAGGGGCCTCCGTGGCCCAGTGGTTAGAGCATTGCGCTTTAAATCACAAGGCCTCTCACCTCTGGTTCGAATCCCGCTAGGGTCATTTCAAATTAAGTGGGAAAGTTTGCCAGTTTTCTTGCAGAAGGTCGGTGGTCTTTACCCGGGTAATCGGGGTTTCTCCTCACCAATAAAAACTGGACGCCATCATATGACTGAAAGATTGTTGAGTATGGCGTAAAACAAAAAAATCAAATCAAATAAAAAAAATCCTGTTCCATGATGATAATAGTGGTATATCCTTTTACATGATTTTAACACATAACTAATTTGATGAATACTTCTTGATTTTACGTCATATCATTAGAATTTATTGATATTTTTGCTTTTTTTGTATTTCACTCACAGGGTATTCACGTTTCACCGCTTGTTTTCATATGTCACAAACACAGTTTTATTGACCGACATCGATGCACTTGTTGAACTTTACTGATTTCATATTTTGTTATGCTATGTATATCCAAACATTTTTTCAGTGCAAAGAACTGCTTGTTTCAAACTTTTTTTTATACATATATATCTTAGAATATTATTATCAAAAGCCAATAAATTCAGTAAGATCCCTGGGCTATTATTTCCTATCTAGTGAGATTCAGAAATTTTACAAGCAACCATATTGTCAAAATAGTGAAATTAGAGAAATAAAAGTTGGGCTTAAGTATTGAGGAAGTTTGGTGACTTCGGCCTTGGTAGATGTCCATTTCCACAGGTGATCGTTAGGGTCTCGTGGGCCAGTTACTGATATTGTTGTAAGTCAATATCGTTATGTTCAACTCGTATAGTAATTACCTCAAACTGACACTTACGGGATATATAAAATGTGGACCTTGATCCTAGACAATGTCTTAAAGTAAGGATATATTTTATTGTTATTAACCCTGTATGTTGACATTGGATTGGATTTTTATCAATCACCTGTTTAGATTACTGTATTACAATAGTATTAACATAATCCTATATTTCACAATTTATCCATTTTTGGTAAGATATTCAAGATAATCTTTAAAGTTATAACCTAGGGTATCCTTACTTTTTGATTGGATTATTTTTATGCCTCTGAAGTCAAAATTGGGGACATATTTTTGTTTAGTTGGTTTGTCTGTTTGTCCATTTGCCTGTGTGTCTATCTGTCTGTCTGTTTGTCTACTTGTCAGTTTGTCCCAAAAGGGACCAAAAGGAACAAAACTTGGTACATCTTTAAAAATCTTCTACTCATGAACCAACGATCAGATGATTTTCAAATTTTGTATGTATGATTGTTAAGCTAATATCTACATGTACAAAGTTTGTGAACAAAATTGAAATCTGTTCATAAACGTGCCCACTAGGGGGCACTTCAGTAACATAGGGTACAATTGTATTACAAATTGTTTAATAACTCAAAACTGATTGACTTTTTGTATACAAAGATATATGAGACAGTTGTTAGGAATGATCTAAGGATCATTTTGACAAAATTTCAAGGTCACAGGGTGAAAGATGAAGGTCACAGACACCTAAATAAATGGAAAATATAAGTTTTTTTTGTTTAATTTTAGGCATTTTTGACTACTTCTCCAGAACCATTTGGCCAATTTAAACCAAACTTGATAGGAAGTATAACCATGTGAAGCCACGTAAAGTTTGTGGATGAAGAGGGGTTAGGACCAAACATGGCTGCCGTGGCTAAATAATAGAACAAATGAGTCAGCAGATATTTTTTATTTAATGCATGTATCTCCAAAATCATTAAAGTTAAAAAAAAAAAAGTTACCTGAAAATGAGTGGCTTGCAAAATTCTACCAATATTTTATTTTGATGGAAATTGTCAGGTCGCCCCCTTATGTGAGTTATTTTTCCTTTTTTTGAATTTTTCATGTTTTTGGATGTTTTTTGACATTATCTTGAAAAGTATAATAAATAGAGTAAAAGTGAAAGAAACTAATATGTTCAGCATGCAAAGATCTACAGAAAAGTCAATAGGGCTGAAATTGTCAGGTTGCCCCTTATGGGAGTTATTTCCCCTTTTTAGTAAATTTCTCATGTTTTGGACAGTTTTGTCTTATTATCTTGAAAAATATAATAGAGAGAAAGTGAAAGAAGCAAAAATGTTCAGCACGCAAAGATCTACAAAAAAGTCAAACAGGGCCAAAATTGCCGGGTCCAGCCTTATGGGAGTTATTTCCCCTTTTTAGAAAATTTCTCATGTTTTGGGCTGTTTTGTCCTGTTATCTTGAAAAGTATAATAGATAGAGAGAAAGTGAAAGAAGCAAAAATGTTCAGCACACAAAGATCTTCAAAAACGTTCAAGAGGTCTGAAATTATCAGGTCACACTTTATGGGAGTTATTTCCATTTTTATTTTCAAATTTGTGACATTTTTAATTTCTTCTAAAAAATCTGTGGCCCATTTTAAACCAAACTAGGTATGTAAGATCCCCATGTGAAGCCACATAAATTTTGCGAATGAAAAGAGGCTAGGTCCAATAATGGACCAAAAAGGTCCAAAACTTGGTAATCTTTAAAACCAAATCTTTTTCTCATGACTTTCAAATTTGTATGTATGATTTTACAGTCAATATCTACAGTGTTTGTGAATGAAAAGGATATCTGTCAATAAACAGCCCACTAGGGGGCACTTGAATATGTATACAAATGGCTGATTACTTTAAAACTGATTGACTTTTTGTATACAAATATATATGAGAAAGGAATTATATAAGGATCATTTTGACAAAATTTCAAGGTCATAGGATCAAAGGTCATGGTCACAGACACCTAAGTAAGCAGAAATTATTAGGTTTTTGTCAAATTTTAGACATTTCTGACTTCTTCTCAAGAACCAGTGGACTAATTTTAACCAAGCTTGACTTGAAATATTTCTCAGGTGACTGTTAAGGCCCATTGGACCTCTTGTTCTATTTGTAAGATCTCTATTTGTCCATTTGTAATTTGTAAGATCTCTATTTGTCCATTTGTCATTTGTATATATCTCTATTTGTCTATTTGTCCAGTTGCCTTTCTTTTCATTTGTCCTTTTGTTAATTTTGTTTTTTGTCTATCCATTTGTCTATTTGTTTGTCTGCTTAATTTGTTTGTCCAAGTACACATTTGCCTGTATAGAACAGATGGAGATCAGCATAATATGTGGAAATCTATTTAGGAATGTCCACTCTTTATCAACTTCCCACTTTTGCCCCTTAAGTATCTAAATGGAATCCTTTTTCTATTGTCTGACATGTTAACCTGTTCACCCCGAAATATCTAAATGGTATGGTCTTTTCTATTGAAATATATCTAAATGGTATGTCTGACATGTTAACTTTTCTATTGTCTTTTCTACATGTTGTTAACCTGTTCACCCTTAAATATCTAAATGGTATGGTCTTTTCTATAAATGGTATGGTCTTTAAAATTGTCTTAGATTAGTCTATAATGGTCTGTATAATGATCTGTAACAAAACCCTACCCTAATAAAATGTGTTCTAAAAAAAATAATGGATCATTGCACAAAATTCCAATATACAAGATTTTCATGTGGCTTAATAACTATTACACCCTTTACCTAGGTTCTTATCAGAAGTTCAGAAGTTGAATTCTTTATTGACCTTAATGGAACCTTTATAGCACCTCTTCTGTTTACTAACATTTTATTTCAGTACCAATATATATATACATATATATATATATATATACCTCTATATATATATATATATATATATATAAAAGTCCCTTACTGCATACTTCAATATATAGTTTTTCTGTGTACCTACATTCTACTTGAGTATATAGTATTTCTGTGTAGCTATGTACCTACATTTTACTTAAGTGGGCCTATATGGTATTTCTGTGTACCTACTTTTTACTTAAGTACATGGTATTTCTGTGTACCTACATTTTACTTACGTAGGCCTGTATGGTATTTCTGTGTACTTACATTTTACTTACGTAGGCCTATATGGTATTTCTGTGTACCTACATTTTACATAAGTACATTGTATTTCTGTGTATCTACATTTTACTTAAGTACATGTAGGCCTATATGGTATTTCTATGTACCTACATTTTACTTACGTAGGCCTATATGGTATTTCTATGTACCTACATTTTACTTATGTAGGCGTATATGGTATTTCTATGTACTTACATTTTACTTACGTAGACCTATATGGTATTTCTATGTACCTACATTTTACTTACGTAGTCCTATATGGTATTTCTATGTACCTACATTTTACTTACGTAGGCCTATATGGTATTTCTATGTACCTACATTTTACTTATGTAGGCCTATATGGTATTTCTGTGTACCTACATTTTACTTATGTAGGCGTATATGGTATTTCTATGTACCTACATTTTACTTACGTAGGCCTATATGGTATTTCTATGTACCTACATTTTACTTATGTAGGCGTATATGGTATTTCTGTGTACCTACATTTTAAAAGTACAAGGTACAAGTAGTAGCCCTTTGACTTTTTATGATCTATCTGAAGTTGAAGAGAAATGAGAAATATGCAACGGAATGGAAAATATTACGAAACTGATTGAATGTCGTATTTCATTTATATCATCTGATTGTTTTGGTTTGATCAAGTTCTGTGTTTGAAATCCACTTATCTAGGGTCGGATCATTATTTTGAAACATATCTTTTTCTCAAAGGAAATGATGTCCATGATTTTGCTTTGGTTTCTGTATTGGTTTGTCATTTTGTAGTATTTGAGTTCCAATTACCCAGCTTTGTGTCACACATTTACGACAGAGGTTTAGTTTGAAATTGACAGTAGATAGCAATTGATTAGAAGCTGAAGTTGTTTATGTAATATGTTGTGGAGAACAGGTCTATTTGAAATGTTGATAGCAATAACAAATGTTTTTTTTCGAAGTTTATTATTTGTGGCAAATTTTTGCTGCTATGTTGCTTTTCAAAAAACAGTTTTGGTGAAAATGTCGAAAGATAATGATAAGTAAATGAAATGATTATCATTTTTCAAAGCATTTTTATAAATATGGTGGACGTTTCAAAAAACTTTGATACCACCTTCCTTAAAATGGTCCTCAAAATCGAGAAAATCATGTTTGCTGAATAGAAACTTCTTTGGCAGTTATTATCTGATTTCCATGTAACCCATTAAAACTTGAGTTCACGTGACCAAGTAAAATTGGCCTCGCTGTGAGAGCAAAAACTATTTTACCGCGATACAAGGGAAACCCCCTTCAGACAACTTTCGTAATATGGCAGACTTTCAAACAAATATAGAAAAAAATCGAATGGTCACATTTAAGGATAATTTGTAGGAATATGGAAGAACAATGCATATCAACATGTAACAAAATCAACTATTGCTATTTAAGTCATGATAGTTATCAAAACACAGAAAATCTTTAAGTACTGCGGGACAGTGGGACACGAGTGTATATGTATATAAAGTTATTGATGTTTTATCTAAGCATTGTATTTTAAAGATAAAAAGTACAGTAGAATTAATTTTAAAAGACCACTCCTTCTGCCACTGATAAAGGTGGTCAATTAAAATATTTACTATGTGGTTTTCCAAAGGTGTTCTCACAAGACAGGTGATCTTCTATGATATTGGTCTCACAAGACAGGTGGTCTTCTATGATATTGGTCTCATAAGACAGGTCTTCTATGATATTGGTCTCACAAGACAGATGGTCTTCTATGATATTGGTCTTACAAGACAGGTGGTCTTCTATGAAATTGGTCTCATACAAGACAGGTGGTCTTCTATGATATTGGTCTCACAAGACAGGTGGTCTTCTATGTTATTGGTCTCACAAGACAGGTGGTCTTCAATGATATTGGTCTCATAAGACAGGTGGTCTTCTATGATATTGGTTTCACAAGACAGGTGGTCTTCAATGATATTGGTCTCACAAGACAGGTGGTCTTCTATGTTATTGGTCTCACAAGACAGGTGGTCTTCTATAATTTTGGCATCATAAGAGAGGTGGTCTTTTATAATATTTGTCTCATAAGACAGGTGGTCTTCTGTGTTATTGGTCTCACAAGGCAGGTGGTCTTCTATGATATTGGTCTCACAAGACAGGCAGTCTTCTGTGTTATTGGTCTCACAAGACAGGTGGTCTTCTATAATATTGGTCTCATAAGACAGGTGGTCTTCTATAATTTTGGTCTCACAAGACAAGTGGTCTTCAATGATATTGGTCTCATAATACAGGTGGTTTTCTATATTATTGGTCTCATAAGACAAGTGGTCTTCTATGATATTGGTCTCACAAGACAGGTGGTCTTCTATGATATTGGTCTCATAAGACAGGCGGTCTTCTATGTTATTGGTCTCAGAAGACAAGTGGTCTTCTATGATATTGGTCTGATAAGACAGGTGGTCATCTATGTTATTGGTCTTACAAGACAGGTGGCCTTCTATGATATTGGTCTCATAAGACAGGTGGTCTTCTATGATATTGGTCTCACAAGACAGGTGATCTTCTATAATTTTGGCATCACAAGAGAGGTGGTCTTCTATGATATTGGTCATAAGACAGGTGGTATTCTGTGTTATTGGTTTCACAAGACAGGTGATCTTCTATAATTTTGGCATCACAAGAGAGGTGGTCGCCTATGATATTGGTCTCATAAGACAAGTGGTATTCTGTGTTGTTGATCTCATAAGACAGGTGGTCTTCTATGTTATTGGTCTCACAAGACAGGTGATCTTCTATGATATTGGTCTCACAAGACAGGCGGTCTTCTATGATATTGGTCTCACAAGACAGGCGGTCTTTTATGTTATTGGTCTCACAAGACAGGTTGTCTTCTATGACATTGGTCTCACAAGACAGGCAGTCTTTTATGTTATTGGTCTCACAAGACAAGTGGTCTTCTATGATATTGGTCTAATAAGACAGGTGGTCTTCTGTGTAATTGGTCTCATAAGACAGGTGGTCTTCTATATCTGTCTCATAAGACAGGTGGTATTCTATGATATTGGTCTCACAAGACAGGTGGTCTTCTATGATATTGGTCTCACAAGACAGGTGGTCTTCTGTGATATTGGTCTCACAAGACAGGTGGTCTTCTATGATATTGGTCTCACAAGACAGACAGTCTTCTGTGCTATTGGTCTCATGAGACAGGTGGTCTTCTATGACATTGGTCTCATAAGACAGGTGGTCTTATATGTTATTGGTCTCACAAGACAGGTGGTCTTCTATGATATTGGTCTCACAAGACAGGTGATCTTCTATAATTTTGGCATCACAAGAGAGGTGGTCTTGTATGATATTGGTCTCATAAGACAGGTGGTCTTCTATGTTATTGGTCTCACAAGACAGGTGATCTTCTATGATATTGGTCTCACAAGACAGGTGGTCTTCCATGATATTGGTCTCACAAGACAGGCAGTCTTCTATGATATTGGTCTCACAAGATAGGCAGTCTTTTATGTTATTGGTCTCACAAGACAGGTGGTATTCTATGACATTGGTCTCACAAGACAGGTGGTCTTTTATGTTATTGGTCTCACAAGACAAATGGTCTTCTATGATATTGGTCTCATAAGACAAGTGGTCTTCTGTGTTATTGGTCTCATAAGGCAGGAGGTCTTCTATGTTATTAGTCTCATAAGACAAGTGGTCTTCTATGATATTGGTCTCACAAGACAAGTGGTCTTCTATGATATTGGTCTCATAAAACAGGTGGTCTTCTGTGTTATTGGTCTCACAAGACAGGTAGTCTTCTATGATATTGGTCTTACAAGACAGGTGGTCTTCTATGATATTGGTCTCATAAGACAGGTGGTCTTCTATTATATTGGTCTAAAAATACAGGTGGTCTTGTATGATATTGGTCTCATAAGACAGGTGGTATTCTGTGTTGTTGATCTCATAAGACAGGCAGTCTTCTATGATATTGGTCTCACAAAGACAGGCAGTCTTTTATGTTATTGGTCTCACAAGACAGGTTGTCTTCTATGACATTGGTCTCACAAGACAGGTGGTCTTTTATGTTATTGGTCTCATAAGACAAATGGTCTTCTGTATTATTGGTCTCACAAGACAGGTAGTCTTCTATGATATTGGTCTTACAAGACAGGTGGTCTTCTATGATATTGGTCTCATAAGACAGGTGGTCTTCTATTATATTGGTCTCAAAAGACAGGTGGTCTTCTATGATATTGGTCTCACAAGACAGGTGGTCTTCCATGATATTGGTCTCATAAGACAGGTCTTCTATGATATTGGTCTCACAAGACAGATGGTCTTCTATGATATTGGTCTTACAAGACAGGTGGTCTTCTATGAAATTGGTCTCATAAGACAGGTGGTCTTCTATGATATTGGTCTCACAAGACAGGTGGTCTTCTATGTTATTGGTCTCACAAGACAGGTGGTCTTCAATGATATTGGTCTCATAAGACAGGTGGTCTTCTATGATATTGGTTTCACAAGACAGGTGGTCTTCAATGATATTTGGTCTCACAAGACAGGTGGTCTTCTATGTTATTGGTCTCACAAGACAGGTGGTCTTCTATAATTTTGGCATCATAAGAGAGGTGGTCTTTTATAATATTTGTCTCATAAGACAGGTGGTCTTCTATGTTATTGGTCTCACAAGGCAGGTGGTCTTCTATGATATTGGTCTCACAAGACAGGCAGTCTTCTGTGTTATTGGTCTCACAAGACAGGTGGTCTTCTATAATATTGGTCTCATAAGACAGGTGGTCTTCTATAATTTTGGTCTCACAAGACAAGTGGTCTTCAATGATATTGGTCTCATAATACAGGTGGTTTTCTATTATTATTGGTCTCATAAGACAAGTGGTCTTCTATGATATTGGTCTCACAAGACAGGTGGTCTTCTATGATATTGGTCTCATAAGACAGGCGGTCTTCTATGTTATTGGTCTCAGAAGACAAGTGGTCTTCTATGATATTGGTCTGATAAGACAGGTGGTCATCTATGTTATTGGTCTTACAAGACAGGTGGCCTTCTATGATATTGGTCTCATAAGACAGGTGGTCTTCTATGATATTGGTCTCACAAGACAGGTGATCTTCTATAATTTTGGCATCACAAGAGAGGTGGTCTTCTATGATATTGGTCTCATAAGACAGGTGGTATTCTGTGTTATTGGTTTCACAAGACAGGTGATCTTCTATAATTTTGGCATCACAAGAGAGGTGGTCGCCTATGATATTGGTCTCATAAGACAAGTGGTATTCTGTGTTGTTGATCTCATAAGACAGGTGGTCTTCTATGTTATTGGTCTCACAAGACAGGTGATCTTCTATGATATTGGTCTCACAAGACAGGCGGTCTTCTATGATATTGGTCTCACAAGACAGGCGGTCTTTTATGTTATTGGTCTCACAAGACAGGTTGTCTTCTATGACATTGGTCTCACAAGACAGGCAGTCTTTTATGTTATTGGTCTCACAAGACAAGTGGTCTTCTATGATATTGGTCTAATAAGACAGGTGGTCTTCTGTGTAATTGGTCTCATAAGACAGGTGGTCTTCTATATCTGTCTCATAAGACAGGTGGTATTCTATGATATTGGTCTCACAAGACAGGTGGTCTTCTATGATATTGGTCTCACAAGACAGGTGGTCTTCTGTGATATTGGTCTCACAAGACAGGTGGTCTTCTATGATATTGGTCTCACAAGACAGACAGTCTTCTGTGCTATTGGTCTCATGAGACAGGTGGTCTTCTATGACATTGGTCTCATAAGACAGGTGGTCTTATATGTTATTGGTCTCACAAGACAGGTGGTCTTCTATGATATTGGTCTCACAAGACAGGTGATCTTCTATAATTTTGGCATCACAAGAGAGGTGGTCTTGTATGATATTGGTCTCATAAGACAGGTGGTCTTCTATGTTATTGGTCTCACAAGACAGGTGATCTTCTATGATATTGGTCTCACAAGACAGGTGGTCTTCCATGATATTGGTCTCACAAGACAGGCAGTCTTCTATGATATTGGTCTCACAAGATAGGCAGTCTTTTATGTTATTGGTCTCACAAGACAGGTGGTATTCTATGACATTGGGTCTCACAAGACAGGTGGTCTTTTATGTTATTGGTCTCACAAGACAAATGGTCTTCTATGATATTGGTCTCATAAGACAGGTGGTCTTCTGTGTTATTGGTCTCATAAGGCAGGAGGTCTTCTATGTTATTAGTCTCATAAGACAAGTGGTCTTCTATGATATTGGTCTCACAAGACAAGTGGTCTTCTATGATATTGGTCTCATAAAACAGGTGGTCTTCTATGTTATTGATCTCACAAGACAGGTAGTCTTCTATGGTATTGGTCTTACAAGACAGGTGGTCTTCTATGATATTGGTCTCATAAGACAGGTGGTCTTCTATTATATTGGTCTAAAAATACAGGTGGTCTTGTATGATATTGGTCTCATAAGACAGGTGGTATTCTTTGTTGTTGATCTCATAAGACAGGCAGTCTTCTATGATATTGGTCTCACAAGACAGGCAGTCTTTTATGTTATTGGTCTCACAAGACAGGTTGTCTTCTATGACATTGGTCTCACAAGACAGGTGGTCTTTTATGTTATTGGTCTCATAAGACAAATGGTCTTCTGTATTATTGGTCTCACAAGACAGGTAGTCTTCTATAATATTGGTCTTACAAGACAGGTGGTCTTCTATGATATTGGTCTCATAAGACAGGTGGTCTTCTATGATATTGGTCTCACAAGACAGGTGGTCTTCTATGATATTGGTCTCACAAGACAGGTGGTCTTCCATGATATTGGTCTCATAAGACAGGTGGTCTTCTATGATATTGGTTTCACAAGACAGGTGGTCATCTATGATATTGGTCTCATAAGACAGGTGGTCTTCTATGTTATTGGTCTCACAAGACAGGTGGTCTTCTATGTTATTGGTCTCACAAGACAAGTGGTCTTCCATGATATTGGTCTCATAAGACAGGTCATCTTCTGTGTTATTGGTCTCATAAGACAGGTGGTCTTCTATGATATCTGTCTCATAAGACAGGTTGTCTTCTATGATTTTGGTCTCACAAGACAGATGGTCTTCTATGATATTGGTCTTACAAGACAGGTGGTTTTCTATGAAATTGGTCTCACAAGACAGGTGGTCTTCTATGATATTGGTCTCAAAAGACAGGTGGTCTTCTATGATATTGGTTTCACAAGACAGGTGGTCTTCCATGATGTTGGTCTCACAAGACAGGCAGTCTTCTATGATATTGGTCTCATAAGACAGGTGGTCTTCTATGATATTGGTCTCAAAAGACAGTTGGTCTTCTATGTTATTGGTCTCACAAGACAGGTGGTCTTCTATAATTTTGGCATCACAAGAGAGGTGGTCTTTTATAATATTGGTCTCATAAGACAGGTGGTCTTCTGTGTTATTGGTCTCACAAGACAAATGGTCTTCTATGATATTGGTCTCATAAGACAGGTCATTTTCTGTGTTATTGGTCTCATAAGACAGGTGGTCTTCTATGATATATATCTCATAAGACAGGTGGTCTTCTATGATATTGATCTCACAAGACAGGTGGTCTTCTATGATATTGGTCTCACAAGACAGGTGGTCTTCTATGATATTGGTCTCATAAGACAGGTGTTCTTCTATGATATTGGTCTCACAAGACAGGTGTCTTCTATGATATTGGTCTCATAAGACAGGTGGTCTTCTATGATATTTGTCTCATAAGACAGGTGGTCTTCTATTATATTGGTCTCATAAGACAGGTAGTCTTCTATGATATTGGTCTCACAAGACAGGTGGTCTTGCATGATATTGGTCTCATAAGACAGGTGGTCTTCTATGATATTGGTCTCACAAGACAGGTGGTCTTCTATGATATTTGTCTCATAAGACAGGTGGTCTTCTATGTTATTGGTTTCATAAGACAGGTGGTCTTCTATGTTATTGGTCTCACAAGACAAGTGGTTTTCTATGATATTGGTCTCATAAGACAGGTTGTCTTCTATGTTATTGGTCTCACAAGACAAGTGGTCTTCTATTATATTGGTCTCATAAGACAGGTGGTCTTGTATCTTATTGGTCTCACAAGACAGGTGGTCTTCTATAATTTTGGCATCACAAGAGAGGTTGTCTTTTATAATATTGGTCTCATAAGACATGTTGTCTTCTGTGTTATTGGTCTTAGAAGACAGGTGGTCTTCTATGATATTGGTCTCACAAGACAGGTGGTCTTCTATGATATTGGTCTCACAAGACAGGTGGTCTTATATGTTATTGGTCTCACATGACAGGTGGTCTTCTATGATATTGGTTTCACAAGACAGGTGGTCTTCTATGATATTGGTCTCACCAGACATCTGGTCTTCTATGTTATTGGTCTCATAAGACAGGTGGTCTTCTATTATATTGGTCTCATAAGACAGGTGGTCTTCTATGTTATTGGTCTCACAAGACAGGTGGTTTTCTATGATATTGGTCTCATAAGACAGGTTGTCTTCTATGTTATTGGTCTCACAAGACAAGTGGTCTTCTATTATATTGGTCTCATAAGACAGGTGGTCTTGTATCTTATGGTCTCACAAGACAGGTGGTCTTCTATAATTTTGGCATCACAAGAGAGGTTGTGTTTTATAATATTGGTCTCATAAGACATGTTGTCTTCTGTGTTATTGGTCTTAGAAGACAGGTGGTCTTCTATGATATTGGTCTCACAAGACAGGTGGTCTTCTATGATATATGGTCTCACAAGACAGGTGGTCTTCTATGTTATTGGTCTCACATGACAGGTGGTCTTCTATGATATTTGTTTCACAAGACAGATGGTCTTCTATGATATTGGTCTCACCAGACAGCTGGTCTTCTATGATATTGGTCTCATAAGACAGGTGGTCTTCTATGATATTGGTCTCACAAGACAGGTGGTCTTCTATGATATTGGTCTCACATGATAGGTTGTCTTCCATGATATTGGTTTCACAAGACAGGTGGTCTTCTACGATATTTGTCTCATAAGACAGGTGGTCTTCTATGTTATTGGTCTCACAAGACAGGTGTTCTTCTATGTTATTGGTCTCACAAGAGAAATGGTCTTCTATGATATTGGTCTCATAAGACAGGTGGTCTTCTATGTTATTGGTCTCACAAGACAAGTGGTCTTCTATGATATTGGTCTCATAAGACAGGTGGTCTTCTATGTTATTGGTCTCACAAGACAGGTGGTCTTCTATGATATTGGTCTCATAAGACAGGTGGTCTTCTATAATTTTGGCATCATAAGAGAGGTGGTCTTTTATAATATTGGTCTCATAAGACAGGTCATCTTCTGTGTTATTGGTCTTAGAAGACAGGTGGTCTTGTTTGATATTGGTCTCACAAGACAGGTGGTCTTCTATGATATTGGTCTCACAAGACAGGTGGTCTTCCATGATATTGGTCTCATAAGACAGGTGGTCTTCTATAATTTTGGGATCACAAGAGAGGTGGTCTGTTATAATATTTGTCTCATAAGACAGGTCATCTTCTGTGTTATTGGTCTCATAAGACAGGTGATCTTCTATGTTATTGGTCTCACAAGACAGGTGGTCTTCTATGATATTGGTCTCACAAGACAGGTGGTCTTCTATGATATTGGCCACACATAATAGGTTCTACTGTTATAAAAAAAGTCACATATAAGTGGGATGCTAAAATCATATCTCACGTTTCACTTAATATTTTTTTTTTTTTTTTGAAAAAAAATGACCAAATTGTTTAAAATTTTGACAATTGTTGACTATTACAATTATTTTCTTTGGCTATGTTTTGCATAGCAAAATTATTCAGGTACTGTAGGTAATAAAGTAATTATTGATGATTTATGGATAAAATGAATAAAAAGTGGAAATACACAGAAACAAAACAGAAGAAAAGTGCTAGAATTGTTGTGACAGTAATTGAATAAAGCATAAAATGACTTCCGTTTTTGGAATGCTCTGAAGAACAGCAAAAAAATGTTCCATGGCTTGTTTTGCGGTAATTAAAAGTTCTGTAATATCATCGTTACTCTGATTAAAGTTAGATTAACATTGAATTTAATTAACAAAATAACACATAGTCTCTCTACTTTGTGCCAGAAAGTGTTTAAAAAAACACCAAATAGCTGTCATTTTTCTGCGATTGATTGAATTTTCTTGTGGGAAGTGAAAATTATTGTGATCAGTTGAACTTTCTCGCAGTTTGGTAGGGAAGTGAGAAATGTTTGTCCATAATATTACCTTAATTTTCTTGAGTCATAATGCTGATGCTAAGAGATGTTGACATTTTGTTTTCGGTTTTCGCATATTAAGAGCCATTTAGATAAGAGATAGTTTTGCATTAGATGTGGGGCCTGAAAAATTATTGAGTGTTGTATAAAACATGGGTCAGACTAATTAGAGTACGCTAGAGTACTTTAGAGTACACTAGAGTACTCTGCAAATTTTAGGAAATATCTGCATTATCAAGTAAACAATTTACCATTTTATTGTATTTTTATACTATTTCAAATTCATTTTAGTGATTTTAGAACGATTTAATACGATTTAAAATTAGATAATTATTTTTATAGCGACTTAAAAATTTCCGCCATCCATTTGTGTTGATGTTTCTGGATCCTACGACATGGACATGGTTCTACCACAGGATCCTTTATTTATTTAGTTATCTGTTTATTTATTTACTATATTTAATTTTATAATTTTTATCAAATCCATAAACCAAATCAAATAAATAGATATAGATAAAAATGAAACAAATTTATGTGGGACAAATGCATACTAGGTTCCATGCCGTAGATCCCAACTCAAGACTGGAATCTTTTCTGTTACATTGTTACACTTAAATAATATTGTATCAAAAATAATACATTGGATATGAATTTTGTGCTTGTATTACCAACTTATTAACTCACAACTTGATAATACAATGAAAATATGTAGAGTACTCTAGCGTACTCTAGAGTACTCTAGCGTACTCTAATTAGTCTGACCATATAAAACACTATTCTAGTGGCTGATTCACTTGTGCATATCAAAACGTATGTTTCATCAAGCATATAAATATAATTTTATACGAAGCGCTAGAATATAAAATTGAATGTCCAACTTTCAAATGCTTCTGGTTGTATGCTGGTATCCCCATTTTTAGACTGCTAGAAGTTATATCATTTATAATGCCTGGTTTTTTTATACTCAAACTTGTTTAAGGTAATAAATAACCTGAAATCACACACCAGGTAATATGAGACACAGAAATCTGGAACTATTGAATCTGGCACTAAAGGTGGTGTGATTTAGAGAAATAAAGCATCACTGAAATCAGGCACTAGGGGTGATATGAGATGGAAAAATGAGGCATTATAGATTGAGAAACTGGACACAACTGGGTGTGTGATAATATACAAAAGCCATCATGAGTATCCATGTGGGATTAGGGAAATCCCACCTTAAGAGTTGGATATTTGCAGATTATCATTCATCCTAAATGGTGTTATATGTTTTCCAATCAAATGTTCATAATAATATGGATGCTATACAATGAAATGCATAGGGGAAACAAAATCTTATTGCTTGATCTTTTTAAGGTGCCACTGGTTGTGTGGGATAGAGAAATCAGGTACAACTGGTTCTGTGAGATAGAGAAATCTGGTATAACTGGTTGTGTGGGATAGAAAAATCAAGTACAACTGGTTGTGTTAGATAGATAAGTCAGATACAACTGGTTGTGTTAGATAGATAAGTCAGATACAACTGGTTGTGTGAGATAGAGAAATCAAGTACAACTGGTTGTGTGGGATAGAGAAATCAAGTACAACTAGTTGTGTGGGATACAGAAATCAAGTACAACTGGTTGTGTGAGATAGAGAAATCAAGTACAACTGGTTGTGTTAGATAGATAAGTCAGGTATAACTGGTTGTGTTAGATAGAGAAATCAAGTACAACTGGTTGTGTTAGATAGATAAGTCAGGTATAACTGGTTGTGTTAGATAGAGAAATCAAGTACAACTGGTTGTGTTAGATAGATAAGTCAGGTATAACTGGTTGTGTGAGATAGAGAAATCAAGTACAACTGGTTGTGTTAGATAGATAAGTCAGATACAACTGGTTGTGTGAGATAGATAAGTCAGGTATAACTGGTTGTGTGAGATAGAGAAATCAAGTACAACTGGTTGTGTGAGATAGATAAGTCAGATACAACTGGTTGTGTGAGATAGATAAGTCAGATACAACTGGTTGTGTGAGATAGATAAGTCAGGTATAACTGGTTGTGTGAGATAGAGAAATCAAGTACAACTGGTTGTGTGAGATAGAGAAATCAAGTACAACTGGTTGTGTGAGATAGATAAGTCAGGTATAACTGGTTGTGTGAGATAGAGAAATCAAGTACAACTGGTTGTGTGAGATAGAGAAATCAAGTACAACTGGTTGTGTTAGATAGATAAGTCAGGTATAACTGGTTGTGTGAGATAGAGAAATCAAGTACAACTGGTTGTGTGAGATAGAGAAATCAAGTACAACTGGTTGTGTGAGATAGATAAGTCAGGTATAACTGGTTGTGTGAGATAGAGAAATCAAGTACAACTGGTTGTGTGAGATAGAGAAATCAAGTACAACTGGTTGTGTTAGATAGATACGTCAGGTATAACTGGTTGTGTGGGATAGAGAAATCAAGTACAACTGGTTGTGTGGGATAGAGAAATCAAGTACAATTGGTTGTGTGGGATAGAGAAATCAAGTACAGCCGGTTGTGTGAGATAGATAAATCAGGTAAGATAAGAGAAATGCCGAATGGATGGTTATGTGTGAAAGAGAAATAAGAAACAAGCTGCTCTTTGAAGCACTTGCCTGGTTTCATAAGATTCTGATAAATCTGGGTCAATGTTTTGTGAGAGATAGAAAAATCAGGCACTGTAGTATCATTGATGAAGAGAAATTTCAGCATTGTTATAGAAACTTCACAAAGTTTTTTTTTCATCTATTACTACAACATTTAGTATGTCTGATCTATTGCCTTTGTTATTTCTTTGAATTTCCAATAAAGTACAATAAAAGATGACTGACATTTTGAACATTGCGTATAAATCACTGAAAAATGTGTCGCACACACTAAATCCAGATCAATGGGTCCTGTGTACTGATTTGATCAGAGACTGCTGTTTCTATATTAGATTAGCGGAATGTCTGAAGCTGTTCATTTTACTGGTTAAATATTGGAAACTTTTGACTTTTAGTTCTATATTGACAGTGAACATATCGTACACATCATGTTCAGCAAGAAATTCGGTTGTTGAGAATTTTTATTTTAGTGCAGACATAATGCTCATTAAATGTTTATTGTTGTGACCCATTATATACATTTTGAAAGTATAGAGGCTCTATAATTAGTAATCATGTACATGTTCATTATCCGGATTCAGTGAACTATCACCAGGGGGAATGTGGCGGTGATAATGTAAAGTTGCCGTACTGTTAGTATGTATGTGATGTGTGACTGTGCACCTGTCACAGTAACTCCCTCTATATCGAGTTGCGTCTGGCTGCAACTGTATACACTGGACACAAGTCGAGACTGTATGTAGTCTCACTCCTTGCACTTAGTACTGAGTGCAATAGAACTCCTTAAGACGTAATTACAACAATGGATTTCGCATTAGCTGGATCTTGTCAGTCTGAAAGTCTGACTCCAACGGACTAACAAAAGTTGTACAAAAATATATAAAACGTAATGATCAATTAAGATGTCTTTTACATGTAGAGTATGATTTACATTAAACAATCACTTTTAATCTGAAGAATAAACATAAAAGGAATGTAAGATTTCTTAAAAGGAAAGTAGACGATAGGTCAATTAGTAGAAACCTTGGATAAAGACATACTGTTCAGTGTAAGTGACATTGGCCTGTTCTAACAAACAGTAAAGTCAATAAACGTACATTAAGCTTTAAGTAATCAAATAAGAAATAAGATACATGTATGTAATTGTGAAGTATTTTCCTATTTCAAAATTCAGCATAAAAATTTATATCTAAAACTTGAAATTTATGGAGTTCATATTGATGATTCTAAAATGTCTAAAAATGTGTTCATATCACAATAGGTAAATTTCCGAGTTGGTCCAGATTACCGTTATGATCATGCATTTATTTGCACCTTCTTGATTTTGTTCCTCATATGTTCTTCCTGTTTTCATATTTACCTTTGCAACATATGTAAAGTAAATGGAAATATTTTTACTTTTTAGCACATTAGATTTATTTTGTATAAAGAAACCCAAGAGACTCTTAAAACATACCACAGTGGGTTATTTAGTTGAACGCCAAATTACTGAAATGTATCAGGCAGAGAAAAATGTGCGGACAGACTGGGAATCGAACTCAGGACCTTCCAAACACTTGCAGGGTGGTTTTACCAATTATGCTATGGGGGCTATCTATATATTATCGAAACCAGAAATAACATTGAGGTACGTTTTTCTAGAATCAGGCAACTAGCAATAATAAAAGCAGGATTATCCAGTAATCCAGGCTAACTTGAAAGTTCCCTATTTGCTTTGTGATAGAACTCTAGGGATTTAATTCCAATAAAAATCAATGTCCTCCAAAGGGAAGTATCGTTATGCAAAGAAAAAAACAGTGAACACACTCTAAATTCACAAATTTTTTACCCCTTGGCTTTGATCAAGTGAAAGACCACAGTTTCTGTATGTACGTTACATGGTATCAAAGCTTTGACCATGTAACTTATACAGATATTGTCATCTTTTTGTGAATTTAGAGTGTGTTTACTGTTTTTTTTTCGTCTAAGGATTTAGTAAATACATTGTACTAAGAAATTCATCCTTAAAGAGGCCCATACCTTTTTCTGAGTCATTACTCGTAGGACTGTAGATTTTATGTCGCAAGATTGACAAGTTTGGGGAACATTTATAGATTTGACTTGTCTGTCTGTTTTTATTCTTTAAGTTTTTTTTTCCATTTGTCTGTCAATGGCAAGAATACCTTCACTATTATTTTTGTAAGCAATAAAACTTAGATATTCTCATGTTATTGACAGGACATTTTTCATTTGTGTCAACATTTCTAACCTTTTGACCTTGATCATGACCTTTACCTACCTTTACTAATTACCCTTGGTCTGACTGAGCAATGACTTGTTGAGTTAAATTAATATAATACATAAAATTATATAAATAACTGAAGAAGTGATTTTGCAATCTGCATATTTCTGTATGGGATTGATATAGGCAAATCACAACAGGACTTTGACAGTATACAAATGTAGCTCTGTTTTGATATAGGCAAATCACATATGGGACTTACACAGTATAGCTCTGTTTTGATATAGGCAAATCACTTATGGGACTTACACGGTATAGCTCTGTTTTGATATAGGCAAATCACATATGGGACTTACACAGTAAAGCTCTGTTTTGATATAGGCAAATCACATATGGGACTTACACGGTATAGCTCTGTTTTGATATAGGCAAATCACATATGGGACTTTCAGGGTATAGCTCTGTTTTGATATAGGCAAATCACATATGGGACTTACACGGTATAGCTCTGTTTTGATATAGGCAAATCACATATGGGACTTACACAGTATAGCTCTGTTCTGATATAGGCAAATCACAAAGGGACTTTCAGGGTATAGCTCTGTTTTGATATAGGCAAATCACATATGGGACTTACACAGTATAGCTCTGTTTTGATATAGGCAAATCACAAAGGGACTTTCAGGGTATAGCTCTGTTTTGATATAGGCAAATCACATATGGGACTTACACGGTATAGCTCTGTTTTGATATAGGCAAATCACATATGGGACTTACACAGTATAGCTCTGTTTTGATATAGGCAAATCACATATGGGACGTACACGGTATAGCTCTGTTTTGATATAGGCAATCACAAAAGGACTTGCAGGGTATAGCTCTGTTTTGATATAGGCAAATCACAAAGGGACTTGCAGGGTATAGCACTGTTTTGATATAGGCAAATCACAAAGTGACTTGGACCACATACATGTAGATCTGTTTCTATATAGGTAAATCACAAATGGATTTGCACAGTATAGCACTGTTTTGATATACCGGTAAGCAAATCACAAAGGGACTTGGACAGTATATCTCTGTTTTGATGTAGGCAAATTACAAAGGGATTTGGACTGTGTATGCCTGTCTATATATAGGCAAATCACAAAGGGACTAGGAGAGTATATCTCTGTTTTGATATAAGCAAATTACAAAGGGACTTGGACAGTATATCTCTGTTTTGATATAAGCAAATTACAAAGGGACTTGGACAGTATATCTCTGTTTTGATATAAGCAAATTACAAAGGGACTTGGACAGTATATCTCTGTTTTGATGTAGGCAAATTACAAAGGGACTTGGACAGTATATCTCTGTTTTGATGTAGGCAAATTACAAAGGGACTTGGACAGTATATCTCTGTTTTGATGTAGGCAAATTACAAAGGGACTTGGACAGTGTATCTCTGTTTTGATGTAGGCAAATTACAAAGGGACTTGGACAGTATATCTCTGTTTTGATGTAGGCAAATTACAAAGGGACTTGGACAGTATATCTCTGTTTTGATGTAGACAAATTACAAAGGGACTTGGACAGTATATCTCTGTTTTGATGTAGGCAAATTACAAAGGGACTTGGACAGTATATCTCTGTTTTGATATAAGCAAATTACAAAGGGACTTGGACAGTATATCTCTGTTTTGATGTAGGCAAATTACAAAGGGACTTGGACAGTATATCTCTGTTTTGATATAAGCAAATTACAAAGGGACTTGGACAGTATATCTCTGTTTTGATGTAGACAAATTACAAAGGGACTTGGACAGTATATCTCTGTTTTGATGTAGGCAAATTACAAAGGGACTTGGACAGTATATCTCTGTTTTGATATAAGCAAATTACAAAGGGACTTGGACAGTATATCTCTGTTTTGATGTAGGCAAATTAGAAAGGGACTTGGACAGTATATCTCTGTTTTGATATAAGCAAATTACAAAGGGACTTGGACAGTATATCTCTGTTTTGATGTAGGCAAATTAGAAAGGGACTTGGACAGTATATCTCTGTTTTGATGTAGACAAATTACAAAGGGACTTGGACAGTATATCTCTGTTTTGATGTAGGTAAATTAGAAAGGGACTTGGACAGTATATCTCTGTTTTGATGTAGGCAAATTACAAAGGGACTTGGACAGTATATCTCTGTTTTGATGTAGGTAAATTAGAAAGGGACTTGCAGAGTGTAGCTCTGTTTTGCTCTTTAGTACAGTAAACCTGCTTTAGTGACCACCTATGTATAAAGACCACCTGGTCACAAAGACCATTTTTTGCTGTACCATTTGTCTACAAATCAACCTCTATATACCTCCCTAAAAAGACCAGTTTTGTTGTGTCCCTAAGGAGGTCGTTGTATACAAGTTTTACTGTATTCCAATAGGGGATGCATTTTTTAACAATTCACTGAGTTAAAGATATTTAAGATGGAAAAAATAATGAAATTCAGTGAAAAAGCACCAAACAGTAGAAAAATGATGTCTTTAAGTAAAGTGGAACCTCTCCTAAAGGTCGCCTTGCTTGGAAGACCACCTCAATAATCAGACCACCAGACCTACGACTTTCTGGTACGGTACTCTAACAAAGGTGGTCTTAATAGTGAGATTTTACTGTATGTATTGAAAATCTTTTGATAGAAATCACAACATAAGCTTTATATGTTTGGTTTCTATTTGCCAGCAGATATTGATTCCAGGCCTCTGTTGCTCACTGCTTCAGTAAATTTTAATATAGCAAATAGTGAAAGAAATTAGAATTGTATTGCTTAAATTTAAAACACATCTTTTATTGGCAACAAACATTTTATTACATCCTTGCTTCCTGTTAGATAGAGTTCAGGCTTACAGAAGCCTCTCTACACCTACTTTGTACATTGTATATTGTCACTGTGTTTGACACACCACATATCACTAACACCTTGCTGTTAACTTTAAGGATTTTTGTAGTTTCCAATAACTATGTTTATTGACATTTTTTTTTATTTTGAATTCTTGTAAATGAGATACAAATCTTGAACAGTAATATTTTATGTGACCTTACTTGCTTATGTGTGTAAGTATGTATATAAGTGTTAATCTATGTATGGTAATAGGTGTGTATGTATATATATATATATATATATATATATGTATGTATTGTTGGACCATGTATTTTCATGCTTATCAATAATCACATTCCGATTTCCTATTCTCGATATTCTTCTAACTAACCAAATTTAACCACCAATAATTGATGAATGTATATAAATAATCGTAAGTTTTGGTTTCTTTTTGTTTAGATATAATCTTGTTGTATCTTAAATGGATGTAAAATGGTGTCTCGAGGATATATATATATATGGGTCACGTCAAATAAAAAGGGTCCTTATGGCAATGTTTTCACATTTTGTGATTTTTATATCACTTTGACGAGAAGAGAAATCTGTATTCATCGTGAATGTCTCTGGTCAGTATTCGTGAAAATATTTTACAGAGAAATATAACTTTAAAAAGTGGTGTTAGACTTTTGACGTCAGGGCTTGAAAAGTACTTGCGTAAGACAAAAACACCATGAAGCATTACGTTTGATGCAGTGTTGACGTTATTTTTATTTTAGGTATATTTCAACATTGGAGAAGGCAAAATACCATCAAATTTATCGTTTTTATTTTGCATAAACAGGGTTTTATCTTCTTTAACAAAACATATTTCACATTAAATCTGTATTAAACTGACATCAAATTGAACTCTAAACTTAAGTAAATGGTGATAATCAAGTTGATTACCCCTCCTAAATGTTAATTACTTTTTGCTGTGTATATCACCCATTATTCTGTTAAAAACTGAACATAGATAGAGTTGTTTTTATAAAGTCAGTTTATTTCTTCTGAGTGTTCAACATGTTAAAATATTGGGTAAACACATGTGATGTAAATTTTTATTTAGATTTTATGTTATGCACTTGTGAAAAAATAACATATACAGAGAGAGAGAGAGAGAGAGAGAGAGAGAGAGAGAGAGAGAGAGAGAGAGAGAGAGAGCACAAAAATTGGGAAAACAACTTGAAAGATGGGAATTTTATAATCGGCAAACACATATGAAATAAATAAAACACATGTCAAAATTAATATCACTAATCACAACAGATAGAACAGGAAAGCAGTAAATTTTTAAAAATATGCTTGACGGTCACGGTCAGCTGTAAATCTATAAATGCAAAAATGCCGTAAAATACCATTTTACAGGTTGATTAAATAAAATTTATACAACCCAGGTTTTATGTACCAAATATTCCACGATTGATTTTGTGATTTTTTCGACAAATTGATGGACTGAAACTAGGTCGAGTGTGGATAGTAAATGGTGAAGTAAATGCTTGAATTTAAAGATTATCCATTTTAGCCACTTTCAAAATATGTAAGAACTCTCGAACATAATATAATAAAAAGTTTCATATTAATTGAAATCTAGTCATTATTCAAATATATTTGTGCAACTTTCATAGGCATAGGAACTGGGGTGGGGCCAGGGGCGCCCCCCACTTTTTCACATACATTTCTGGGAAACGTACCCTGGACCAAGGGAAAATGGTGATTTTTTTTGTTTCGAAGCTAGAGATTACCTTATTGGGCTTCCGAAATAATCTATAAATGAAATATTTTTAACGATAAAGAGATCATAATTCAATGTTTGGAGGTTACTAACCAGGAAATCTGTCTCGATTTTAAGATTTTAATATTGTTTTTACTTGTGATACAGACTTATGACCTGTGATATGGACTTATGACTTATGGTACAGACTTATGACTAATGGTACAGACCTATGACTTGTGGTATAGACTTGTGCCTTATGGTACAGCTTATGGCCTGTTGTAAGGATATTTGACTTGTGATATGGACTTATGACTGTGGTACAGGCTTATGACTTGGGTTACGGACTTATGACTTATATTACAGACTTGTGACTTGTTGTATAGCCTTGTGATTTGTGGTACACACTTATGACAAGTGTTATGGACTTATTACTTGTGGTATGGACTTATTGCTTGTGGTACAGACTTATTTCCTGTGGTACAGACTTATGACTTATGGTACTATATAGATTAGTGACTTATGGTATGATAGATGCTTATGACTGCAATATGGACTTATGACTTGTGGTACAGACTTATCACTTGTGGTATAGAATTATCACTTGTGGTATAGATTTATGACTTCTGGTATGGACTTATGGCTTGTGGTACAGACTTATGAGCTGTGGTTTAGACTTATGACATATGGTATGGACTTTTGGTACCATATAAAATTGTGACTTATGGTATGATAGATGCTTATGACTGCAATATGGAGTTATGACTTGTGGTATAGACTTATGACTTGTGGTATAGACTTATGACTTGTGGTATGGACTTAAGCGGATGCATTGATATACTAAGTGACTCATGTCTATATAAGATACATCACAACACTTACTGTAGTCCACTATGTAAATAGAGCATGGTAACTAAGCAAAAGTATCTTTATTTGTCAGACATTATGTTCAAATTAAAGTGTCTATCCTAAGATGTTCGGCGGTTGGTTTCATGAGCAGTACTGGCAATGTACCTATTCACCCCTATGTCACAAATGGATTGGGCTAAGTCATTGATAATTTCTTCCAGGGATCAGTTAATTAGCATACAAAATTTAAATTCATAAAATATACACCAATAAATGTACATGTAATAATCATGACAAAATCAAACAGAGTTACTTCCCCTTATTCATTGATCACTGACTTTTTTGGTTTTGCTCATCAGATAGATATGTTTGCTAAATGTTGTTTCATATTGGTGACTGGCCGATTATTTTCCACGACAAGGCAGATAAGGACAATGAAGTAGTGATATTGAATGCCCAGCAGACCTGTGTAATCTTGTTACAGACAATTCTACAGTATCTCTCCAAGTTTGCCATCACAGTTAATTTGAGGCAGAACCTAAGAGATGTACATAATGCGCCTCTGAAGAATTTCAATCCTTGTTAAAGCAGACGTCAAAATCAATAGATACAGCAAACATCATAAATGTTACTTCTTTTGTTTTACAACTTTTCATCAATGTCAATCTGATTTTCTTTAATAATCACAGAAATTTGTAGAAATTATTGGCCGTGTTTTGTGTACATTTCAAATGATTCATAAGTTCTTATCGCTTGTAATTTTGATTGGAACTCCAATGTCTACCGTAATTGTAGTTTTGGATCAACTGCGATGGCAAAAAGGTGTTCTCTCAATAACATGTGATTTTGTGACAATCATTCTGTATTCAGTATATGTGTTCTTGATATGTTATAGATCTACAAAAATAATATGGCACATGTCAACAAATACAATGAGACTAAATTGAATCATAACAGGCATGATAGACTTGTTTTCGGTGACACAAATATAAGAGCTACAGTAATACAGTAAGTCATGTATTGCCTGTACATTCCTGTTTTTGAAAAATATAGACTGTGTTGTTTTGACAGTACCCGGTGTTGTTTTGACAGTACCCAGTTTTGTGTTGACAGTACCCGGTGTTGTGTTGACAGTACCCGGTGTTGTTTTGACAGTACCCAGTGTTGTTTTGACAGTACCCAGTGTTGTTTTGACAGTACCCTGTGTTGTATTGACAGAATCCGGTGTTGTTTTGACAGTACCTGGTGTTGTTTTGACAGTACCCTGTGTTGTATTGACAGAATCCGGTGTTGTTTTGACAGTACCCGGTGTTGTTTTGACAGTACCCGGTGTTTTTTGGGGTTTTGATAATAACAGGATGTGTCACTTTATTGTCCGGTTCACGTAAGATGGCAGGACGGAGTAACCGTATGATTATCATACAGATGATTCTACATGTACTCACTTTTTCAGTTATGACAAGCTGCACAGGAAAAACAATTTATTCTTCACTGGATACTCTCTTATGTATGGTGACAAGTGTTGGTGTAATTTTAATGTTATGCTTTATTACCTAAAATTTAAACTTAACCAGGTCAAGAAAGGGTTCACAAGACTCCACCCCACCAGATTATATGGATTTTACTATACCTTGTTAGACCTATACATGTTGGCACAAAAATATTACGGGTACAGTAGTACCTGGAACTAAGAGTAAGGCAAAATATTTTACTTGTTCACTTCTAGTTTTAGAAAATAGACAGAATTGTTTTAATTTGTTACTGGCAGAATCCGGATTTGCAATTTTATCTTGGTACACATATTTATTCAGTTGAAAAAGAGAAATGGATGCACTGATGCAAGTACATGTATTACAGCACAAGATATGCCACTTTGCCTTGTTAGACATATACATGTTGGCACAAAAATATTACGAGTACAGTAATACCTGGAATTAAGAGTAAGGCAAAACTTGTTCACTCCTATTTTTGGAAAATAGACAGTATTGCTTTAACTCATTGACCCCTGAAAAATAATGGACTCTTCTGTAAATCAATGACTTGGACCAGTCCAAATTTGTCTTTAGGGGTAAATGGATTAATTTGTTACTGGCAGAATCTGGATGTGCAATTTGATCTTGGTACACATATTTATTCAGTTGAAAAAGAGAAATTGATGCTCTGATGCAAGTATTACACCACATACAACATCTTCTTTGAGAAAAAGTTGATGAATTTTGATGAAATCTAAAGTTGTAGTAGTTTCCTACATGTGTTATTGTTTGCCTTGCCAAGCATGCCCAGGGGTGGATCCAGGGTTGCTGCAAAACTGCTCCTGGAAGGTCCTTCTTTTGGCAAACATCTTCTTTAGACCCAAAACCCACAACAAAACTAAATTTGTAAGATTATCAAATTTCTTGTTTTATTTAATTTAGCTTACATTTTAATCTTAGTCTTTTTGCATTTGTTGATGGTGATCAGGGGAATGATATAGCCCCTCTCGGGCCTCTATATATCAGATATAGGCTCCCCATTGCATCTACAACATTTAATTAATAAGCATTGCCATATATAAATGTGTATTAAATCAATATCCTACAGAAATTGTGTTGAAAATGATGACAAATCAATTATATGCTTCTTTAAATCACACATGTTATAAAACATAAAACTTTATGATAAAAGTATTAATAAACGATAGTAGCACTTTTTAGTATTAATTTCGCAAAAATCAATATTGATTGTGATAAACATCAGGTGAACCATAATTCTCCTGCTTAGAAAATTTAATCAGTATCTACAAAAATGCACTGAACATCTATAAAACCTTTGTCTTTTCATTTAAAAAGTTGGCTTATTTTAGGATATATATTTTCTTAAATTTGAACCATAGATATTTTTTTCTAAATATGCACATGCCGCCCATGCATATATATTGTAAATACAGTGTCATATTTAGACACAATATATATATGTGTGTGTGTATATATATATATATATATACACATCATACATGAAGCACAAATACAGAAATAACACGGTACCTACAAAGTTACCAAAGTATCATTTCTGATCCAAGGTTCATAGTAAATGGTTAATGTTGTAGTGACATTTGTGCTTTATATATACCTGTATTTTTCTACATGCATCATCATCGATTAATTGTCATTTACATTAGGATAAACTTCTTTCACCTCTATCTCTATGACCAAGTTTTCATGTTTGGAACCCTACTCACCACTATCAAAATATTAATTTTTTGTGAATGCATAGATGGCCAAGTGGTAAGGGCGTCAAGCACGAGAGCCAGGCGATTGTTGTCGTAGGTTGAAACCCCAGGCGGGGCATGATGAGTTTGTAGGTGGCTTTTTATTTCTGTATTTGTGCTTTTTATAGATAGATGGATAGATAGATAGATAGATACGTACATTCTTTCCTTTACAAGAGGGTCTCTCCCTGGGTACACTATAACCGAGTTCTCTCACTCCACCAATTAATGCTGTTTGTCGGCCCTTTGAATTGGGAATTTTAGGATCGTTCCATTGAAAATGGAAAATGTAAAAGTACACAAATCTGTTAGAAAATACAAAAATATCTTCAAATCCATTGTCATTTGACTTCAATTGGGAAATTTTGACTGGAAATAGGTAAGCATTACCTTTGTTTTGCATTAGGGAACAAAGGGCCTTATTTCAGCCGTCCCTGCATTATGTATACTTTTAGACATTTGAAGCAACGTCATTTATACATACAAATACAAATTGTGGTATAGGTTGGTGGCAGTCATCTTTTTGGGAGAATGTAACTTACATCTTCCAAGTTGAATCCTGACTGCTTATTTTATTTTTTCAATTTTTAAATTATTTCCAAAGTTACTCATTGTATGATAGTTCAGAGTTGAGAATTTGTCTGTAAGAACATTTTGAACTGCTTTACTTTAGATAAGGCCAAAGATGAAAAAATATATATATATGTGACCTGACCAGCCCACTTAAAAAGTGGCAGTTTTGCCTTTTTATTTCTTTTTTTCTCATAAAAAAAATCTGAAATTTTGTCCAATTCATAAATCAATATGAAAAAGAAAAATTTCAAAATGTGAGATACCAGCTGACCCTCTCCTTTAATTACTGAGTAGGACACATCATCTGAATAATTTTTTAATGTTGGCTTATTTTGATTCCATCATTACTCCTTCTATGGCTCACGACAGGCTCTTTTTATTGTGTACCAAATCTTCATCATCAATCAACAAAATATGAAAAAAAGAGAAAAAGAAAAATCGTATATATATATATACATGAATATACATACAATCTGTAAAACTAGAGTAATGCTTTTTCAGTGGTTTTAAAAACCAATATACATTAACAGAAATGCAATATGTTTCAAGTAATCAAATAACGAATATTCGTTAACAATTAGCATAACATAAATAAAACCCTCTGGATTGCATATATCGTTAGTAAAGATATACATAACTATGTTACGACATCATGTAGCCATGATGAAAGTGATTGAATTTTTCATTTAGACAGCAACTTCTAATTTCAGTGAAATGACCAGAGATACCCACAAGATATAAAGATTAAAACAGCAGAGCCCGAAGTCACCAACTTTACTCAGTACTCAAGCTCAACTAACTTTTCATTATTTTAAAGTAAAAACACACACAGTTTATTTTGTAACTTTACATGTTTGTATATTGATGGCATAAAATTGTAAATATTGATAAAAAAAAATGTTGTTCATTTAAAGAAAACTTCAGAAATATTTAAAAATTGTTTTTAGTACATACTCAAATTTTGAGTACCAGACTCAACCTAGGTATTCATTTTTCACAAGAAAATCATACATTGTAGGTGTGACACAAAAATTTATATGTGAATGATGAAAAATAATAATATGTTTCCTAGTCAATTAACCCAAAAGTTTTACAAACAATTGTATAGTCAAAATAATGAAATAAAAGTTGAGCTTGAGTATTGAGTAAATTTGGTGACTTTGGGCCCAGGAGATGTAATTTTTCTGTCCTGAATATATTTCTGGAAAATGAGATGTATAGTTATGGTGGTAAAATGGAACCTGTCTCAAGAGACCACCCCATCAGCCACTGAAATGTGGTCTCTCTCAAAAGAGGTTTTATTTAAAGTATCAACCCCTGAGAAAGAATGAACTCTTCTATAAATCAATGACTCAGATAAGTCCAAATGTGTCTTTAGGGGTGAATGAGTTTAAAGGATTATTAAACCAAGTGGTTTTTAGAATGTGGTCTCAAAAGACAGGTGGTCTCAAAAGACAGGTGGTCTTTCAAAACAGGTTTCACTGTAATGATTCAGCTTTGGTAATGATCATAATATGAATAATAGTCATAATTGTAGTGTAAGTCATCTGGGCCCGAAGTCACCAAATTTACTCAATACTCAAGCTCAACTGTTATTTCGTTATTTTGACTGTAGTAAATTGCTTGTACATTTTTGGGTTTGAGTAATTAGGAAAGATTATTATTTTACATCAGTCAAATATAAATTTTTGCATCCCACTTAAAATTTTCATGTAAAAAAAAATGAATAAATACGTTGAGTACGGTACTCAAAATTTGAGTACGTACTCAAACTATTTTTTAATATTTCTCAGGTTTTCTTCAAATTAGCAATCATTTCGATCATTATTTACAATTGTATGCTGTCAATATACAAACATCAGACCAGCTACAGAATTAATTTTGCATGTTTTTACCTTAAAATCATGAAAAGTTAGTTGAGGTTGAGTACTAAGTAAATTTGGTGACTTCAGGCCCAGTACTTGTTGTCTTTCGCATATACCTTAAAAAACAAAAATACAATAAAAAAGAAATTTTATTTTCAGCACAAAATTGAATTTTTTCTCCTTTACAAGAATTGTTTTGCCACTAAATCAATGACATTCTGTAGCCTACTAACACACCTTTGAATCACCTGTCACTTTAAGGTGGCCCGTCATTCACAATTATGCACATGCTAAATACAGCATGAAGGTAAGACAAAAGATGTTGCTTGTACGTTTTACTGAAGAAAGTAAGAAACCATATTGCAGTAAAACTTGAATATAACAAACTAGGGGCCGGTTTTACGAAAGGTCCTAAGTCTTAAAGCCAATTTCTTAGTCCTAATTGTCATGGGACTGACCAATCACTATGCGTTGCCATGGTAGTTAGGACTTAAAGTTAGGATTTAGGATTTAGAACCTTTCCTAAAACGGGCCCCAGGTTTGTATGAATTCATGCACATAACGAATCAATAAATGATCCCCATCTGCACCTCTATATATACGTAGTTGAAAAGTAATTCTATAACAAATTTTAGATAGGGACTTTCTGCACACAATAAACCAATTTCTGTGTTTCTTGATGTCCCAACCAATGTCTTTTGTAGTATTCATGGTTAGAGAGATTAGCAAAGCTTGAATCCATGGTTAGAGAGATTAGCAAAGCTTGAATCCATGGTTAGAGAGATTAGCAAAGCTTGAATCCATGGTTAGAGAGATTAGCAAAGCTTGAATCCATGGTTAGAGAGATTAGCAAAGCTTGAATCCATGGTTAGAGAGATTAGCAAAGCTTGAATCCATGGTTAGAGAGATTAGCAAAGCTTGAATCCATGGTTAGAGAGATTAGCAAAGCTTGAATCCATTGTTAGAGAGATTAGCAAGGCTTTAATCCATGGTTAGAGATATTGGCAAGGTTTGAATCCACTGTTAGAGAGATTAGCAAGGTTTGAATCCACTGTTAGAGAAATTAGCAAGGTTTGAATCCACTGTTAGAGAGATTAGCAATGCTTGAATCCATGGTTAGAAAGATTAGCAAGGCTTGAATCCATGGTTAGAGAGATTAGCAAGTCTTTAATCCATGGTTAGAGATATTGGCAAGGTTTGAATCCACTGTTAGAGAGATTAGCAAGGTTTGAATCCACTGTTAGAGAAATTAGCAAGGTTTGAATCCACTGTTAGAGAGATTAGCAATGCTTGAATCCATGGTTAGAGAGATTAGCAAGGCTTTAATCCATGGTTAGAGAGATTAGCAAGGCTTTAATCCATGGTTAGAGATATTAGCAATGCTTGAATCCATGGTTAGAGATATTAGCAATGCTTGAATCCATGGTTAGAGAGATTAGCAATGCTTGAATCCATGGTTAGAGAGATTAGCAAAGCTTGAATCCATGGTTAGAGAGATTAGCAAAGCTTGAATCCATGGTTAGAGAGATTAGCAATGCTTGAATCCATGGTTAGAGAGATTAGCAAAGCTTGAATCCATGGTTAGAGAGATTAGCAAGGCTTTAATCCATGGTTAGAGAGATTAGCAAGGTTTGAATCCATGGTTAGAGAGATTAGCAAGGCTTTAATCCATGGTTAGAGAGATTAGCAAGGTTTGAAACCATGGTTAGAGAGATTAGCAAGGCTTTAATCCACGGTTACAGAAATTAGCAAGGCTTGAATCCACTGATAGAGAGATTAGCAAGTCTTGAATCTACGGTTAAGCCCCCTTCACACAATCTAAGTTTTCTTTGTCAAAGTCCGTCAAAGAAAACTTCGTCAAAGTTTTTTTGATGATGTCGCCTGTTCAATGTCAAAGTTTTTGAGCGACTTGTACAAGAAAATGTGGGAACCATGTGCTTGAAACATGTAAACATTGATTACGTCATATCAAATATCTGCTTTGATTGTCTCAATTCCATCAAAGTCTTTCAAAGTTTGAAGAAAAATAAGATGAGTTTCTATTCCATCAAAGTTGGTAAAAATTCTTTGATGGACTTTGATAAAAGTTTTCTTTGACTGTTCACATCATCAAAGTTTGCTTCAAAAACTTTGACCAAAAACACTATGATCGTGTGAACGGGGATTTAGAGAGATTAGCAAGGCTTGAATCCATGATTTGTTTAATGTTTTCTGATAAAAAAAAAAAAACTCAATATTTTTAAAATGTGTGTTTGTATTATGTTGTGCCAACATCTTTTAATTACTGCCCTCTACAGGTTTTTAGCTGTAGCCATGTTCTCCAGTATTTGACATTGCCTTCATCTGACAATTCATGTCTTTACCAGTATTACATGTGCACAAATTTCTATCATGATACTAAATTTTAAATCATATTTTATATGAGCCTGTTTATTTTCTATTTTCAGGTAAGTCCAAGTTCTTGAGTGTTTGATGGGATAAAAGGAAGGTATAATCTACGAGGCTTTAAAATCATATTTTCTATTTCCGGCAGCTATAAAAATTAGCAGTTAAACAGGTAAGATTTAGTAGCCAATGTTAAATGGCTGCTGAAACCTTGTCTCTTACATGTATGTCAAAAAAACAAAAACACCAAGTTTTATATTAAAGGTGGTTTTTCCCCACAATTTCGCGAAATATGCTCTTCTAACAAATTCAAACAAACCCATGTCGATATAACAACAGCACATAGTTTATACATTTGTTTTGATAAAAAATAAATAATATATCCGTCATTCTAATGGTGATTATCCAGGCCAATTGCTATAATAAAGAAATACTTAAAATCAAGTTTTCTCAAAATTTGGTCTTACTCAATTTCTTTTATTTTAGTGCTATTTCCCTATTTTTTCCCCTAGATGTCTCTTTTTTATTTATTTTTTTTTTTTTTTTGGTTTTATAATTTCAAAACCTATTTATCAGTGGATGCTAAACAAAGAAAAATCTTGGAATGGCCTAATTATGAAATCTGATTGGTTGAGAAATTTTGAGATAAGTAAATACTCAGACTTACTTGGTTTTAACGTTTTTATTGGTATGCCCTGTCTTTGTTTTTCTGTTCAGTTCTTATGTTTTTTTATTTAATAAATAATTATGACCGGAAAAACAGGAAAGTCAATTTTGTTATTTCTGAAATTAATTCCCAACACTTTATCTATAGCATTGTTATATTACTAGCCATAAAGCATGGATTACCTTGCATTTCAGGAAAATACGTCAGAAGGAAATTGATATTATGTTTTATTTCCTGTCGAAAACATTGGATATCGAAAAATATTCGATAGCCTAGTGTCATTAGTGAAATTCTCATTACTAATAATTGCCCAGAAATTATGATATATTTTCGTAATTTGACAACCATCGGACCATTTCCACATCCTGTAATGGTGTCAGTTGACCTAAATTATTCATATTTAATGTTTTTGTAATAAACTCTCGGGTATACATGCACATATCACATGTCTGTTTCTTCATTTTCCTGACACAAACCAAAAAAGACCTAAATTTTGTCTATATCAACGTAATTCCCAGAGGTTTGTACAAAAATGTTATGTGTAAATTATATTTCTGTTACCAGTAATTTCTATTTCATCCTATTAATAGCTATATTTAAACCGTAATATGTTATTATCAATATTGAGTAATTGTATAATTTAAGAGTTATATTTTAGAATGGCCAACTTGATTGAATAAGAAGAATGATGGATATTGTTAAATTTTTTTTTTTTTTTTTAAATATTTGTCTGATACCCAGAAGTGTGAAATAATGACTTTCAAAGTTAAAGTTCAGAATTCTGTTTTTTTCTTTAGCATAGTAGTAAGGCCCAATCTGTTATATTTAAAATTCATTGTTTTGATATTTTTCAAAATACATGTAAGTAAAGTAAAAAAAATTATCATGTGATCATGACCATGACCTTTGACCTTTTTTTTATAAGTTTTGATGCTGTTTTTTTTTAGCACCATATAAATGTTTCAGACAAATGTTTTGTTATAACCTTAACCTTGTGTAGAGGAAGTGTTCTGATTGGATTGTATAAATTTGGACTAGGGAGCAAAAAGTAATCTTACACTTTAGTAAAACTGGAACTGAGTGTGGAGATGTCATCTCCTCCTGTATCAGACATACTGTTACTATAGATCCCTCAGGAGCTTTATTACAAAATTTGACCTTGAAATATTTGTCAATCGGCAAACACGTGAGGATTTGGACTTAAGACTACCGTTTCATCGGCAAATATTTTTATGGTAAACTACATTTCTGTAATATAGACCCTTTTAACACAAGTGCGTTCCTACGAATTTTACCTGCACACTTTCGAGTTGCATCAAGAAGTT
Organism: Atrina japonica; assembly: GCA_030159075.1. Classification (NCBI taxonomy): domain Eukaryota; kingdom Metazoa; phylum Mollusca; class Bivalvia; order Pterioida; family Pinnidae; genus Atrina; species Atrina japonica. The sequence goes on along the minus strand of BROG01000006.1, from coordinate 1,301,781 downwards.
TCGTGCCCAAAAGGTTTCATACCCAAGACAAATTCTACGCTTCGAAGGGCAAGTTGTACCATGTGCGTGATTTATATTTCATTGATTATGATTTGTATTGGGTACAAAACTATTTGATACCACTTGGAAATGTAAAGTGCGCTGGAGAGATTAGCAGGAATACAGTTAATATCTTAAAGGAGTCTATTAGACAAATCTATTATAATCTGTGGGTTTGAAAGGCTTAACTCATTAACCCTGCGGTCACACTTAGACTCATCCAAATCAATAAATAACATGGTCTACTGCCATAATTTAGGGGTGAACAAGTTCATATTGCATGAAAAATTATTATGAAACTTTTATTCTAAATCATACAATCCTGATTCTGACAGTGGACTTAACCATTCTTTGAAATGGCCAGGTCCAAATTTGATTTCAGGGGTTGACAAGTTAAGATTTTAGAACCCTCAGGTGTTGCTATATATACTAAAGTTATCAATAGTGTTTTATATTTCTAAATTTGTAAGGATCGTATTGGAGTATGTGTGTATGTACAAAATGCCAAAAACGTGTGATAACATAAAATGTGTGGAGACCACCCTACCTGACATTAAATGGAATGTTCTTTAAACAGGTGGTCTCTAAAAAGGCAGTTAAACTTAGAACTTTTTATCAGATTAGATTTCTTTTTGCGGCAGATGGTCTTGTGTAACAATTGTTTGTTAAGACATCTTTCAAAACATACATACCGGTACATACACATGTGCATATACATACACAGATGCATGCATTCTCACACACACACATGCACACACACATACCTACACACACACACACACACACATACCTACACACACACACACACACAAACACACACACACCTACACACACCTACACACAAACACACACACACCTACACACACACACACACCTACACACACACACACCTACACACACACCTACACACCTACACACACACACACACACACCCCTACACACACACACCTACACACACACACCTACATACACACATCTACACACACACACACACACACCTACACACACACACACACACCTACATGCACACACACCTACACACACACACACATACACCTACACACACACATAAAGGAGCCTCATCTAAAGACCATCTTACATTTCAAAACAAAAATTTACTTTTACTGATGATGTGATTTGACCTTTTTAAACTGATGAAGTTCCCATTTATCTTCCAACTGAAACCCGAGCATAGACTCTCTGTTTGCTTAATGTGTTATACTTAATGTGTTCTGATTTAAGCTGATATGAGTCTAAAGCTTACCTAAGCTGTCCTACAACCATCATTCTTCCTATGTTTTGATTTAAGCTCATATGAGCCTAAAGTTTACCACAGCTGTCCTACAACCATTAACGTATTCTTTCTATATTTTGATTTAAGTTCATATATGTATGAACCTAAAGCTTACCTAAGCTGTCCCACAACCGTCATCATTAGGCCAAAGCATCCATGCTTATTTTAAGGTTGCTGGATGATTAATACCCGAGTCAAATCAAGAGACATATCCTACCCTATGTATGTGATATTTTATGGAGTAATTTTTTTAAATGGTAAGGGAGATAACTCTGTTATTCTTGTGCCGTATTTTGTTTATAGACACAGTTGTAACACTGTCCAGACACAGACTAGATTAACAAGCTATCAGGTTTATTTTGTCGTTTCTGGCTGTGTGTGGTTGCCTATGTTTTATTTTGTGACGGTTGTGATGATTGGATTGTTAACTTCAGTGGTATTTTGTATTAACTCATTCACCCCTGAAGACACATTTGGACTGACCTAAGTCATTGATTTACAGAAGACTCCATTCTTTTTCAAGGGTTGATGAATTAAAGTTGATAATAAAACACTGGTGAGCAATAATTGAAAGTAAAAAAACCACACCCTCATGATCATTAAATCATTATGATACAATGTATATATGTGTTCTAAACTTCATGTTATTTATCTCAAATTAACTTCTAAAGCATAAACATGCCAAACTGAAATTTCAGTTTGAATTGATTATACAAATAGAGCTACTCAACATGTATCTGTTTTTTATTTTTTTCTTCAGAAAGCACAGTGGGGATGGTTGGTTATTTATAAAAGTAGAAAGTAAAAAATGAAGGGAATGATTTTGTTGAATTTATAGATTACTTTTGACTTTCCTCATCAGATTTTTGAATAGTTAATAAGTACCAAGGTCTGATTCTAGTGTGTGTTGGCAATGACTGGCTCTGGTTGCATTGAGTGTTGGGGTTAGCTAGCTTTGGAGGCATTGTGTAGGGGCAGTGATTTTCCGTTTCAAATTTGCCTCAATTCTTTTTTCAGTTTTGATGAATTCCATTTTTTCTGTTTTCATAAGATAAAAAACTAAAGGCATACACCGTAAACATTATGAAAACCTAATTCCATAGATTTTATTAAAGCTATTTTCATTTGAGTAGAATCTGGATGTCTCTCAGTATTGATATTACGACAGTTGAAATGAGTTAGCCCTTTCTTTCAATGCTAATCTATGTAAAATGTAAGACTGACTTGTAATACAGGATAAATACAGAAATTGATACAGAAAAGTGATGAAATATTGTAAATAAACAAAGAAATTAAGTTTATAACACACAGAAATAGCACATTAGTTTGGAATATAATACCCTGTATTGGAATTTTTAAAGATTTTTCAAAAATGCTTATTCCATTTAAGATTGCCTGGTCTGTGATTCTGTCTGTTATTCTGTGATCACGGAAAATCATGGACTCTGATTGTGCATCAGCAATGACAGGCTGTGTTGCATTGAATATTGATGTTAGCTAGCTCTGCTGGCTGTGTGTAGTTGATGGCTGGTTCTGGTTGCATTGAGTACTGTATATGGTAGCTCTGGCAGTGTGTGTAGTTGATGGCTGGCTCTGGTTGCATTGAGCATTGCTGTTACATGTAGGTATATGTAGCTCTGACAATGTGTGTAGGTGATGACTGGCTCTGGTTGCATTGAGTATTTCTGTTAGGTAGCACTGGCAGTGTGTGTACATGTAGGTGGTGGTTGGTTTTGGTTGCATTAATTATTGCTTTTAGCTAGCTCTGGCAGTGTGGGTAGGTAATGGCTGGCTCTGGTTGTATCGAGTATTGCTGTTAGGTAGGTCTGGCAATGTGTGTAGGTGATGGCTGGCTCTGGTTGCACCGAATATTGCTGTTAGGTAGCTCTGGCAGTGTGTGTAGGTTCTAGTTTCATTAAGTATTGCTGTTAGCTAGCTTTGGCAGTGTGTGTAGATGATTGCTGGTTCTGGTTGTATTTAGTATTGCTGTTAGCTAGCTTCGGTGGCAATGTGTGAAGGCATTACACTGCGATATTTATGGGATAGCTGATGAAAGTTAATTTTCCTTCTGAACAGACTTTTCATGCATTACTATTTTTGGCGTTTATCTTAAAAAGTATAATAAAAAGAGAAAGGTGATTGCTTACATGTATGTGATTTTTACATTTTTATGTGGAAATTTTATGTTTTGGACTATTTTTGTCATAATCTTTAAAAAGTTATGATAGCAGAACAGTAAATGAAAATGGTCAGAAGGTCTACTTGGTCAAAGTTTTCAGGTGACCCCTTATGTGGATTTTTTACCTACAGTAAAACCTGCTTTAGCAACCACCTGTGTATAAAGACCACCTGGTCACAAAGGCTATTTTTTTTTTTTTTGCTGTCCCCAATAGTATCATTTGAATACAAATCAACTTCTATATAAAGACCATCTCCCTATAAAGACCAGTTTTCTTGTGTCCCTAAGGAGGTCGTTATATACAAGTTTCACAGTATTGTCAGGTGGTCTCTTGTAGAAGATATTTTCTACTGAAAGCTGAATACCATATTCTATCTAATAAGCACCCTTCTCCTAAATTATAGTTTATATTTATTTACCGGTTTGTTTGTTTTTTTGACACACGATCGAGAATCTTTTCTAAACTTGAACAGCTTTGTCACCATGCCTTATTAAAATTTACCTGTTTTAGACATGTTGAATGTGACCCACCGTTTTTCCATCTTTCACAAATCCAATCGTAAATTATCAAAAGGATAACTAATATATAATTACATGTTGTATACTTGGTATACTGATCTTCCCGGTAATCCAACATTTGAATCTAAATTGGTTCCAATAAGTACCCACCCCTTTTCTCCCATTTTTTTAGCCCCCTGGGCACTTATTGGGTAGAATAAAGTGTCCATTTGTTTTTCCTTTTTCTCCAGGTGAGCTATTCAGGCTTAACTGGCTTATCTATAAACTCTGTGATATAATTCCCTGTTTGACTTTCATTTTGTTCATTTTCTGTTTTACATTAACTCATTTCCTTTTTCTAGTCTAATGCTTTCTAGCTTTTAGTCTCAAATTTCTCCACAATCACAGTCGATGGACAAATCTTGTATGTTTCATTACAGTAGACGAAAACCTCTTTCTGACCTTTTTTTTTTTGTAAATTTGTCTGTAGTTAGCTTCATGTTGTCTTGAACTTCTATATTGTTCAATATCATCTCAGCTAACCTTTACAACTGAAACATCCACAAAACTTAAATGTCGGTGCCTCTGCAGGTGAGTGATTACAACATCACACTTTAAACCATTAGAAGTCTCTCACCTCTATTCGGCAGGGGTTTGAGTCTCTTTGGAACCCAAGCTCATTTTGTGAGAAAGTTTGCCAGTTTCATTGCGGAAGGCCGGTGGTCTCTTCCCAGGTACATTGTAACTGTGTTATCTCCTCCACCATTACCAAACTGCCTGCCACCATATAACTGAAAATTTGTTGAGTGTGGTGTTAAACAAAATTCAAATTTTTAAATGTCATATATGTCTTATGATTCTGAATACAAGTTATGCTTCCGATGCTGGATTTATTTTTTTCCATAAAATAACGAGTTCTGGACTTTGTCTTTTTCCAAATGTTTTATTAAGTTTGAGTTATACATTTTGTAAATTGCAAGGCTGAAAAATATGTTGATGTGAGGTTTCTAATTTTTTATTACTGTATGTTTTTAGTGTGAATGCTAGAATCTACTGAAGCCTGGGGAAGTTCTTGAACTGGATCATCTATAGCCAATTATATATCAGCATTAGCTGAAGTTGATAAAAACTTTTAAGATTTGTGTAATTTCTTTAGTGATATGGAGTTGAGCTTAAGTTATCCCCTAGGTGAAGCCAATGTTTTGAATACTTTGTAATCAAGAGCGATCTACATGCCAAAGGTCAATGACCTTTTTATTACATTATAAATGACTACGGTAATTCTCTCTTCCACCATTCAAAACTGGCCATCTGAATTTAATTGAAAAAATTGTTGAATGTGGCGTAGAATACTATTCAAAATTAATTCGTAGTAATATATATGCAGAATAGGTGATCAGTATGCATGTCTAATTATTATTCGAAGATCGTTAAGATAATGAAATTAATTGATAAATCAACTCTACAGTGCTTTGAATCGTACAATCTATTTTTAGAGTCCTTGTCACCATTTTTGTATGAAATCCTTTTGTTTTGTCTTTCGTCTGATTTAATATTTGGCAAAATGTCAGCACTTGTCCCATACCATTATAATTATTTTTGGCACCTTGATTGATCGTAACCAATCTGTCTGATTTATTTTTGGTACTTAGATAATAATATCTAAAGTTATATACTCCAATTTTGATATAGATTTGATTGTACTGACTCCAATTTTGATATAGATTTGATTGTACTGGCAAAATCTTTTGCAATGTGAGTTGTAATTCATAGGAATAATCTCTCCAAACAATGGCTCATGTGATTGTGCTATACATAGTTACAAGTGTACAAAAGCTTGGCCTGATCGCAATCTAATTAAAAACAAATCTGTCATTGCTACCAGTATTCCAATATGTCAGATGGGATCTAAAGAAAACCGACTGGAGGTCACATGTAAGTGACTCTGGAGGTGTGTCATGATTGACCAATAAAAGTTTATCAAATGGTGAAGGAATATGAACATTAGGATCATTATGAACAACACTGAACACAGAGAATTTATTTCAGAACAGTTGTTAAGATTGATTCACCAAAAATGCTCTGAATTAATTCTGCAGACTGAAGATTTCTTCGCTATGAAAATGATTTACATCCCTGTACTGTTCGATAAATTTTCAAGATCTCCAAAGCCTTATTTTCATTGGTCGAACATGAAACACTTCAAGGACATTCGCATGTGACCTCTAGTAGGGTTTTGCTAGATCACCCATGCAACATATCAGAAAACAGGAGCAATGAGAGATCAGTTTTTTGATAAGATTGTCCAGATTTTTGCTTAACATGAAGTTGGTAAAATGTGCTGAAATACCTTTAATTATATGATAGTGGATATTGTAAGATATTTGTGTGGTAAACTTGCTGAATTATGAAATTTTAAAAGAAGGTTCCATGGTTTGATTTGCTTGTTCACAAAATTTTGTGTAATGTTTATATGGAAAACTCGAGAAATTATAAAATTGTGTATGATGGTTGTATGGTTGAGTTTAATTTTGTATGATAGTTGTATGGTAAAGATGCTAAATTATAAAATTGTGTATGATGGTTGTATGGAAAAGATGCTAAATTATAAAACCGTGTATGATGGTTGTATGGTAGAGTTTAATATTGTATGATAGTTGTATGGTAAAGATGCTAAATTATAAAATTGTGTATGATGGTTGTATGGTAGAGTTTAATTTTGTATGTTAGTTGTATGGTAAAGATGCTAAATTATAAAATTGTGTATGATGGTTGTATGGTAGAGTTTAATTATGTATGATAGTTGTATGGTTAAGATGCTAAATTATAAAATTGTGTATGATGGTTATATGGTTAAGTTACTGAATTATAAAATTGTGTATGATGGTTATATGGTAAAGTTACTGAATTATAAAATTGTGTATGATGGTTGTATGGTAGAGTTACTGAATTATAAAATTGTGTATGATGGTTGTATGGTAAAGTTACTGAATTATAAAATTGTGTATGATGGTTGTATGGTAAAGTTACTGAATTATAAAATTTTGTATGATGGTTGTATGGTAAAGTACATTCCCAGGGCTTTTCCACCCCATCATACAGGGCCAAAATAAAGCCCCATTCCCAGTGCAAAAATTTTTTCCCCCCACTTTTCAGTCGAAATATCCCAATTAAAGTCGAATGACAATGAATTTGAAGAGATTCTTGTATTTTCAAAGTTTTGCATGTGTATGTTTTAGATTTCCCATTTTCAATAAAATGTCGGTTATATTCCCAATTCAAAAGGTCCAGGCCCCATTCCTAAAGAAAGAGTATGGGAAATCCCTGATTCCTGAACCATTACAAACTAGCCATTGTTGTAGAGGCCAAATTGTAAAGCGTAAAAGCACAACATCAAGAGTTTCTGTCATGTTATGAAGATGTCACCGACTGTGTTTATATATATTTTGTGAGGTTGTAAGTACTTGTTTTACCTACCATGACCTCATGCCCTCACTTTAAGTCTCATCGGTAAGGCCAGGTATGTATACATTTCTACTACTCAACATTTCTCAAGATCTCTGAGTCATTGTTGATGTTATATTTAAAAGTCTTGCATTGGACTATTGAAAGAGCATTGACCTTATACTCTGATGTCGTGGGTTCAAATCAGGGTCAGCTTTAGAACTTTTTTTTAAACAGGTAATACATGTAAACCCTTTCACCCCTAAACATCTAAGTGGTATGCTCTTGTGTCTATGATGATCTGCAGTATCAAAATGGTTAACCATCATCAAACATTCACCACAGGAAGTGAAGGTAATGAAGTCATGATAGTCATGGCATATATCATATATCATAGAATTGGTCCGTAATATAGGTCCAGATTTGTAACCTTTGACCTTTAGATGATCATGTCACCATATAAGTGAAATATCATAGGAAAGATACAATAAAACAATTGAATAAAAAATGTTCAAAACTCTTGGTTGATAATATTGTTGTCCAAAGGTGTATGTTTGCAAGGTTGCCACTCAAAGAAACAGTATCCAATTTTATGCTTATTTTGTGAAGAGTATTCCAAAATACCCCCAGAAAGAAAATATATCAAATTCATTGCTGTTATCACCGTGGTTACAAGCAGTTGACAAATTCTAAAAGCTGTAATATCAGTAAGCATCATTTTGCACTTCTGTTTGTAACTTAAATAAAAAATTGGTCATGTATTTGTCAAGGTCAATAATGCACTTACACGTGTATTGATCCGCGACATATTACATGTACTTGCCACCATTCTTCCCTCATATTCTTTACAATACTTTGTGATCAAGGTAAACACTTTTTCATATTTGCATGTAATTTAACAAAACTGAACAAATAAAACTACCTGGCTATTCAGAGATCTCACCATGTGCATATAGGTGTACTTTGCTGTCAAAGGCTTTTCTTTTGAATGTGAACTATTTACAGAGTGTTTAAATCTTAAACATTGGAGACATTATAGCTGCATATATCTACAACATAATACCAAGGAATCTCACTCAACTGGTTACAACAATTTCAGTGGAGGGTGGGGGGGGGGTCTGACGATTGCTTAAGGTGCTGTAAGAATAGCACTATGAAGAAAAATATTTAATACATTTGAGAATTATATTGAGATGTTATTCATTAGTCTAGACAGTACAGAAAAACTCATTACAAAGACGAGATAGAAGTTTTCTTAACATATCTAGGTCAAGTTCTCTGTGTGTGATGTCAAGGCTAAATAGAAATATACCTACTATTAACATTGTAAATCGACCTACATATATATATATATATATATATATATATATATATATATATATATACATATATATATATATATATATATATATATATATATATATATTGTAACTGCAACTGACATTATCAACTGACCTATATATATCGTGTGCAACATTATTGATTGACCTACATATCTAGTGTAACTGTTGCTGACATTATCACCTGACCTATATATCTACTGTTAGCATTATGAATTGACCTATAGACATATTGTAACTGCGAGACATCATTTGACCTACATATCTTGTGTAACCTTATTAATTGTTCTAAATATCTATTGTGATTGCTCTGATGCTATCAGTTGACCTACATATCCAGGTAACTGTGGCTGATGTTATTATCTGACCTATATTTCCAATGTGACTGCTGTTGACATTAACACCTGACCTATATATCTGTTCTTATTGCTGCTGATGTTATCACCTGACCTACAAGTGTTCTCATTGCTGCTGATGTTATCACCTGACCTACAAGTGTTCTCATTGCTGCTGATGTTATCACCTGACCTACTTATCTGTTCTTATTACTGCTGATGTTATCACCTAATCTACTTATGTTCTTATTACTGCTGATGGTATCACCTGACCTACTTATCTGTTCTTATTACTGCTGAAGTTATTACCTACTCTACTTATCTGTTCTTATTACTGCTGATGTTATCACCTGATTTATTTATCTGTTCTTATTACTGCTAAAGTTATCACCTAATCTACTTATGTTCATATTGCTGATGTTATCACTTGACCTACTTATCTGCTCCTATTGCTGATTATGTTATCACCTGACCTACTTATGTTCTCATTGCTTCTGATTTTATCACCTGATCTACTTATGTTCTCATTGCTGATGATGTTAATACCTGACATACTTATCAGTTCATCTTGCTGCTGATGTTATCACCTGATCTACTTATCTTTTCGTATTGCTGCTGATGTTATCACCTGACCTACTTACCTGTTCCTATTGCTGATTATGTTATCACCTGACCTACTTATGTTCTCATTGCTGATGATGTTAATACCTGACTTACTTATCAGTTCATATTGCTGCTGATGTTATCACCTGACCTACTTACCTGTTCTTATTGCTGTTGATATTATCACCTGACCTACTTATCAGTTCTTATTGCTGCTGATGTTATCACCTGACCTACTTATCAGTTCTTATTGCTGCTGATGTTATCACCTGACCTACTTACCTGTTCTTATTGCTGTTGATATTATCACCTGACCTATTTACCTGTTCTTATTGCTGTTGATATTATCACCTGACCTACTTATCTGTTCTTATTGCTGCTGATGTTATCACCTGACCTACTTACATGTTCTTATTGCTGTTGATATTATCACCTGACCTACTTACCTGTTCGTATTGCTGTTGATATAACACCTGACCTACTTATCTGTTCTTATTACTGCTGATGTTATCACCTGACCTACATATATCACAACGGAAATATCCTAACTTGATATACTCATTTATACAAAAGATACCTTAAGACTAATAATTTCATGGGTTTACGTTTGGTAGTTTATTTTGATTTTGTATTTGTAAGTAAATGGATTTGATCATGGTGGTCAAATGGTAGAACTTTCAACTTGTGTGCGGAAGGTCATGGTTTGATTCCTGATCTCTGGACATACCTAAGACTTTAGAAAATTGACCGTTCCTTCACCAAACATCAGCATCAGGAACTTAACATATTGGGTTTTTTGAGTAAGGCTTAAAACCAAAGTCTTGTGTCATGGCAGACACCTAAAGCTGCTGACATCTTCATATTAGTGGCAAGATAAAAAACGGCAATAGAACTAAAAAAAAGTATAAATATGTAAGTGACTGACAATACATACATTTTAAGTACAACTTAGAAATTCTATTTCATTTTAATTGTACTATATATGGTGATAGTTTTCTTTGAGATTTATATCCATACCACACTTACTTTTATAACTCTCTCAGATACACAAAAGTGGGTCACTTTAGGCAGGTGAATTGTACTAAATTGACCTAGTTTGATATTCTGAGTTATATAGCTATCATACTGCTCTGTTTGTTTTAAAATAACAGTTTAGAAATATTACCTGTAAGTTATCACCTTAGCTTACAGCTCACATGATACTGGTTAATTTCACATCAATATCTTTGTTTATCTAATATCTTGGCATCATACATAAACTTCTGAACATTTTATCAATACATCTTCCTTTACTGTAATGTCCTCTTATTGTCTTCTGTGCCATTTCAAGTTTTATGTGTTATTTCATGTTTGTATGTCATAGTATGTTAACAGACATGTATGTATGGCATAGTATGTTAACAGAAATGTATGTATGGCATAATATGTTAACAGACATGTATGTATGTCACTGTATGTTAACAGGCATGTAAGTATGGCAGCATGTAAGTATGGCATAATATGTTAACAGACTTGTATGTATGGCATAATATGTTAACAGACTTGTATGTATGGCATAATATGTTAACAGACTTGTATGTATGGCATAATATGTTAACAGACATGTATGTATGGCATAATATGTTAACAGACATGTATGTATGGCATAATATGTTAACAGACATGTATGTATGGCATAATATGTTAACAGACTTGTATGTATGGCATAATATGTTAACAGATTTGTATGTATGGCATAATATGTTAACAGACATGTATGTATGGCATAATATGTTAACAGACATGTATGTATGGCATAATATGTTAACAGACATGTATGTATGTCATAGTATGTGAACAGACATGTATGTATGTCACTGTATGTTAACAGACATGTAAGTATGGCATAGTATGTTAACAGACATGTATGTATGGCATAGTATGTTAACAGACATGTATGTATGTCATAGTATGTTAACAGACATGTATGTATGTCATAGTATGTTAACAGACATGTATGTATGGCATAGTATGTTAACAGACATGTAAGTATGGCATAGTATGTTAACAGACTTGTATGTATGGCATAATATGTTAACAGATTTGTATGTATGGCATAATATGTTAACAGACATGTATGTATGGCATAATATGTTAACAGACATGTATGTATGGCATAATATGTTAACAGACATGTATGTATGGCATAATATGTTAACAGACTTGTATGTATGGCATAATATGTTAACAGATTTGTATGTATGGCATAATATGTTAACAGACATGTATGTATGGCATAATATGTTAACAGACATGTATGTATGGCATAATATGTTAACAGACATGTATGTATGTCATAGTATGTTAACAGACATGTATGTATGTCACTGTATGTTAACAGACATGTAAGTATGGCATAGTATGTTAACAGACATGTATGTATGGCATAGTATGTTAACAGACATGTAAGTATGGCATAGTATGTTAACAGACATGTATGTATGTCATAGTATGTTAACAGACATGTATGTATGGCATAGTATGTTAACAGACATGTATGTATGTATGTCACTGTATGTTAACAGGCATGTAAGTATGGCAGCATGTAAGTATGGCATAATATGTTAACAGACATGTATGTATGGCATAGTATGTTAACAGACATATATGTATGTCACTGTATGTTAACAGGCATGTAAGTATGGCATAATATGTTAACAGGCATGTAAGTATGGCATAGTATGTTAACAGATATGTATGTACGTTATAGTATGTTAACAGATATGTATGTATGTATGTATCTGTCTGTCTGTCTGTCTCTCTCTGTCTGTCTGTCTGTCTCTCTCTGTCTGTCTCTCTCTCTCTCTCTCTGTCTCTCTCTCTCTCTCTCTGTCTGTCTGTCTCTCTTTCTCTCTCTCTCTCTCTCTCTCTCTATCTCTCTCTCTCTCTCTCTCTCTCTCTCTCTCTCTCTCTCTCTTTCTCTCTCTCTCTGTCTCTCTCTCTCTCTCTCTCTCCCTCTCTCTCTCTCTCTCCCACTCACTCACTCACTCACACACTTTGTCATACACTGATCATTAGTCTCATTCCAATCTCTTCAGTGTACTATTATCTCTGATATGTCACCCACAGCTTCTAAAATATCATTTATTATTTTACTTGTTTTCTCTGGATGTTTGACTGAAGCGACATTAGTTTCTTACAGAATGCTGAGTCAGTAAATTCTTTATTTCCAATTCTGTCTACTTGGTCTACTTATTTCATTATTAACCCAGTGATTTTGTCAAAAGAAGCATGTATACAATACCTTTAATTTGAGCACCTTTCTGATATGAGATTTTAGCCGTTGATGTATTACTGTAAAGCTCTATTTGTCAGTCACATGCATATTAAACAGGCCGGTGATCCAGTCTTTTCACAATTAAATAGAAACTTAGATTTAAATGTTTAAAAATTTACATTAATGAGTTACAGATTAATAGATTTACCATGGGAATAGAAATGAGAATCATTGAGTACTACACTGACATTTTATACCAAATTATACTCGATGAAGCCAATACTATTGTCGAATAATGGACGTAGTTTACCTATATAAAGTTTCTCAATATTCTAATTACATGTAGATCATTGAACACTAAACTTTGCAGATAAGTCAGTCAAGCGAATCTTCAGAACACAAGGAGAGAAAAAAAATATATTGGCGTTTATGAAGTCTTTTGACATTGTAAAATAAATGCCATTGAGTTGAAGGATATATTTTTTTTTATATTCCATACCAATTATACCTTGGTATGTATTCCTAGGCGTTCTTGCTACATGCAATATTTGTTCAAATCGGAAGCACAGGAAGTCTTTCAGTTCACAGATGTGTTCCTGATACCGATTCTTTTGGTGACCATTTAATGAGGATAGGAATTATTTTTAGATAACACTTGGAATGGTTCGTATCATGTTTTAGACAAATTATTGAATTTTATAAAAGTCAGTTCTTGATTACCATTGGGAGTCAATTTTAATACTGACTATTCAACAGACGAACTGAGTTATATATGCAGTAATAAGAAATATACACAATTCTATGTCCTTGGTTTTATATGAAGTATTTATAACTATGATAGTCAGTGATAAGTGATTTCAGCTGGATTATTCCCCCCTGGATAATTACGGGTTGTCTCGGAGTCCAAACATCTTGTGAAGTTTTGCTGTCACACAGCTCATAATCTGATGAACAGACTCGTATGTTACACTTTTAATTATGACTGTGATAAAAATCAAGTTACGTGACTGAGGTGAATTGTGTTTTCACATTTACTCCTCTATACGAGGTAGTAGTTCACACATTCGTGGCCCACATTTATGTCTCATAATTGTTTAAGTCTTAACGTGACATAATTGAACTAAACGAAAGCACATGCATTTACATCAGACTTAAAATTGATTGAATAAGTGGATTATACCTGGTGTTGCAATATTTCAATTGTTCTTTGTATAGAATTATATGTGCCAGCGTTTAAATTATGATTGAATAGGAAAAACGATTAACCAGCGTGTTTCTAAATTAATCAGTATCAAGTAAACAAACATCACATTAAGTTAACTTCTCCTTCTCCGGGACTTCAGAATAATCAAGTCGTATAAGAGGATGACAATTAAGTTAAAAATAAATACTGGGATTCAGAATTAAATGTAACGGAATATATACTTTACCTACATGACCATTAAGTAGTTGTACTTGAATTCACTTGGATTAGTTGTTACACGTCTTAATTCAGGACCAATAAGTGTAAAATCGAGAAGGAATCTGGATATAGTGCAGTGCTTAATAGATGTGCTTGAGATTTAAACATGGAAGAAATAATTCAAATTCGCATTGTCTTTCCATGTTAAAACTTTGGGGAAGATAAAAATTACAGAACAACAGTGAAATAAGTGTTCATATCATCATGAAGGATTTGTAGATTGTTTAAAGTTGGAATAACGGTGAAGGATTTATAGTAATACAGCGTAGATAAGGAAACTATAAATTTCTCACATTTGTTTGTGATTGTGTATAAAGACTGCACCCTCATATGTCAATAATATTTCATCCTTGATTCTTGATTAAGAAACTGATGATAGATTGGACGTGGAAGTTCGAACTGGTCAGAGTAACTCTGATCTCTTTCATCAGTTGAATAATCTTTATTAATGCTGTATCGTTAGTTTCACCATTTTATATGTGCTGTCATTTGATACTTTTAAACCAGTAAAAATCAGCTGATATATCTCGTTAAACAAGAAAACTAAAAAAACAAAAATCAGAACAAGAACAGTTGTGTTTCCAAATGCTCAGCAATATGCTAGCTTAGGAAGTAATGTATTTTTTATCAAATTGACAAAGTTTATGTCGTTTACTGAATTATTTGAAAATCAGTAAGAAAAAACTAGAAGTGGAATTTTAAAATTTATTAAGTTCAGTTGTGTATGTGTTCATTTGTGATTAATTTATTCATCTCTGGATAAAGTTCTGTTGAGGATATCAGAATTATGGCGTTGTGATATATCGTAAACTTTAAGGATATCAATTGTGAAAGTTAGAATACAAATATGATTCGACGTAGACGAAGATCTATGCAAGTGATACCAGACAATGATGAGGTTATCCATTTCAATGATGAAGATATTGATGCCTCTGCCGTTTTGAAATTGATAAAAAAACAGAGCAAAAGAAGGGGATCCCTGACCCCTATAAATCAACCAAACCCTGAGGTGAGGACAAACATATATATGTCTATCTATTACACAACCAACCCTTGGGTGGGGACAAATATATTTCTGTTTAGGGTATTTCTGAGCATAAAGAATGGGACACACTGTTATGTGACTGTTTTGTACTTCTTGTCAAGGAAGATATGGTAAAGTGTAGAGGTGTGTGTGTCATTGTACAGGTGTATGTGTTTGTGTGTGTGCCATTTGAGAGTTGTGTGTGTGTCAATGTACAGGTGTTTGTGTGTGTGCCAATTGACAGTTGTGTGTCAGTGTACAGGTGTTTATGTCAATGTACAGGTGTTTATGTCAGTGTACAGGTGTGTGTGTCAGTGTACAGGTGTTTATGTCAGTGTACAGGTGTTTATGTCAGTGTACAGATGTTTATGTCAGTGCATAGGTATTTATGTCAGTGTACAGGTGTTTGTGTCAGTGTACAGGTGTTTATGTAAGTGCACAGGTGTTTATGTCTGTGTACAGGTGTTTATGTCAATGTACAGGTGTGTGTTAGTGTACAGGTGTTTATATCAGTGTACAGACATTTATGTCATTGTGCAGGCATTTATGTCAGTGTACAGGTGGTTATGTCAGTGTACAAGTGTGTGTCAGTGTATAGGTGTTTATGTCAGTGTACAGGTGTGTGTGTCATTGTACACATGTATATATATATATATATATATATATAGTAACTCTATTCATAAGTATTTCAAGACTAACTCAAAATTCATCCTAGACTACTGCACAGACAAAACACAGGGTGGAACCTAAAATGTATAAGATTAATGACATGTACAGTTATATACAACCATTACGAAGCTACGTAAAACTCAAAACAAGTGTAAACCATAAATGTAAAACTATGACATCATCTGAATGTCCAACACCTCAGATCCAGTATCTACATTTTTAGGGTGTGTCTAAAGTTATTGATTTAGTTAAATGTCTGGGCTCGAAGTCACCAAATTTACTCAGTACTCAAGCTCAACTTATTTTTCACAATTTTAAGGTTAAACATGCAAAATTTATTCTGTAAATAGACATGTTTGTATATTGATGGCATACAGTTGTAAATAATGGTCAAAATTATTACTGATTTGAAGAAAACTTCAGAAATATTAAAAAGTTGTTTGAGTACGTACTGTACTCAAATTTTAAGTATAGTACTCAACATGATTAAGTTTTTACAGGAACATTGTAAAAGTGATGCAAAACTTTATATGTGAATAAAAAAAATAATAATATGTTTCGTAATTACTCCCAAAAAGTTTGACAAACTATTATATATTATATGGTCTAAATAATAAGATAAAAGTTGAGCTTGAGTATTGAGTAAATTTGTTGACTTCAGGCCCTGATCTATTCCGTAGATGTAGAGACCAATGCTGTTATATTATTGTATGCTAGTTATTTATTTTAACACATTCAATTGGACTGGCTTAAGTCATTGCTTTATAGAAAAGTCCATTGTCTTTCAGGGGTTAATGGGTTAATTTTGATTGTATTTAAAGTACAGGCATACATAATTTTAAGTGAATATTGAAGTAATGTTTTCCTGTTTGATAATCTAAATATATCACACAGATGTTATGTCATTAAAATCATACAACAACTCAAGTGCTGTAAAAGTTACATTCTTATTATTGTACCAAAAAGTTGCTATATGTATGTTTAACTTTGTCATACATACCCAAAATTGTACCTGTATGGTTAAATAACACAAAACAACTAAACTGTATGGTTAACTTGGTGATAATGTACTAAAACATGCCAACTGTATGGTTAACTTTGTGATACACTGTACCAAAACCACTAACTGTACACACACTACACTAACTGTATGTTTAACTTTGTCATACACTGTACCAAAAACATAACTGCTAACTTTGTGATACACTGTACCAAAACATTAACTGTTGTTAACTTTGTGATACACTGTACCAAAACCAAAACACTTTGTGATACACTGTAACTGCTAACTGTATGTTTAACTTTGTCATACACTGTACCAAAACACACTAACTGTACTAAAACAAAACATGCTAACTGTATGGTTAACTTCGCATACACTGTCATACATTTAACTTTGTGATACCAAAAACATGCTAACTGGTATGTTGTTAACTTTGTGGATACACTTTGTATACACTGTACTAAAACATGCCAACTGTATGGTTAACTTTGTAATACACTGTACCAAAACACACTAACTGTATGTTTAACTTTGTGATACACTGTACCAAAACATGCTAACTGTATGTTTAACTTTGTAATACTGTTAACTGTAAATTTACACACTGTACAAAAAACACTAACTGTACTAACTGTATGTACCAAAACATTAACTGTAACTTTGTCATACCAAAACACACTAACTGTACCAAAACTTTGTGATACACTAACTGCTAACTGTGTTTAACTTTGTCATACACTGTACCAAAAACACTAACTGTACTTAACTTTGTGTACATGTACCAAAACATGTTAACTGTATGTTTAACTTTGTCATACACTGTACAAAAAACACTAACTGTATTGGTTATCTTTTGATACAACTTTGTAACTGTATACTTTGTGTACTACCAAAACATGCTAACTGTATCTTTAACTTTGTGATACACTGTACCAAAACATGCTAACTGTATGTTTAACTTTGTCATACACTGTACCAAAACATGCTAACTGTATGGTTAACTTTGTCATACACTGTACCAAAACATGCTAACTGTATGTTTAACTTTGTGATACACTGTACCAAAACACATTAACTGTATGTTTAACTTTGTCATACACTGTACCAAAACACTAATGCCAACTGTGATGCTAACTGTATGTTTAACTTTGTCATACACTGTACCAAAACACACTAACTGTACATTTAACTTTGTCATACACTGTACCAAAACATGCTAACTGTATGTTTAACTTTGTCATACACTATACCAAAACATGCTAATTGTATCTTTAACTTTGTCATACACTGTACTAAAACATGCTAATTGTATCTTTAACTTTGTGATACACTGTACCAAAACATGCTAACTGTATGTTTAACTTTGTCATACACTGTACCAAAAACACATGTTTAACTTTGTGATAACTGTATGGTATGTAACTTTGTCATATACACTGTTCCATTTAAAACATACCAAAAATTGTATCTTTAACTTTGTCATACACTGTACCAAAACACACTCCAAATACACTGCAAAAACATGTAATGTATGTTTAACTTTGTCATACACTGTACCAAAACATGCTAATTGTATGTTTAACTTTGTCATAAATTGTACTAAAACATTTTCACAGAGCATCTATCACTTTAGTAGTCATAGTAACCATTTGTGTAACAAGGTCACCACCCGTGTACCACCTAAGTCCTGACACAGACATGGACAGTGCACCACCACTTTAAAACACCTGTCAAAAACACAGGAGCCATTGCCATAAACATCATAAAACGTAATACTCATCTCTAGAAGCCATTCTGAAGTCAAACGGTTCAAGCCAGTTATTCTATACGCATGCTGAATACACATGCATTTTTAATTATTGAATATAATTGAAATTGCAATTTGTAGAATTACAGAGACCCACTACAATGAGGACAACTATCAATGGAGACAATTTGTTCTTGTTACTAAATCAAAGTGATGAACTGTTAAACTGTTGAGCTTATTACAGAGGAGGAAATATGTTATATGTTTACATAGTAAACTAGACTATGTACATGGTAGTACTACATGTATTGCTACTTGACATTCTTTAATTGAAAAACATGTGTTTGAAGTACAAAATCCCCCGGGTCTCCAGATGTATGGTTGTTTATTTCTGTTTTCAATTTTTTTTAATTGCAAGTCTGATAATGAAATGAAAAATGCAATTCTATTTAAATTAATTCTTTCATTTTGAGCCTAAAATTAGATACCTTGACAAAATTAAAGTGACTTTTCCATGTACTACAAATGTAATTGTGCATTGTTACCATAACTGTCAGGGAGTGTGTATATCCTATATTGTTTCTACAACTGCCAGGTAGTGTGGATATCATGTTATGTTAACTGTCAGGGAGTGTGTATATCCTATATTGTTTCTACAACTGCCAGGTAGTGTGGATATCATGTTATGTTAACTGTCAGGGAGTGTATATACCCTATTATGTTTCTACAACTGCCAGGTAGTGTGGATT
This sequence comes from Atrina japonica, assembly GCA_030159075.1. Lineage (NCBI taxonomy): Eukaryota > Metazoa > Mollusca > Bivalvia > Pterioida > Pinnidae > Atrina > Atrina japonica. The sequence continues at coordinate 1,282,139 of BROG01000006.1, read as the reverse complement.
TCATGTTATGTTAACTGTCAGGGAGTGTGTATACCCTATTATGTTTCTACAACTGCCAGGTAGAGTGGATATCATGTTATGTTTCTACAACTGCCAGGTAGAGTGGATATCATGTTATGTTTCTACAACTGCCAGGTAGTGTGGATATCATGTTATGTTAACTGTCAGGGAGTGTGTATGCCCTATTATGTTTCTAGAACTGCCAGGTAATGTGGATATCATGTTATGTTAACTATCAGGGAGTGTGGATATCATGTTATGTTAACTGTCGGGGAGTGTGGATATCCTATTATGTTTACTGTCAGGGAGTGTGGATATCCTATTATGTTTACTCTCAGGGAGGTTGGATATCATGTTATGTTAACTGTCGGGGAGTGTGGATATCCTATTATGTTAACTGTCGGGGAGTGTGGATATCCTATTATGTTTACTCTCAGGGAGGTTGGATATCATGTTATGTTAACTGTCGGGGAGTGTGGATATCCTATTATATTTACTGTCAGGGAGTGTGGATATCCTATTATTTTCCAATAACTGCCAGTTTATGTGGATATTCTATTATGCTCCCACAACTGCCAAGTAGTGTGTGTGTGTGAGGGGGGGGTATATTATGTTAGCCTTGTCATCTGTCTGTCTGTTAGTCAGTCCACAGATCTCAGTAGAATGTCCCCTCATTTTCACACAACTTCCTTCAGTTTTAAAACAAATTCATATTGCTATATGTCTGTAGAAGTATTCTTTTAATTTCTCTACCTCAAAAGATAATGGACTTAACTATAGCAATGATATAGCTTAGTCTGTCTTTAACTTTAGGGGCTTAGTCTATCTGTAACTTTAGGGGCTAATGAGTGTTTATGTCTCATTCAGAATTGCTCTCATACTGAGCAGTTAGGACCCTGTTTTTTTCATTTTATTGTGTTTGTCATTTACAAATTAATGATTCTTTGGTAAATTTTTACACACAATCAATCGGTAATTATCATTTGCGATAGAGTTTACCTTTCTGATAATTTACATTGACAAACCGTTACACGCAACCTCCAAAACATCAGATAATAAAACATGTTTGTTCATTGATAAACAATTATGCACAATCTTCACAAACTTTAGATTATTTTGTGTTAGATAATTTCTATTGATTGATCTACATTTAAATAGACATTTATAATTTCTGGGTTGCTTTTCCATCAAGAACAGTTTTTCGTTATCTCAGCACAAATAATGATTACAAAGTGAGCGTATGACATGCTAATTGTCTTGATGAAGTTATCATCTCTGCAGTTTGTCACAAAAATATCAGTGATTAGAAAATATGGACACTCTGAAAGCATAAGTATGTTGACACACACACACACATACACACACATACACATACATATACACTCATACAAACATACAAACATACAAACACACATACAAACAAACATACACACACATACATACACACACATACACACAGACACACACACACATACCTACACACATACATACACATACATACACATACACACACATACATACACATACACACACATATATATACACACACCCACACACACCCACACAATCACACACACACACACACACACACACACACACACACACATACACACAGATACCCATGTTTAAACAGTAAAGATACAAATGTGTACACATGAAAAAGAAACGTGCACATGTATAGACAAAGATAAATCCTGAAAAATGCACATGTTAACTGTAAAGCAATCTGGAATCATACACTTGTAGATTGTGTAAATTCTGAAAACATACACATGTTGACAGTGTACCAATCTGAAAACATACTGATGTTTGCTGTAACAATCTGAAAAAATAGTTAATACACATGTTGACTGTGTAATAATCTAAAAACATAAACATATTGACAGTAACAATCTGAAAACATACACATGTTGACTGTGTATCAATGTGAAAACATACAAATGTTGACTGTAACAATCTGAAAACATACACATGTTGACTGTGTATCATTGTGAAAACATACAAATGTTGACTGTAACAATCTGAAAACATACAAATGTTGACTGTAACAATCTGAAAACATACACATGTTGACTGTAACAATCTGAAAACATATGCATGTTGACTGTGTAACAATCTGAAAACATACACATGTTGACTGTCTAACAATCTGAAAACATACACATATTTACTGTGTAACGGTCTGAAAGAATACACATGTTGACTATGTGACAATCTGAAAACATACACATATTGACTAACAATCTGAAAACATACACATTGATTGTGTGATAATCTGAAAACATACACATGTTGACTGTGTAATAATCTGAAAACATATAAATGTAGATAGTAAAACTTGAACATGTAGACAGTTTGGTTAAGAATTTAAGGAGTTGCTACAAGTTTTGATATTGAAAGGTACTGTGACAGGGAAGTGGTTTGAACCCCACTAGAACCTTAGGTGATTTTGTGAGAAAGTTTGTCAGTTTACTTGCAGAAGGCTGGTGGTCCATTCTCGGGCACCTTGTATCTGGGTCCTCTCCACCACTAAAGACTGGCTACCACCATATACTGAAAAAATGTTGAGTTTGGCATTCAAATTAAGATTCAAACATGGTTACATGATTAATTGTTTCACTGTTTAATAGAAAGGTGCTTTTTTTTTTTTATTTTTACTAACTGTCCAACTGTTTATTAAATATCATGGGTTTAAACTATTCTGTATAGATTTAAACATTTCTATAGAATCATTTCATACAAGAAGTATGATTACCAAACAGGAAGTGAACTATAGATATGGGACTAAAAATGAAAGGTCTTTGAATTATATATAACTATTTTGTGTCGGTATGAATAAATTCTGTAGAATAAACATAGATGTACTTTCAAAACAAATAACAAAAGAATGTAATGCAGAAAATACATTTGTACTTACATGTAGTATTGAAACAGTATGAAAGAACTAAGTTATGGTACGTAATTTAGAACTATGTGAAATGTTTATCTACCTGTGTTAGATTGCTTTTGTTTACCCAGCCACTGGTAAACACGCACACACACAGAGACAGAGACACACAGACAGACATATATATATATATATATATATATATATATACAGTGAAACCTGTATATAGGGGCCACCCAAGGGACCAGAAAATATTGACCTTTATATGCAGGTGACCCTTATACACAGGTTCAATTTAGTTGGTTATGCTAAGGGACTTGAAAAAACTGGCCTTTATAGACAGGTAATCCATATATAGAGGTGGCTGCTATATGCAGGTTTTACTGTAAAATATATATATATATATATATATATATATATATATATATATATTATATATATATATACAGTAAAACCTGTATATAGGGGCCACCCACAGGACCAGAAAATATTGACCTTTATATGCAGGTGACCCTTATACACAGGTTCAATTTAGTTGACGTATGCAGTCAAGGGACTTGAAAAAACTGGCCTTTATAGACAGGTAATCCTTATATAGAGGTGGCCGCTATAGCAGGTTTTACTGTAATTATAATATATATATCCTATATATATTGTATATATATAGATTATATATATATATATATACCGATATATATATATATATATACATACAGCGATGGTTTCTTTTTATTTCAAAATCATATTGTATTTATGTCAAAAGTTGAGTGGTTAGTCTAGATTTTTTTGGATAAAAAAAGTATATTAAAATTGTGATATTCTCAAATTCTGGATACCTCACAGGTATAGGGATGGTTTCATGAGTTTTGAAATAAGGAGAATCCTCTATATATTGTAATTAAGACCACCTAATTGACCGACTTAAAGTTGTCTGATTACATTGAGGGTCTGTAATTATTTAACAATTATCTAGAGACTAAAAATTAATGTTTTGAGATGTAAGATGGTCTCATAAATGATGTGGTCTTTAGGTCAGAGGCTCCATTATGTGTGTGTGTGTGTGTGTGTGTGTGTGTGTATGCCTCTCTCTGTCTCTCTCTCTCTCTCTCTCTCTCTCTCTCTCTCTCTCTCTCTCTGTCTCTCTCTCTCTCTCTCTCTCTGTCTCTCTCTCTCTCTCTCTCTCTCTCTCTCTCTCTCTCTCTCTCTTTGTGTCTGTGTGTTCTCCTATTCACTCTATTTAAAGACATCATTCCGTCATACTTGCATATCAGAAATCGATTCTCCTAGTGATCCACGTATGTTTACATACATGAAATAGAACTACTTGTGAGACTTTTTCTTCTTTAAAAATGCCCCTATACCATTTCTGATATAAAAACATAAAGGGAATAAAATTGCAATTCATACCATATATATATGTATTTGTATGCATACACAATTTGAAAAAAACCCAGTTAAATATCTCTTTTTTGAGACCACCTGCCTTATAATTTAGTGGCAGATGTGGTGGTCTCTCAATACAGGTTCCACTGTATCAGGCTCCAGCTATTCCTCAAGGCTTACGATACATCATTTGAATTAGATCTAAACTTTTGTTATTGTTACTGATTGCCATGTGCCAACATAAAACTGTGGTATTTGATTAAACACCTGAAAATAAATTTTATTCCAAAAACAGAAATTGTGCGGGTAGCTACTGTACAATTAAAAAAAAAAAAAAAAAAGTTGGCACCATTCCAAAAAAATTTTTTTTTTTTGGTTGTATGAATTTTACAGTTTATCATAAGATTATTTAAACATTCATATACATTATAAGAGCTTTACAAATATTTCTCTTGATATTTTTTCAAATACTTCATATATGAAGATGGAAGAAAAAACAGGTTCAAAGTAAATAATTACAAATAAACGAAGACATTAAAGTAAACAAATGAACAATTAAATCACACACATTTTAAAGTTGGTGAGGATCATTTATAAATTCACCAGCTGTTCTTTATAGCAGTGTAAATTGTGACTAATTGTAACTATTTGTGTGCAATTTTGTAAATTCTATTTATTAATTTTTTTTAATTATCATTTAGCTCAATTTGCTGACAAAATTAACATTCATTGCAATATGATAAAAATTGCATCCTGAACTGATATGCTAATATGGTTGGGAAGAGCTATAGTAGCCTATATATGATATTTTATGAGTTTTCAACTCATCAACCCCTGAAAAATAATGGACTCTTCTGTAAATCAATGATTTAGGCCAGTCCAAATGTGTCTTTAGGGGTCAATAAGTTAATATAAAGTGAGAGCTGTATTGGCACCACAGTAGAGTGCTCGATTCGCAGCCGGAGGGTATGGGGTTTGAATTTCGGAAGAGGCGGCTGGCTTTTCCTGTCCTTCAGATGAGACAGTAAAAATTGAGGTCCTGTGTCACAATAGGTGTTGGCATGTTTAAGAGCTCTCACTGCTCAATGGCCGTAAGTGCCAAGCATGGGCCAAACTTTGAAGCCCTTCACTGGCATTTGGTGACGTCTCCATATGAGTGAAAGATTCTTGAGTGGGACGTTAAACAAACAATACAACAGCAGCAACAGTCTTAATATAAAATTTAACAACCTAGGTAAAAAAAAACAAATTGTAGAATTTTTTGGAAATTTTGTTGTTTTAAGATGTTGCGTTTTTTTTTTTTAAGCTCTTTAATCTCATCAGGCAAAAATAAATAAATCATAAGTTTACACAAATATCAAATTTTAACCACACAGCCTAACAATGTGTAAAAGAGCTTGAATTTTTTAACAGTGTTTAACGCCACACCAAACAATTTTTTAGTTATATGGTTGCAGCCTGTTTCTTTTATTGATGGAGGAGAGAACCCGTTTACAATGTACCTGGGAAGAGATGACCGGTCTTCTAGAAGTAAACTGGCAAAACTCACAAAAATCACCTTAGATTCCAGTGTGGCTGGAACCTGCACTGACCAATCACCTTAGATTCCAGTGTGGCTGAAACCTGCACTGACCAGAAGTGAGCGAATTCTTAGTTCAAAATATGATGCTCCAACCACTCGACCATGGTGGCCATATAAAACAACTAGTCTTGCTTTGTGATTTCTGTGAGACAAAAACAGCACCTTTGTGAGTGAGACATTCCAGCTGTGTGATTTCTGTGAGACATTCTAAAACAGCTAGTCTTACTTTGTGATTTCTGTGAGACATTCTAAAACAGCTAGTCTTGCTTTGTGATTTCTGTAGTTCTAAAATAGTCGTGATTTCTGTGAGACATTCTAAAACAGCTAGTCTTGCTTTGTGATTTCTGTGAGACATTCTAAAACAGCTAGTCTTGCTTTGTGATTTCTGTGAGACATTCTAAAACAGATAGTCTTGCTTTGTGATTTCTGTGATACATTCTAAGTAGAATGTATGAGGAAGTCAGAGGGAGTTATTTTTGTATGTTTGTTAGTTACATAGGGTATATTAGGATATCTTCATCCCAGAATAGATGTGTTATCTGTCTGATCAACAACTATATATATGTATATACAAAGTTACAGAATTTGTCTATATGTATGGGTATCTGCTACAAACAAAGATATGATTCACCAGAACTGGCCAGTATTGTGAAAATAAATCTTACACTTCATTATCATTAAAGCTTGATGCTACATGTAAAGAAATTGAATATAATATGTAAAAAGTTAGGATTCATGAACTCTAAATCTACCAAGGAAAAACGCTTCCAATATCAACAATTTATTCACCACTTAATCAATAAGGAAGTTTGTTACTGTTTGTTGTAATTAGAAGGTAGTCCTCTAATACAAGAAGGGAGACAACTCTGGTGTAAAAAATGAATCCTCTACTTAATTAACATGGAAAGTTAATGCTTCGTGAAAGGTATTTACCTTCTTTTAAAGTCACAATCTGCAAAGAAATGCTCATAAATAAGCTCTTTTGTACACACATAATGTTTATTTGCATAAACATTCGTCTTCTTTTCAAAGTTCTATCCCAATTAATTTGTTAATTCATCACAGGAAACAGTCTGAGCGATGGGATCTAATTATAAATGATTAAAATAGTATGGTAATGAGGAGAAGTAAAAAACAAGGGCATTACAACCGTAACAAATTATCCATGATAAGTAATCAAGAACCAACAGATCATGTACAAGTCTACATAAATCTTACATTAGGCTGTATTGATTTGATTAATACTTGTAATAAGATGAAATTAAATAAAGGTTTTTATACGCCCCTCAAAAGACAGGCAAGTATTATGTTATCACGCATGTGGGCGCATTTCAGTTTCCATTCAATAACTTGAGTACCATAATTTTCAACAGATAAATTTGAAACTTTATGAGAAGGTTTATTGCCATAAATGCTCTGCCAAGTTTGAAAACCAAAATTATTTTCCCAGTTATTTATGGAGTTAAGGCCCCTTGACGATTTGCAGAAAAAGTTTCTGCTCAATAACTTGAGTAATTTTCAACGGATTAATTTGAAACTTTATGAGAAGGTTTATTGCCATAAAAGCTCGGACAAGTTAGATAACCAAAATTTTTTCCCCAGTTATTCATGGAGTTATGGCCCCTTGTGGATTTGCAGAAACAATTTCCGCTCAATAACTTGAGTAATTTTCAACAGATTAATTTGAAACTTTACGAGAAGTTTGATTCTTTAAAAGCTCAGCCAAGTTTGAAAACCAAAATTGTTCACCTGTTTTATACAGAGTTATGGCCCCTTGAAGATTTCTAGAAACAGTTTCTGAACAAGTTTGAAAGCCATGAATATAGCTCCCAAGACATTGGGCAAAAATAAATTTCTGTAATTTTGCCAATAAGACCAGATTTTCAGTATGGGTTTTCAAACTTCTCAGAGCTAAGAAACTAACATTATCTAATGGTTTTCAAAATTAATTCAATTATAGCCCTTTGTGACAAACTGCTCATCAACCCATGGTGGGTGTATTATGTACAGCCTTTGCGATATCCTTGTAACTAATTAATTTATTATCCATGATGTTGATGACTATGTGAAAGTATCAATCAGGTGTACACACACTAATCTAACACAATGGTTGCCAATTTCTCATCTGATTTCAATTTCAGCTCAGACCTCTAAGCTCTCCATTGGCATCAGCGATGTTCTTTTCCAGGGGTCATCATCTGCTATTTCCTGTGCTTTCATTCTGTATAAATCAAGAATTTTTTGTAGAGAGACTTACATGTCAATATAGGTGGCATTTTGTTGCATGAACATATCTAATAACCGTATCTTATGAACCGAAGGAAATTTCAACTTGGAATTTAGTTAAAAACATCATCAATACAATGTACTACAGTTTTTCTTTTTTTGGAAATTTGGTCTTTTCCTCTGTTAGGAATGACTTTTTGTAAAAAAAAAAAATGTCCAATATGACAAAAACCTCCCCAGAATGTGACTTTAAAGAATTGGCATGGGAGTTTCACCTCTTTAACTGTAAAGGGAGACAACTCCAATACATCAATTCAACAATGAATCAGTCACTTTAATATCAACATGGCAGGTTAATGCTTTTAAGGAAGTACATGTATATACAAAAGAGGTATAGAAGACAGTCATAAAGGCCATTCTTGGCAAGGGAGAGCACTCCAATAAAAAATATAAATCAACCACTTGTAAGTCATCTAATTGAAAATAAACAACAGATAAAAGGAATGAACTGGTCTGCCTCGGTCGAAGCCCGCTCAACTCTTGATCGTGAAGTCATGAGTTTGAGTTCAGCCGGAAGCTGGTCAAATTCCTGTCCTTTGGTTGAAACAGTAAGAACCATGGTCCCGTGTCACAGTAGGAGTCATTGTGTTAAAGAACCCTCACTGCTCAATGGCCGTAAGTGCTGAGCATAGGCCAAACTTTGAAGCTCTTCACTGGCATTGGTGACGTCTCCATATGAGTGAAAGATTCTTGAGTGGGACGTTTAACAACAATACAACCAACCAGAGAAAAGGAAGAGAAGTTGTCTCTCTCCTTAATATTTAATATTTATAACTTTAACCCTACCAAGTGTTCTGAATTGTTGTCTGTGCCGCTTAACAGTATGTAACGCTATTAAAATTGTTAAATGTCAAAATGTAATGAAAATAGAAAAAAAAAAGGAACAATGTCTATGAGGTTGTTTGTCATACATTTTATATATAAAGATCTCTTATGATACACAGAGGCTTGCTTATACACGTAAAACAGAATTGTAAGGTGATTATAGATATTATAATGTCTTTTAATGTCAATGGTTAAAGCATTTTATAATCAAGTAAAGTTCGGGGTGACGTTTCTAGTCGTAATCTAACCCCAGACTTCCGTCAAACATCAGAGACAGTTCCATGGCCATTAAGTGCTCAACCTATGACATAAAAGTAACCAGTCTATTTCTTCCGGTTTAAATAGTAATCTGGTTCCATGTCACTGCATTGATATTTCGATCCCATCCATCCCTAGATATAATACATGTTTACAATGTTGTACATCTCTGTACATGTGTACAAATTTTTTGGCTTGAATCAGTTGATAGTTTCAAGGTCAGGTCAGCTCATTTGTTTTGTTAGGGTCATGTGATCTGGATAGATGACATGATTGGTCATGTGACTCATGAATGACATTCATCTGTATATATGTTCATCAAATAAAGATCAAGGGTCTAAAATCCAAGTCAATATTGACTTACGTGTTTTGTATGATGACTACTGTGACGATGTTATGAGAGGTTTTACATAGGTGTAAAGTCATTGATTAGATAAACTATATCAAATGACAAATCAGATTACAAATATATTATCTCACATTTTTCCCCAGACATACTCATACATGTCATTATGTACATATAGGTCAATCAAGAATTTATATGGTACATTGAGTGCATAACGTTGCCACACTAACAGTTATGAGAAAAAAAAAAATTATGTAAATACCCATCCATCTAACTACAAACTTTTCTGAGCAGAGATATTCAATTTCATTTGATGTTTTCTTTATATTACATGTAACTTATCCTTTATTGTTTATTTTTCCAGTGCAAATCTTCTCATACTGTCACCTCATTTCTTCTTTCGACCTTATTATATGTGTTTGTGGTGCTTCAATACTGATGTCTGTGATGCCTCAATACTGTACCTCAGTACTGATGTCTTTGTCTTTGGTATGCCTCAATACTGATGTCTTTGTGGTACCTCAGTACTGATGTCTTTGTGGTACCTCAGTACTGATGTCTTTGTGGTACCTCAGTACTGATGTCTTTGTGATGCCTCAGTACTGATGTCTTTGTGATGCCTCAGTACTGATGTCTTTGTGGTGCCTCAGTACTGATGTCTTTGTGATGCCTCAGTACTGATGTCTTTGTGATGCCTCAGTACTGATGTCTTTGTGGTGCCTCAATACTGATGTGTTTGTGGTGCCTCAATACTGATATCTTTGTGGTACCTCAGTACTGATGTGTTTGTGGTGCCTCAATACTGATATCTTTGTGGTACCTCAGTACTGATATCTTTGTGGTGCCTCAATACTGATGTGTTTGTGGTGCCTCAATACTGATATCTTTGTGGTACCTCAGTACTGATATCTTTGTGGTACCTCAGTACTGATGTGTTTGTGGTGCCTCAATACTGATATCTTTGTGGTACCTCAGTACTGATGTGTTTGTGGTGCCTCAATACTGATATCTTTGTGGTGCCTCAGTACTGATGTCTTTGTGGTACCTCAGTACTGATGTGTTTGTGGTGCCTCAATACTGATATCTTTGTGGTACCTCAGTACTGATGTGTTTGTGGTGCCTCAATACTGATATCTTTGTGGTGCCTCAATACTGATATCTTTGTGATGCCTCAGTACTGTTGTCTTTGTGGTGCCTCAATACTGATGTCTTTGTGGTGCCTCAATACTGATATCTTTGTGGTGCCTCAATACTGATATCTTTGTGGTGCCTCAGTACTGATATCTTTGTGGTGCCTCAATACTGATATCTTTGTGATGCCTCAGTACTGTTGTCTTTGTGGTGCCTCAATACTGATGTCTTTGTGGTGCCTCAATACTGATATCTTTGTGGTGCCTCAATACTGATATCTTTGTGGTGCCTCAATACTGATATCTTTGTGGTGCCTCAATACTGATATCTTTGTGATGCCTCAGTACTGTTGTCTTTGTGGTGCCTCAATACTGATATCTTTGTGATGCCTCAGTACTGTTGTCTTTGTGATGCCTCAATACTGATGTCTTTGTGATGCCTCAGTACTGTTGTCTTTGTGATGCCTCAATACTGATGTCTTTGTGATGCCTCAGTACTGTTGTCTTTGTGATGCCTCAATACTGATGTCTTTGTGGTACCTCAATACTGATGTCTTTGTGATGCCTCAGTACTGATGTGTTTGTGGTACCTCAATACTGATATCTTTGTGGTGCCTCAATACTGATGTCTTTGTGGTGCCTCAGTGCTGATGTGTTTGTGGTACTTCAGTACTGATGTCTTTGTGGTGCCTCAGTACTGATGTCTTTGTGGTACCTCAGTACTGATGTGTTTGTGGTACCTCAGTACTGATGTCTTTGTGGTGCCTCAATACTGATGTCTTTGTGGTGCCTCAGTACTGATGTGTTTGTGGTACCTCAGTACTGATGTCTTTGTGGTGCCTCAGTACTGATGTGTTTGTGGTACCTCAGTACTGATGTCTTTGTGGTACCTCAGTACTGATGTCTTTGTGATGCCTCAGTACTGATGTCTTTGTGATGCCTCAATACTGATGTCTTTGTGGTACCTCAGTACTGATGTCTTTGTGGTACCTCAGTACTGATGTCTTTGTGGTACCTCAGTACTGATGTCTTTGTGGTACCTCAGTACTGATGTCTTTGTGGTACCTCAGTACTGATGTCTTTGTGGTACCTCAGTACTGATGTCTTTGTGGTACCTCAGTACTGATGTCTTTTGTGGTACCTCAGTACTGATGTCTTTGTGGTACCTCAGTACTGATGTCTTTGTGGTACCTCAGTACTGATGTCTTTGTGGTACCTCAGTACTGATGTCTTTGTGGTACCTCAGTACTGATGTCTTTGTGGTACCTCAGTACTGATGTGTTTGTGGTGCCTCAATGCTTATATCTTTGTGTTGCCTCAGTACTGATGTTTTGTGTTGCCTCAATACTGATTTTTTTGTGATGCCTCAGTACTTATATGTTTGTCGTGCCTCAATACTGATGTTTTTGAGATGAATTGGTACTGATGTCTTTGTGATGCTTCAAACTGATGTCTGTGGTACATCATTACTGATATCTTTGTGGTGCCTCAATACTGATGTTTTTGTGGTACCTCAGTAATGATGTCTTCGTGGTACCTCAGTACTGATGTCTTTGTGGTGCTTCAATACTGATGTTTTTAAGATACCTTAGTACTGATGTCTTTATGGTGCCTCAATACTGATGTCTTTGTGATGCTTCAAATTGATGTCTGTGGTACATCATTACTGATGTCTTTGTGGTACCTCAGTTTTAATGTTTTTGAGATGCCTTAGTACTGATGTCTTTGTGGTGCCTCAATACTGATGTCTTTGTGATACCTCAGTCATGTGATGTCTTTATGATGCCTCAATACTGATGCCTTTGTGATACCTCAGTACTAATGACTATATGATGCCTCAATACTGATGTCTTTATGGTACCCCAGTGCTAATGTCTTTGTGATGTCTCAATACTGATGTCTTTGTGGTAACCCAATACTGATGTCTTTGTAAAACCTCAATACTGATGTCTTTGTGGTACCTCAGTACTGATGTTTTTGAGTTGCCTCAGTGCTGATGTCTTTGTGGTACCTCAGTACTGATGTCTTTGTGAAACCTCAATACTGATGTCTTTGTGGTCAAGTACTGATGTCTTTGTGATGTCTCAGTACTGATGTCTTTATGGTACCTCAGTACTGATGTCTTTGTGGTGCCTCAATTCTGATGTCTTTGTTTTGCCTCAGTGCTGATGTCTTTGTAGTGCCTCAATGCTTATATCTTTGTTGTGTCTCAGTACTGATGTTTTTGTGTTGCCTCGGTACTGATGTCTTTGTGATGCCTCAGTACTTATGTCTTTGTGATGCCTCAGTACTGATGTCTGTGGTACCTCAGTACTGATGTCTTTGTGGTGCCTCAGTGCTTATGTCTTTGTAGTGCCTCAATACTGATGTCTTTGTGGTGCCTCGGTACAGATGTCTTTGTGGTGCCTGAATGCTGATGTCTTTGTGGTGCTTTAATGCTGATGTCTTTGTGGTGCTTCAATACTGATGTTTGTGGTGCCTCAGTACAGATGTCTTTGTGGTGCCTCAATACAGATGTCTTTGTGGTGCCTGAATGCTGATGTCTTTGTGGTGCTTTAATGCTGATGTCTTTGTGGTGCTTTAATACTGATGTTTGTGGTGCCTCAGTACTGATGTCTTTGTGGTGCCTCAGTACAGATGTCTTTGTGGTGCCTCAATGCTGATGTCTTTGTGGTGCCTCAATACTGATGTCTTTGTGGTGCCTCAATACTGATGTTGTTGTGGTGCCTCATAGTACATTTCTACAGCATTTTTAAATAGAAAATTTTGAACCAAAAATAAGATGAATCTATTTGCACTTAATAGCACTCAGTTTTGTGAGGCTCACTGTTTTATACTGTTTCTGTGACACAAAAATCAAAGAAACGGTAACATTATAACGTCAGTGACATCCTGTTATGAAGTTTGCACTAGAGTACATTTCTGGTAATGATCTGATCATAGTTATTGAAACTGATGGTGTGAAAGTGATCTTCATTGTACATTGGGTTTATGCAAGCAGCCATTTGCTCAAAGCGTGGACACATATAATAGACATTACAACATGTTTGTGTCTTTCTCTCTCTCTCTCTTTCTCTCTCTCTCTCTCTCTCTCTCTCTCTCTCTCTCTCATGATGATGATGATGATGATGATTCCATCATTAGTAGATAACAAAGATCTACTCAGATGTTAACTTACAGAATGAGTGAGCACATTGTCACAAATATAAACCTGGCTTCACAGGCTGTCGAAGAACATTGCTAAAAGTGTTGACCTAGACTGACTGAGCACATTGATACAGGTACAGACCTTGACTCACAGACTAATTGAGCACATTGCCATAAGCATAAACATAGACTCACAGAGAGAGTGAGTACATTGTCACAAATACAAACATAGGCTCACAGACTGAGTACATTATATCAAGTATAAACCTAAACTCACAGCCTGATTGAGTTTGTTTCCACTAATATAAACATATGCTCACAGACAGACTGAGTATGTTGCCACAAGTATAAAACTAGGTTCACAGACTAAGAACATTGCCACTGGTATAAACCTAGACTCAGAACTTTACTGAGTATGTTGCCACAAGTATAAAACTTGGTTCACAGACTAAGAACATTGCCATTGGTATAAACCTAGACTCAGAACCTTACTGAGTATGTTGCTACAAGTATAAACTTAGACTCAAAAACCTGACTAAGGACATTGTCACAAGTAAATCTCAAAAGTGTCATATCTAGACACAATATAATTATCTATACATGTATGTAGCCATTTTAATTACTGGAGGTGCCACGGCTGATCATATTTGTGTATTATTTAAATGACAAAAGACAGAAAAGTAAATTGTAAAATAATTATCCAACAAGTAGAATGACTTTTGAGAATTCCCCTGGTGTATGATTAACAGATATTTATGTAAAAGTCTTTATTTCTCTTGTCATATTTGTATTGGGAAATATACCCTTGACAGTATGCTCGTGTTCAGTGTAATTTTGAAACTGTCTTGGTCAATTTGTGTACGGTGTGATGCTGGACTATGATTGGCTAATCTGTATACATGTATATACAGTCAACTCCTGTTACAACGGTCAGGTTGGGATCCAGTAAAATTGCCATTATATCAAATATGCTGTTATATCAAATTTCCAGGCTTGGAGCCAAGATAGGATTGCATGAACATAATTTGTTGTTATACCCCCATTAAATGTTAAACCTCTATTCAATATGATTGCATGAATGATACAAAAAGACTACAACATTTATTGTTATTTTCATTCTATCAGTTTAATAATAATAATAATAATAATAATAATAATAATAATAATCTATCAGTTTATATATATATATATATATATATATATATATATATATGTGTGTGTGTGTGTGTGTGAGTGTGTGTGTGTGTGTGTCTACCAGACAGGTATACATCCATAAATGAAAAAAATGATAAATATTCTCAGATCAGCGTGTAAAAATGTATTTTCCAGTGATTATCTATGTATTGAGGAACAAGGGGACATAATCATTGGAAAATTTCTATTAATAGGTCTAAAGAGAAACAAAAGTGATTAGTTATACATGTTCTACAATTTCAATGAATGTAACTTTATCATGAGTGTTTCAGAGTTTTGCCAGGTGAGCGGGGACCTCCATAGGCAAGTGTATAGAGCATTGCACTTTGAACCATGAAGTCTCTAGCCTCTAGTCACTCAGGTTTGAATCCTGCTAGAACCTAACTAAGCTGATTTTTGTGAGAAAGTTTGCAAGTTTACTTGCACAAGGCTGGTGGTCTCTTCCTGGGTACATGGTGTCCAAGTTCTCTCCTCCATCATTAAAAACTGGCCGCCACCATATAACTGAAAAAATTGTTGAGTGTGGCCCTAAACACTATTCAGAATTCCAAAATTCCAAATTGCCGGGTGAGCGATTGAGCCTGGATTTTTTATGTAAATGAATTGCATTATGGTGGAAAATTTATATAATGAAGCACCTGTTAATATATTCTCTGTGTTTATCTTTGTCATTGTAATTATGTTTGTACTCTTGTGTGTCAAATTCTGAATTGTTCAGTGTTGATTTTATTTTTTTCTGGTTGTCTATTTCAAAACAAAAAGGATGAATCTAGTTGTATATCAGGATTTAAAATGATTTAATTTTTTATGTGCAGTAAGGCCGGAATTTGACATTGAAATGTTTGTGTTTCATGTAGAGGTCATAAAGAGGTCAATTAAAATACAATGTGTCATTCTACCAATCGCTATCACCTAGGAAATTGGATGTAGGTGAAATCTGACATCACATTTTTTTCTTCAGAGAATATACATGTATATTGCTGTATATACAGAGTTTGTTGCTTAACGTGGACAAATTTACATAGTGTGTCTCTGGATGAAAACAGTTTTAACATGACAAATATCAATAAGTTCCCCTGCCATTTGTCAGTGTTTTAGATGACAGTAACAAAACAAATATGGTATATTTTTGGATTGTACATTCTGTTGACATTTTGTAGACATTTCTAAGACCGTTTTAAAATCTATTCTTTACATCCAAGATATCAACAATAGAAATCAGTCCACAAGAATGACCAAGTCACCTGGTAAGAATATGGAGTTAAAATTGAAAGATCAAGACTTTAGAACTTGCATATCAGGGGCTTGTTGCTGACAAAGGATAATATTTGAACACATTTAATGAAATTTGTCATTTTCACCCAAAAAAGGATTACAGTTAAGTGCAATTATAGGCTCAGGCATATTTATTGATGATATATTTAAATGCTATATAAAATATAATGGCATTATATCATACCAGTGCTCCATCAATATAAATATGTTGTGTCTTTATCTGGTTGAGAGCTAGCTAATTTCGGAATATAATAGAATTTTAATGTAAATTAGCATATTGGGAGTATTTTGTAAACCCTTGGTATACGTATGATAACTAAAACTTGTAGACAAGAATATACTCATTATCACACTGAATGTGTCCTTTGTAAAATCTTAAAAGCATTTCCGAGTCAATTTATTCTTTTTTGTAATATGACTAAAGTGCTGGTGTGAATCAAAATGCTAATCTGTTATGAAAACATTCTAACGGCACTAAATCATATATGGGTATATATTTACGTGTTGAATAGACACTATATGTAGTGCAAGCATATGCAAGCACAGAAAATATCCTTTTACATACTCCATTGTACGATTCGAAACATTTTTGATGAACCAACAATAATTACGCCGGCAAAAGAACAAGTCTGTTCAACAGATTGATGGAGTAACTTGAGAGAGAACCGAAGTTTTTTTTTTTTTTCTTGTCAGATTCCAGCTACAAATTTTACATATTTCACTAATTGGATCCACACAGCTACACAAAATGAATCGTGTTCTAATATCAGATATGTTCATCAACATAACCAATATTTTCTGATTAATGTACATATTTTTATCACGGAAGGATAAAGAGGTACAACAAAGTGTTACTGCAGTGATTTTTTGTGAACAATAACCTACGCTACGGAATGTAACACCAATGTTGCAGTGTTTATGGTTAAGTTGAAATATTCAGACAGTAAAAAGCATTTATATTCACAAAATGTTTATATATAAGTAAATGGAAGGATTTACAAGGAAATCTCAAGCTATGTTGCCTTGCTCTTTTGTCAAGTTTTTACATTAGCAAAAAAAAAAAAAATGGGAATTAGATTATTTTCTCAGTGATGTAAAATCACCTGGTATCAATTGTGAAATGTGCATTGAAATACCACATGAAATAAACATTAACTGCACAATCCTGTTGCTAAATGTGATATATGTTTAAATTTAAACTCCAAGCTGGAGGGATATGTATACAAGACATACAGCAGGTATCTATCAGTTTTATAAGATACCTTTATTTGTAAAGGTGTTACCTAGAGCCTCTGTAGTACTGTACCTTTGCTATTTCCATGGTGATATATAAACAGATATCAGTTCCTTCATACATCTATAAGTATACAGCATATAGCTCTGCCAAAGTGGATTGTATATTGTTTACAAATGTCATGTTTTTAGTCTATCTCTAGTTTTTATCTCAGTATCCCTTGTATAGTTCTACTTGCGTGGCATCAAGGACCTTTGACAAAGGAAAGATAAACAAGCACATAATCATACAACTTCTATGATTTCTCCGAACAATACATGTACATGTCACTTCTAACAGTGAGGTTCGTGGGTGTGTGTACTAACAGAAGCCATTGTCTCCTAAAGGAACCTTTATTGTTTAATTTCGTTGGTGGGATAAAGTCTAATTGGAAGCAAATGGAATATACCATGTTGATGCTGTGAAGTGATCTGCATCTATATTTATGCTCATACTCTGAAGTGAAATCACTGACTCGGATCCGAGCGTAGTGTTTTTAAGTCTTTAAGGAGGTTTTTCAGACATTTGTTTACACTTAACAAACAATTTTATTTATTTTTTCAACTTGAAGTGTACAGGGATTTAATATATTACCACAAATAAGTATTAAATACAGCTTTATGAGCTACCGCAAAAAAAATTTACCTAGATCACATGATTCATACTAAGTCCAATCTAAATCCAAAATAAATTATTGGAAAAAGCTTTGGAGCATATAGAATAAGAGCATTGTTATTTACTCTATATCAAACATACGTTACGTGAGTTCAGATTTTTGTTCCGAGTGACGACTGCTAATATCCAGCGATTTTTTTTTTCTATTTTTATTTTTATTACATAAGAGAGCACTAAAACGTCGGGATATATTATTGTAAAATATGTAATAATCTTTGTTGTACAGGTACATAATCACCTTTAAGTCTGTTTAATGGTACTTTTCAGTCGATCGTTATGCATGTATTGAAATAATAGGGATACTCAGTTATCATTATCTTTCTTCCCATATTATAAGGATTTAAACCTGTTGGATCACCTTTGGAGCTTCAGTGTTTACGATGTTGGCAAAGAGTGTCACGCCACAAATTCATCTGTCAAAATAGCTTCTTACTCGGAGATCGTACAGATTCTGTTTCTTGTATAATACTTTCTGGATTACATTTCTGGATTAATTTCTTGTATTGGATTATTATCTATATCCTGATTTGTGAATTTATATTATTTGGATCAAAATGAATTTCCTGAAAGTGACAGACCCTCGTCCGAGGAGGCGATCGTTACAGGCTATCCCTGATGAACGTGAGGTATCAGAATTTCATGATGAATTAGATGAACAAAATGCCGAAATGGCACTTGTTAAAATGCTGCAGAAACGTGGCAAAAGACGAGGTTCTTTGCCAAATCCTCAGGTAAGAGAGAAAATATTAATTCCAAATTAAGGTCTGTATCAGTAGGAACAATAATATTTTATTATTAACCTATACAAAGTCAACATATTTAAACTAAATCTCCATAAGCTTTATTGATTAAATAAAATTTTCAACAATGACCTGTATTTCTTCAAGTAATACCTGTATGTAAATTTGTAAATCTTCCGTATGCAATGGTACATGTTTACATAATTTTCCCGTAAAAACATCAGCGAGTCCATACCCATTTATTGATGTTGATGATAACTTTGATGTTCAGCTGTTAACAATGTAGAATCAATTTCCCTATGTTCAAATGTTATATTGTAAGTTGTCGCTTTACCCATGTAATAAGAATGATGCACATCACTAACTAATAGGTGTGTGAAATTAAGGTAAACGGAATAATATTAATAGTGTATGCTAAGTGAAGATAGCTTTTAGGTCCTGTTTGACTGAAGTAAAATGTCCTCAAAGTTAAGTTATCTACTATAGGATGTATCACCTTGGTCTGTTAAGTTTTATACAGTTAACTTGATAAACTGCACTTATAAGCTATTTTTAAAAAAAAAAAGGTATT
Source organism: Atrina japonica (assembly GCA_030159075.1). Taxonomy (NCBI): domain Eukaryota; kingdom Metazoa; phylum Mollusca; class Bivalvia; order Pterioida; family Pinnidae; genus Atrina; species Atrina japonica. The sequence goes on along the minus strand of BROG01000006.1, from coordinate 1,262,567 downwards.
TCTTGAAAGGGGTGATATGTGTAATGTAAGGTCGTATGTGTTATTAAAGTGGGAGGATATATTATTGAAAGTAAGGTGATATATTCCATTAGAGGTGATATGTACATGTATCAAGTGAGACTTAGGGGTGTGATACATTAAATGTGTTAAGTGAGGTGATATATTTCATTAGAGGTGATATGAATTAAGTGAGATGTTAAGTGAGGTGATATGTGTTGAGAAATTTCAAATGCGTGAAGTGGTACATGTAAAGTGAGATGATGTGTTAAATAAAGATTTAAATAAGATACAAGTATAATGTATGTTAAGAGAGTTGATATATTTGAAATGAGATGATATGTGAGATTACATATATATGTATGTTAAGTGAGGTGATGTGTTAAGGGAGGGGATATATATAAACCGAGGTTATATATGTGTTACTGGTAAATGAGATGAGGTGATGTATATGATAAATGGGATGAGATACAGTACAAACATGGTGTTTATTCTGTCAAACACTCTACTTGGTGTAGAGTGAAACACGGTACAGGTCGGTGATTTTTGGTGTTCAACACCAGAAAAACACTATCACTCCGTGAAAAATAGTGTAAAGGATTATCTATCAACATGAATGATGACACTTCAATATGCAATAAAAACCGTGCGTGTATGTCCTGAGACAGTGTTAACTTTTTGGGGGGTTTTTTAAAGGGCAGTGCCAGTATTTACATTTAAGTCGCACAAAGAAATTATTTTGTAAAGACAAAAATGATAATTTATTTATGAGCAATTTGATCAGTGAGACTTAAATTGAAATTAATTACAGATATAATAAGCGTAATATATCGCAGGTTCATCTGGGATCAAGTTGCTGGCAATAGTACATCAGCATTTGATGTATATAAATAGTAAAACTTTACAGTTTTTGTATCGTAGTATCAAGTAATATTCTTTAATCATAAATGATTAGACGGAGACACGTCGACGACCAGTTAAATAACACTAACGCAATTATAAGGTGATCCATGTCAATTCCATTTTTTGTCATTTCCGAATGTCTTAAAAATCATTTTACTTAAAAAAATATTGACTATTGAAAATAAAAATATATGCATCTTTATAGATGTGGTTACATAAATCTAAAAAATCTATTTAAAAAAAGATGCATCATTTTATACCTGATTTTTTTTATCCCTCTTATGATATTGAGGGAGATAACTTGTATACTTCTTTTGCACTCGTGTATTCAGCCACATACTCGATGTATGTGAATCAACTATCACCACAATTTTACAATGTCACCATTTCTTTTTGAAATAGTAAGTCTGAAATACCGGACTGTATTACTTTTTAAAACAATTTATTACATATGCTGGTGAGCACTGAAAGTTTTAGAGTGATGTTTCAAGTAAAAAAATATTAAGCTATTTGTCAACATTTTCGATTGAGAGAGAGAGAGAGAGATTTACGTATTACTACACCTCTGTGACACAAATGAAATACATGATAATTGTGTAATTTCTGTCGGAAATGAAATGTGATTAAAGTTAATCTGAAGACTGATCAACAGTTACTATCAAGGTAAAAGTTTGGCATGCAGCCAACGATATGGGATAATTTAGCAAATCAATTTCAAAGCTCTCAGAAAAGAAGTTGTTGTAATTTTCATTGTTTCGTGTCATAATTTTAGTAGAAGTGAAGGGCAGAGTTTAGCGACTCTGATATTCTGTGACATTTACATCGTGAAGGGAATAAATTAATCAATCTAAGCACCCCATGGAGAAGTTTAATCCAAAACGCTTCAGCTGACGGTGTCACACGGAGTTTCTCGATGTCAAAGAAATATGCCGCCATAGTTAGAGAGAAATTTTGCGTATGTTTACACTATAATGAGAAAGAGAATCACGGTGATTTTTGGTGTATTTTGTCATCATTTTCGCGGTGTAGAGCGTTTGACAGAATAAACACCACGTTTGTACTGAGATACATGTATGTTAAGTGGGGTGATGTGTATTAAGTGAGGTGATATATGTTATGTGAGATGGTATATGTGTTAAATGAGATGAGATACATGTATGTTAAGTGGGGTGATGTGCATTAAGTGAAGTGATATATGTTAAGCGAGGTGAAGTATGTGTTAAATGGGATGAGATACATGTATGTTAAGTAGGGTGATGTGCATTAAGTGAAGTGATATATGTTAAGTGAGGTGAAGTATGTGTTAAATGGGATGAGATACATGTATGTTAAGTAGGGTGATGTGTATTTAGTGAGGTGATATATGTTAAGTGAGGTGATACATGTGTTAAATGGGATGTGATATATGTTTTAAGTGAGGTGATATATATGTTAAGATTTGAGAATTTCAATTGAAAATTATGCAGATTGAGGTGATTTATACTACGTAATTAATTTACGTAATTAAATCTTTATACTAAGTAATTAAATCCTTGTTTATCATTTAGTCTTGGTGTGGATATCCATCTCTAGATTCTCTCAAGAAAACTTCCTGTATACATGTAAATTTAATGAAGATCTTATTTCTCTGTGAGCTCTTTCACTGACAGAAATTACACAATAGACAATGATCTAAAAATATCACAGTAGAAACAATGATCAGATGAATTAGTAACATGAGTTTTATATATAGATGTATATAGAAACATTAGAAATTATATATGTAGTCATGTATATAGAAACATAAATAACAGCCAGCCTGTAGATGTCAATTTCATTTCTTTCCCTCTATTTGTAGAAGTATTTTTACATCAATAGCAACATATTTAAAGGGGTTTGTTCATATTCTGTGATATCTGTAGGTGTTCCTAGACCTTTAAGTCGTAGTAATCTTAACTGGTATCTGTTCTACCCACATCTGCAGTTCAAGACAATACAGGGAGGTCAAAGGAAAAGCCACATTGACTTAGGAAATGATACATACTTATCAAATTCTTTTTATCTCTTTATGAAATAGATTAGATGTGGTTTTGTTTAATACATCTGTTTTATATACATTGTATATATAGATATGTTGGTACATTATATACTGCTATTAGTGATACCATGTAAATAATGTAACATAACGGAAGGATAGGTTTAGTCTTTAACTCGTTCACCCCTAGCGTCACATTTGGACTTGTCCAAGTCATTGATTTACAGCAGAGTCCATTGTTTTTCAGGGGTTGATGTGCTAATTTAATTTTGTTGGTATATAACAGTTATTATATCAAAGAATTGCTTATGTTACCTGGGAGGTCTTAAGAGGTTGATGTTTTAAAATTGCTTTTAGTGGGGGGGGGGGGGGGGTAATAGGTTTAAAAAATGATTCCTTCTATTGTATATCATTGGTCTCCTAAGAGAGATAACCAGATCTGATTACAGTAAAGCCTGCTTTAGTGACCACCTGTGTATAAAGACCACCTGGTCACAAAGAGTGATTTTTTTGTTCCCAATAGTACCATATGTGCACAAGTCAACCTCTGTATAAAGACCACCTCCCTACAAAGACTGGGTTTTTGTGTTCCCAAGGAGGTTGTTATTTACAAGTTTCACTGTATACTAGTATTTGCATTGATGGTATGTAGCTAATTAGTCCTTCAAATATGATGTGAGACATATATGTACATGTAAATCCTACTCTAGTGACTACCTGTGTATAAAGACCACCTGGTCACAAAGACCATTTTTCCTGTCCCCAATAGTACCATTTCTGTACAAATCAACCTCTGTATAAAGACCACCCTCCTACAAAGACTGGTTTAGTTGTTACCCTAAGGAGGTTGTTATATACTAATTTCACTGTGTACACAATTGTTTCTAAATCAGTTACAACATTGATGATATAGGTAATGTACATATGTATAATGTACATGTTATGTATTATGTTACACATGTATCTAGAAAAGTTACAAGATTGATGTATATAGCTAGCAGTTCAAATTACATGTGTTACATGTTATACAAGTGTAATAAAAATAGAAACTGCATTAGTAATACAAAAACAATTGAGCCAGCCTGGCTCAGTCAGTAGTGTGCTCAACTCGTGAGTTCGAGTCCAGCCGGCTGCAAGTCGGTTTCCTGTCCTTCGGATGAGACAGTAAAAACTGAGCTCCAGTGTCATAATAGGTGATGGCACGTTAAAGAACTCTCACTGCTCAATTGCTGTAAGTGCAGAGCATATGTATACTCATGATATTGTACAATAATTAACTTTTGATGATAAATAACTGCTGTACAGTTATTGACTTTTGATGACAAATGACTGCTGTACAGTTATTGACTTTTGATGACAAATAACTGCTGTATTTACAAATGTAACTAATGGATACTTATGATATTATACAATTATTGACTTTTGATGAGGTTGACAACTTGATTTATCAACCCCAGGGAAGTGATATTCACCATGGACAAAAACCAAGGTGAATATCACTTTTCCTGGGGTTGATAAATCAAGGTGTCAACCGATATCAAAAGTCAACAATTATTTTAATACATGATTATCTTATATGAAATATGAAAAGAAAGTTGTATCGGGGCTCGATGTCACCAAGTTTACTCAATACTCAAGCTCAACTTTTATTTCTAAATTTTGACTGTAAATAATTGTTTTTAAAATTTTTTGGTTAGAATTATTAGGAAGCATTATCATTTTTCATCATTCACATATAATATTTTGTGTCACACTTATGATTTTCCAGTAAAAAATTAATGAATATGTTGAGTACGTATTCAAAATATGAGTACGTACTCAAAACAACTTTTTTTTTAAATATTTCTAAAGTTTTCTTCAAATGAGGAATAATTTTGATCATTATTTACACTTGTATGCCATCAATATACAAACACTTCCAGTTACAGAATAAATTTTATGTTTTGTACCTTAAAATCATAAAAAGTTAGTTGAGTGTGAGTACCGAGTAAATTTTGTGACTTTTGGCCTAGAAATCTTCAGTGAAGAAGCGCTGTGTGAAACAAAAGAAATCATGACGTCATTCCTTCTGTAATCTGCATGTACTAGTTGCTAGATTGTTATATTAACCTACAAAGTGATTTGGAGGTTAATATAATGATTGAACAAGTACAGAAGGTATAAAAAGTGCCAATAAGCCTCTAGAGGATAAGACAGTCTTGTAATAATGGTACATATCCAAAACAAGAAGAGAGTCTCTATAAAGCTCGCCTTTGATGTTACATGTAATATTTACTGACATAAGAGAAGTTCCAATTATGGAAATGTCAATAATATGAAATGGTTTTTATGAAGTCGATGTTTGAAGTATGCAAACCAAAATAAGATTTGTAAACTCATATTATTGATGCAATCTGACAGTAGAATAGTGTAATTTGTCTTCTGAAGAAACAGTGTATCAAACATGTCTTTATGATACACACACACACATTATCTTATCATGTCTATCACAAACACATCTGTATTGTTATTCATCTTATCGTATTATTCCGACATCAGTTCTTGGAGGACTTCAGTTTTGCTCTGTATTTACCCTTCTGGAGCCGGCCTGGCTCAGTCGGTAGTGCTCTTGACTCTTGATTGTGAGGTCGTGAGTTAGGGTCAAGTTGGCAGCAGGTTGGTTTCCTGTCCTTCGGATGAGACAGTAAAAACCTAGGTCCCGTGTCACAGTAGGTGTCAGCACCTTAAAGAACCCTCACTGCTCAATGGCCATAAGTGACAAGCATAGGCCAAAATTTGAAGCCCTTCACCGGCATTTGGTGACGTCTCCATATCAGTGAAAAGGTTCTTGAGTGGGACATTAAACAACAATAAACAAACAAACAAACATTCTATCCTTCTGCTTTGCTTTTTTTCAGGGCCATTTCTTTCTCATTTCTTCATATTAAAACTTCTCATATTTGGTGCAAGTAAACATCTTAAAAGTAGAAAGTGTCACATTAAAAAATTGTACATCCATCACCCTTATCTTTAGTAGTATTTCCCTTTGTAGATTTTATTTGTCTGAGCCAAAGATTACTATCAAAGTCATTTTTCACCTTGGCTTACCATATTTAATGCAGATATACATCTTAGGCATTCAGAGTGTTCCACACAAAAATTGCACACCTGCCACCCTTATTTCTAGAGTTATTCCCCTTATTTGGTTTCATCTGTCCAGACAATATCTATTTCTATATCTATTCCAATTTTTTGCAAATATACATCTAAGGTTGATGGAGTGATTTAGTTGATTTCTGTATCTCAACAATTTCTTGTGAAGTGGGACTATAAATTCCTAGAATTTAATCTAGACCATTATTTTTGTTGGTTGTCACTTTAACCTAAACCATTATTTTTGTTGGTTGTCACTTTAACCTAGACCATTATTTTTTATAGATGTTACTTTAACCTAGACCATTATTTTTGTTGGTTGTCACTTTAACCTAAACCATTATTTTTGTTGGTTGTCACTTTAACCTAGACCATTATTTTTTCTTGGTTGTCACTTTAACCCAAACCATTATTTTGCTGGTTGTCACTGTAATCTAGACCATTATTTTTGTTGGTTGTCACTTTAACCTAAACCATTATTTTTTCTGGTTGTCACTTTAACCTAGACCATTATTTTTTCTGGGTTGTCACTTTAACCTAAACCATTATTTTGCTGGTTGTCACTTAAATCTAAACCATTATTTTTGTTGGTTGTCACTTTAACCTAGACCATTATTTTTGCTGTTTGTCACTTTAACCTAGACCATTATTTTTTTATAGATGTTACTTTAAAACTCCTTTTACATATCTACATGTCTGAAATGTCTTTCACAGAATGTTACGTAAATTTTTATTAGAAATTAAGTTTGTGTTCATATCATAGATTTACAAGAATTCAGAATTCCTGCATTTTTAGAATCGTTGAAAATTTGTATTGTATTTTCCTGATGAACATTTGAAAACAGCTGGTACTTAGGATAAAAAAAAACAGCCAGGAGTACAAGTCTACCAAAGGTAAATTGGCACATGTTTACAAACACACCGAGTCTAAATCAAATCATAACAGGGGTGACAAGCTACTTGTTGTGGCAGAAGCATTAGAGATTCAGTAATGCATGGAGTCCGTGCAAGGTAATATGTTTTACCTGTACAACCTATTTTTGGTATTGTTTTGGTTTTTGATTCTTACCTGGATATGCCACTTTTTTACCTTGGTACACCTATGCCAGTACATGTATCACGATTTCAATAAGGAGACAAGTGGAGCAGTGAATAAAATGTTGTATAATCAACTCTAAAAATCTAAAAAGTTTTCAAATCAAATTCTGAAAGCTTTTTAGAAGGTTTACATATATTTACGATTGGTTACCTGTTACTGATTATATTTTTTATTACACTCAGAGATTCTTCGTGCCTGTAGTTTTGTCTGTAAATTTCGTTAGAAATACCAGAAGCTTCTCAGTTAAATAAACTTTGTAGACATTAGAAGTAAGGCTAAAAATCTGTCAAAATCTCCCACTGTGAAAATGGAAATGAGTTAGATAAAATATTATTTCACTGACATTACAAATGTCATCGGCTTAGATAAGCTATTTTCAGTTTTGCATTTTTATGACACGTAGTAAACAGGCCGTCAGTTTCATGTACACACGTACAGTGAAACCTGTATATAGGGGGCCATCCAAGGGACCAGAAAATATTGACCTTTATGTGCAGGTGACCCTTATACACAGGTTCAATTTAATTGAAGTATGCAGTCAAGGGACTTGAAAAAACTGGCCTTTATAAACAGGTAATCCTTATATAGAGGTGGTTGCTATAGCAGGTTTTACTATATATGGTAATTTTCATGTATATTGTAGAAATTGATCTTGAAAAACATACCAGTCTTATATTCATACTTGCCAAATCTCCCCCATAAATAGGGAGCCTCCTTATTTTTTATGTAAAATTTTGATAATTTCTTCAAGAAAAATGCATATCTCCCCCATGAAAAATTAGATTTTCCTATTGATTCTTACTAAAATTTAGAGTCTCCTCCATGAGATTAAAAAATCTCCCCCATGAAAATTTTTCAAGGTTTTCAAGTCTGTATATTCTGCTGGTGAAAAAGTACTTTTTTCTGGATATGCTTTCTAGAAACAAGTAGCAGATCAAACCATGTTAACTCATCAGCCCCTGAAAAACAATGGACTCTTCTGTAAATCAATGGCTTAGACCAGTCCAAATGTGTCTTTAGGGGGGAATGAGTTTATAGATGTGATCTTCTATACCTTTATCAGTAGTTAAAGTTCAAGAGATGCGTATACATAATAGTGTTAGAAACTTTAAAAAAAAGTTGGACAAGTTGTTTGGAGGACTGAGGTTACCCTAATAGACTCTTTCATGATAACTGTGTTTCTACCAATCTCACCTGTGCACTTGATACTTCTGAGTGGTATCAAGAAGTTTTGTACCCAACACAAATTGTACCCAGTGAAATATAAAATATACAAAGGGAACAATTGTCTTTTATTGGGTACTATTTATCTTGGTACGACACGTCTCGGGCACGAAATGTCTTGTTGCCACTCGGATTAGTAGGAATTTCGTGAAAGGGTCTATAGACTTCAAATAACTCACCCAAGTGTACGCATAAATTACAACTTTTCCCTAAAAAAATATATATATGAATTCCTCATATCGTAAATGACAATATTCAGTAGATGGGTTCAGGGATATTCCTAGCCTATTTTGATGTCTGGTTACAGGACCAACTCCCAATGCAAAAATGGCTATTATTTTCCAAAACAAAAAAATATGCAAAAGTACCCAATTGGAAGTTGCAAAATAAAGAATGAAGTATTTTTTTTAAAAAAATTACATAAATTAAAATTTTGTTTTAATTCAAATGTTGGATATTTTCCCAATTTTTGTGGACCCTGGACCCAGAATTTAGGAGACATTTCATTACAGGAAACATGTTGGTACACTAGAAATTAATCACTCATCAAATAATTGTCTGATGATAAAAGTGTGAATTAATTATAAGAAGACAAATTTTACAGTGTAAATTAGGAGGCAGAAGAATTCAAACTTTATGTGAATCGATGACGAAATTGATTAACTGATAATGTACATTTCAGCTAATTGATTTACATGCGTTCATAAAACCTTAGTTACAAGCAATGCTTTATTATTTTGCATACTTTTGTTGTAGTTACCTCTGAACATTTAAACCAATTATAGATTGTAATTATAGTGATCATAAAGTGTTGAAAGATGCAAAGTTTTTTCATAAGTTATAAGTTCGTATTGATCTTTCTTGCAGTATTTATTTCAATGTAGGACACATGGTTTAATCCTCATATTTATCAACTTTAACTTCTGTTCCTCAGAAAAAAATGAAAATTATTTGAAAAAAAAAGTTTCTGTTTTATTATGCCCACAGCTTGCAGCCATGCATATAGATGAAACACTGGTTATAAAACCTGCCATATATACTTAATTCACTGCTGGTGACCTAGGAATTTGAATATAATTAACATAAACCTATATGTCTGCATTATGTCATAGTTCTCTGAAAGATTCTTATAAAACTTATAGGAGTCTTTGTAAGTTTAAGGAGACAAAATCAAATTAGATTTCATTTTAATATTTTATGATCCACAGAGATAACAATAAGCACTGTCAATAATGAAGGATTGTGTAGGTATGGATTATACTTATTCAACCATCATTTGTTGTAGTAGTGTCTTAGGGAGGCCAAAGGGTTAGAGCAGCATGCTTTAAACAATGATGTCTCTCACCTCTAGTTAGTGCAGATTCTAGCCTGTTCCCCCCCTTGGAACCTCGGCTGATTTTGTGAGAAAGTTTGCCAGTTGCCAGTTTACATGTGGAAGGTTGACGATCTATTTCCAGGTACATTAAAACCAAGTATGTGCCCCCAACATTAAAAAACTGGCCGCAACCATTTAACGAAAAGATTGTTGATTGTGTAAAAACAGCATTCAAACAAACCCCCACATTCTTGTATTTTGTGAAGTTTTTTGTGCAGTGATTTTTGAGACTTAAGATGTATATCATATTATACCAAAATTCCCCCCCTGTCTAGAGACTTGTAATCTGTTACTGTTTTTACAAATACAGTGAAACCTGTATATAGGGACCACCCAAGGGACCAAAAAATATTGATCTTTATGTGCAGGTGACCCTTCTACACAGGTTCAATTTAGTTGAAGTATGCAGTCAAGGGACATGAAAAAACTGGCCTTTATAAACAGATACTCCTTATATAGAGGTGGCAGCTATAGCAGGTTTTACTGTGGTTTCTTATTATTTTGTCTACATAAGTAAATACAATGTAGCTATCAACCACCCACATATATACCATACAGGACCATATGTTAGATATGAAATGTTTGAAGAATTTACTGTAATATAAACGTTTATGTATCTTTATACATGTACCTGGTAGACTAGATACTAATCATATTACTTAGACCTGGTCTTTATATAAGGTGTAAAGGATTACTGTAAGCAATAACCAGAGACAAACTAAATTCCCAGTAAACATTTATTTTGTATCATAGAAATGTTAAGTGCCTTCATCAGAACTATTGAGAGGCCCTTGAGGGGGATATCACATAGAAGCATGACATTTCTCATCTTAGATTAGCAAGGCTTTGAGGCTTGCTTGAACCTAACTTATGTATTTTTTAAGAAAATTTGCCTGTTTACATGCAAAAAGATGATGTTGGCTGGTTTCTTACTTAAAACTGTAATTGACCCCCCTTCCCTCACCCACGTAGATCTAGGATAAATTGGCAGTGAAAAAAAAAAAAGAAAAAAGAAGGATCAAACCAATATCTTCTAATTAAGAAATAACTATTATTTTTGTTTTGTTTATTTAACCATTCTGCAGTAACATTAATTTTGGCTGTTCACAGAGTATAATCAGTTATGACAAAAAATTCAATATTTTCATATCAATGTTGAATATTGACTATCGACACGTTTCTGACACTGTCATGGCTGTTCATGTGCTTTTTTTAAGTCATTCGATTGTGATGTCATAATTACACAAGCATTTGATGGACCATTTAATTGTGATGTCATAATTGAAAAGTTTGCCAAAAGGTGCCATGTTGGCATTTGATGATAGGTCAATCGAGGTACACCGAAAGAAAAAAACTAGTAACTTCTAATGCTTAGATGATGTAGTATTCCATCATGTGATAGCATCATCATCTAGACTCTTGGCATTATTGGGATTAAGAGTACCTCATTCTCGTAACCTCTGTATCTATATTTGATTCAGTTACAAAAAATCTATATAACTGTTCATGAGGGATGTACATTTTAAACCTCTCAAAAAATGCATAACAAACTGAAGGAGTTAGCCTCACAGTTCAAGAGAAGCTCAGATTGTATAATTGTACATACTTGTATAGATGATTTCAATATGTATCATCTTGTATACAGACAAAGAGAGAAGCAAAAAAACATATCCCCCAACAATAGACATTAATATGGGGGGGAAGGGGATCAAATCTTAGTTTGAACCTAGAACCTTGAGCTGGCTGACCATTGAACTTTTGTGGAAGTTTTCAAATGTTGACTAGAATTTGTATTTAACTCTCTGTATACCCAGCGTGTCTTACCTTCTAAATAAATACAAAACAGATGAACGAATTACCTAGCTACTTGAGAAAATAAGTTTTCTGCTAAATTTTGTTTGTTTATTGTTGTTTAACGTCCCACTCAAGAATCTTTCACTCATATGGAGACATCACCAAATGCCGGTGAAGGGCTTCAAATTTTGGCCTATGCTCGGCACGTATGGCCATTGAACAGCCGGCTGGACTCGAACTCACGATCAAGAATCGAGCGTGCTACCGACTGAGCCAGGCTGGCTCGCTAAATTTTATAAAACATCTTTAAAATCTATTTAACTATGTTTTTTTTTTCCTGCAACAAGATGTACATATAGAACAATACCTGGTAGGAAACAGCTTGTACAAGTTAATGGTTGTAGCTAGCTGATGGCATTGGATGCTGATTGTACATCCAGATATAACCTTGATGCTCTCTACTCCAGAATGCTCAGGTAGAATAAGTGCCCCATTGTTTGCAAATTGAAAATCATTCAGACTTTTTTGTTTGTGTTTATGTTTTGATCAATGAAACACATTTAAATCAAGCTGAGTTTGTTTCCCATGACTGAATTCTCAATGATGGTTGATGTCTCAGAGAAAGTTTTCCTTTAATTGTTTTACGCTTCATTACATCAATTTACTTATCTTTTATACCTGTTGTTAAATTATCATATCTGTTTATATGGTTTGTCAAACTTTTATCTCTGATTTGTTTGTGAGTTTTGTTGCTTCATCAAGCAGAAATGAGTTGTATAGATGAATATTATCTTGCATATACCTGTCCTGTTTACGGAATACGACTTTTAGACATTGTATTATCTTCCCTCAGGTGTGGATTCAAGCAGGGGCATAGTGGATGTGTGCCTCCATTAAACTTAGCAAATCTGTACAAAACCTTTTATTTTCTACAAAAAGATGGAAAATTAATAACCCAGTGTATCATGATGTCTTTACCCCATCTATACCAGGAAACTAACCAAGTGTATTATGATGTCTTGACCCCAACTATACCAGGAACCTAACTCAGCATTTTATGAAATTTTGAACCCCATTATGAAATACTAAATGTTGTCTGGACCTCTCTCTTATAAATTAAATATTCGAATTACAAAGCCACTGTGAGTGGTACCATTAGAAATATTGTTATACAGGCCAGTGTCACCACCCATCATTCTTTGAACAACTACGACGGTAATAATTGGTCAATCAATATCCAAACTGTGTTAAATGTTATAAGTGACTGCAGAATAATGGAATCAAACTACTATTTGCATATGAGAGAAGTACCTTTTAGCGGAAAATCTATTGACCAACTAATAGCCAATATTTAGTTATTACATCAATTTTCAATTAAACACCATTATCAACTTGAGGGTTTTGCTTTATTAACAATGTATCATTCTATAACAGAAACATTGGCACGATGATAAAGTGACCCAGGTTCTGACATTTGTCTTGAAATTTATCCTTGAATCTCTGGTCTTGGTAACAATACTTCCTGACTTCCTGTTGTAGGAAGTGCATACATACACCTTGGCTAAAAAAAGGGCAATTTTATCTAAACAGCAGATCTTATCTTTTATGCAGGGATTTTCCGAGGCTATTTTGGGTCTGGAACAAGACCGTATCCAATGCAAAAATGCCGACTTGTATATAATTTTCCCAAAAATATGCTTAACTCCCTTTGTTTGGAATTTCAACATAAAGAATAACTTTTTTTTTAAACAAATGTCTGAATTTAAGTTTTTCTGTTTTAGTTACAGATGTATGTTTTCCCAATATTTCGGCCCCTTGTCCCAGAATTTAGGAGATTGGAAAATCCTTGTTTTGGGTTGGAAATCAGCAGATGTTCTCTCTACTTTAGTTCATATAACTTTTTATAGCTGTAAGATGAAAGTACACAGATTTTATGCTATGTACAGCTGGAGATTTTTGGTTTATTTTTAATGGCTTACAAGTATCTAACAACTACATATAGTAAAACCTGCTTTACCATCCACCTGTGTATAAAGACCTTAAGACCTTATAATTACATACTCAAATTTTGAGTATTATACTCAGAGTATTTTTCATTTCATATGAGAAAAGCACCCACTGTTTTTGATATTTGTGAAAAAAAATAGTGATGTAAGTGTTTCCGATTCTGCCACATCCCCAACTTTTGGGGACAACGATATACATGTACAGTAATATTATATATAAAGATCCCCTTCGGAACACAACAGAACCAGTCTTTATAATGAGGTGGTCTTTATATAGAGGTTGATTTGTGACCAGGTGGTCTTTATACACAGGTGATTGCTAAAGCAGGTTTTACTGTAGTAACATAATATTGTCAAATTTGAGCTTGAATATTAAGTACATTTGGTGACTATATGCCCAGAGGTATTGTAGTCTTAGGTATATAGATATAAGTGGATCATTTATGAGCTTATATACATGTATATCAACATATGTTACCTTCAGCTAAACCAGTAAAGACCCTGATAATCCTTTAAATATCTTCTTCATTTTAGTAACTGGAATTTTAATAACACATAAACTTATTAATAGAATTCATATTGTTTCTACTTAGCACTGTATTGAGGGTATTATCAGAACTATGTTAACACATCAACCCCTGCGGTCACATTTAGACTCACCCAAATTAATAGATAGAATGGTCTATTGTCATAATTCAGGAATGAACAAGTTCATATTTCGTGTATAATTATTATAAAATTTTGATTTTGAATCATATACCCCTAAATTTTGACACGGGACTTAACCATACTTTGAAATGGGCAGGTTCATTTGTGAGTTCAGGGGTAGATGAGTTACAAATTAAAAGGCCTCCATGACCGAGTGGTTAGAAAATTGCGCCTTTAACCAAGATGACATGTCTTACCTCTGGTCAGCACGGGTTCGAGTCCAACTAGACCTCAGCAGATTTTGTGACAAAGTTGACCAGTTTACTTGCGGAAGGCTGGTGGTCTATTCTTTTGGTACATTGTAACCGGGTTCTCTCTTCCACCAGTAAAAACTGACCGCCACCATATAACTGGAAAATTATTGAGCATCATTTAAATAATCAAAAACTCTGTGTGTTAAAACCTATAGATCTATATTATAAAGCTGTATCATTTGGACATTCTATACCAATCTTGACGAAGGACTACAGTTCTAAGTCTATTTCAATATGGCTCCCATTTCTAATTATGAGTGTTTGCCAGGGAAACAGCCACTGCCTGTATCAGTTCTAATTCTCCTAAATATGAGTCAGTCAGGATTTGAACCTGGTACCTTTTGTTTGTACGACCAAAGCTCTACCACCGAGACATTCCAAGCTATTGATTACATGTAAGAGCTTGGACTGAGTTAATACCGTTTATATACTTGACTTAAAACTGAAATCTGTTAATAACTTAATATATGTATACACGTACATGTAGTTCAAAAGTTCAACAGCATTTAACCTTAACAAAGGTTGAAGTTCTATAAGTCTTTGATCATGTTTTTCAAAATGCTTTGATTTAATGAAGTCTGCATGTATTATTTTGGTTATATTAAGAACTGTCAAGATTTATTGACAAATATTGAGATGGCTTTTTGTTGCAAAATATTGAGAGGTCATGACTTGTTGGTATATAGTATTGAGATGTAATGGCCTGTTTGTGTAAAATATTGAGATGTCATGGGTTGTTGGTATATAGTATTGAGATATAATGGCCTGTTTGTGTAAAATATTGAGATGTCTATTGGCTTGTAGGTATATAGTATTGTGATGTAATGGCCTGTTTGTGTAAAATATTGAAATGTCATGGCTTGTAGGTATATAGTATTGAGATGTAATGGCCTGTTTGTGTAAAATATTGAAATGTCATGGCTTGTAGGTATATAGTATTGAGATGTAATGGCCTGTTTGTGTAAAATATTGAGATGTCATGGCTTGTAGGTATATAGTATTGAGATGTAATGGCCTGTTTGTGTAAAATATTGAGATGTCTATTGGCTTGTAGGTATATAGTATTGTGATGTAATGGCTTGTTTGTGTAAAATATTGAGATGTCATGGCTTGTTGGTATATAGTATTGAGATGTAATGGCCTGTTTGTGTAAAATATTGAAATGTCATGGCTTGTAGGTATATAGTATTGAGATGTAATGGCCTGTTTGTGTAAAATATTGAGATGTCATGGCTTGTAGGTATATATAGTATTGAGATGTAATGGCCTGTTTGTGTAAAATATTGAGATGTCTATTGGCTTGTAGGTATATAGTATTGTGATGTAATGGCTTGTTTGTGTAAAATATTGAGATGTCATGGCTTGTTGGTATATAGTATTGAGATGTAATGGCCTGTTTGTGTAAAATATTGAAATGTCATGGCTTGTAGGTATATAGTATTGAGATGTAATGGCCTGTTTGTGTAAAATATTGAGATGTCATGGCTTGTAAGTATATAGTATTGAGATGTAATGGCCTGTTTGTGTAAAATATTGAGATGTCTGTTGGCTTGTAGGTATATAGTATTGTGATGTAATGGCTTGTTTGTGTAAAATATTGAGATGTCATGGCTTGTTGGTATATAGTATTGAGATGTCATGGCCTGTTTATGTAAAATATTGAGATATCATGGCCTCTTGGTGCAAAATATTGAGATATCATGGCCTCTTGGTGCAAAATATTTAGATGTCATGGCTTGTTGATATATAGTATTGAGATGTAATAGCCTGTTTGTGTAAAATATTGAGAGGTCATGGCTTGCTGGTATAAAGTATTGAGATGTAATGGCCTGTTTGTGTAAAATATTGAGATGTCATGGCTTTTTGGTGCAGAATATTGAGATGTCATGGCTTTTTGGTGCAGAATATTGAGATGTCATGGCCTGTTTGTACAAAATATTGAGATATCATGGCCTCTTGGTGCAAAATATTGAGATTTCATGGCTTGTTGGTGCAAAATATGGAGATTCAATGCCCATTGGTGCGAAATTAATTGAGATGTCATGGCCCGTTGGTGTAAAATATTGAGATGACATGGCTTGTTGGTGCAAATATTCTCAGACTTGAGTAAATTATTGAGTTTTATTTTGTCAGGCCTAGAGCTCTTACGGTATCTATAATTCTACACAGATGAATACTCAGTGGTGCATAAAAAACAGAAGTCAGTTCTAAATACTGCAGAAACTGCTGGCCCAGAACATATTTATACATAATTGATAATCAGTCCAGATAATTAATATTTTAACACAAAATTGATTTCACTAGATACCTGAGATGATAGAAATTTACGTAATGAAAGAGGATACCAAATGTCAGTTTCATCTGAGCCAATGATAAGTGTTGATATTGGAGGGTACCGACTGATGTTGAGTAATTGCTCTGCCTTTCTATTACATTGTAGGCTTGTCATTACTTTTGTTTATTACATGACTGTCTTATCCTCTAGTTGCTAATTGTATTATTCATACTTATCCATACTTCCTGTTTTTGTTTATTAGCTACATTTGTATATTAACATCCAAAATCACTTTGTAGGTTGATATATAACAATCCAACAACTGGTACATGTGGATTACAATGATGTTGTAGTGGGAATGATGTCATGGTTTCTGTTGTTGCCACTCCTAGTACTTTTAAGCAGTATAATCATTGAAGGTTTCTGACATAATTGTTCCTTTCCCATATTTCATTAATATAAATTAGTCAGATAAGTTAATCATGTAATAAAACAATTGTTGACCCTTGATATCGGGTTGACACCTTGGTTTATCAACCCCAGGAAAACTGATATTCACCTTGGCTATTGTCCTTGGTGAATATCACTTCCCTGTGGTTGATATATCAAGGTGTCAACTTCCTCAAAAGTCAATAATTGTATAGTATTTTACATGTAGTCAGGATACAGAACTCTCAGCTCTCACTGAACATTTAACGAGTGATTTACATCTAATCTTTTTTTTAACACACAGACAGGTATTTCACAATCTACAAAACCGAAGTGCTGTTACTTGCTTGTTATCAAGTAAAGAAAATTGATTTTAAATGTGTTTGAAATATCCGATACCATGATAAACTGTGAAGTTATATGTTTATATATGAACTGATAATGTTTCCGTTATCATTGGATATTGCCTCTGCAGCGGATTTAATAGCTTTGGGGGAGGTTTATATCTTAATCAAATCAAGTTTATGTTATGTAAACCTTCGTATATCTTAGATCAAGTATATAGAGAATTAGGTCTTGACAATCAAAATCATTTGAAATCTTCATTTTCTTACAGAAAATTTGTATTTTACGTTAAAAGAAAATAACTCAGTGATAACAGCCATCTGTTTTTAGCTCATGTCAGCTATGGTGATCACTCCACGTCCCTCATCTGTCCGCCTCTCCGTCCATCTTTATTGTCCATCCATAAACTTTTCACAAATCAAAGGGAATAAAAAAGTCAACGTCTGCTACCATCTTTGTTTTGAATTTTTTGGCCAGATCAGTCTACACAGTCTTTTTGGTCTTTTATTCACATTTGTAGATGGTGCTCATTGGGCCTTTTATTGTTTTCAGTCAGATTTTCATGTCTTTATATGACAAACATCAATAAACTATAAAGTGACCAATTACAGCCCCGGTTCAGAAAATCCTTGCCACTTTTGATTTTCATTTTGTGGTGATATCACATTAGCAAATTACCAATTGTATAGCATGCTAAGGTACAACTGATTAGTTGTACTAATGTAATACTGGTGATGAATACGGATTATCACACTTTATGGTTCTGGAATTAAAAGATTTTTCTGTTTGTAATAATACTTAAGCCTTGATATCTAAATATGGAAATTGACTATAACTACTATGTATATGAATTTCTAGGTAGGATGGCATTTACAGCTCTAGAAAACCCTAGTACATGTTTAATGTCTGTTCTAATTAAGTCTGGACCTCCACGACCTAGATGTAAGACGACAGTGTGTGTCTGAAACATGGCTAGAGTCTCAGTCTTCAGCTTAAACCTTAAGAGTTTTTATGGAAAAGTTTGCCATTTTATTTGCAGAAGGTTGCTGGACCGTTCCCGACTGCATTGTAACCAGGTTTTGTCCTCCACCATTTAAAACTGCTGGATATTTTGTACCGATTGAAAATTTGTTAAGTGTGAAGTATAGAATATCAATAAAACAAATAGTGCAAACAAATTTATCCATCTTGTCAAATAATGGCTGACGTCAACAAGAAGAAAGAAGTAAAACAAATTATCAGTGATAACAGATAATAAAATAGAGATATGAGAAACATAAGTAAAACAGATAAAAGACACATCTGTTAGAGATATATAAGACACATCTTTAAGACAGATATAAGACAGATATAAGACACATCTGTAAGACAGATATAAGACACATCTGTAAGAGAGATATAAGACACATTACTAAGACAGATATAAGACACATCTGTAAGACAGATATAAGACAGATATAAGACACACCAGTTAAACAGATATCAGACATTCATAAAACAGATATAACACACATCTGTAAGACAGATATAAGACATCAGTAAGACAGATATAAGACACACCAGTTAAACAGATATCAGACATTAATGAAACAGATATAAGACAACATCAGTAAGACAGATATAAGACACAATACTAAGACAGATATAAGATACTGCAGTAAGACAGACACACCAGTAAGACAGATATAAGACACTGTCTGTAAGACATAAGACACATGTAAGACAGATATAAGACACCATCTGTGAGACATAAGACACATATGTAAGACAGATATAAGACATATCTGAAAGACAGATATAAGACACATCAGTGAGAGAAAGTTTTAAGAAATACTAGTGAGATTAGAATACCTAATACAGACCAGTTATGTAGGAAATACTGATTGGCAGCCTTATGTATGGTCACATAAGACAGGGAGTCTTTATATGCAGGTGCTTACCAGACAGTCTAGACTGTGTAGTGATTATAAAGCACAAAGAAATTTGTATGAGATTAAGTTGAGATTGAGGAAGTAAGTTAAAGGATTTATTTGTATTGATCTCCTGTTTGTGACTTGGAATCTGACGTAGATCTATTGCGCTTTGTTAATTTCACTTTTAGTAGTTGGTTTGTTCTCCGTAGATATTGTTCCAGGTTTGCCAATAATAAAGATGGCTACATAAAGATGAGAAAACTGATAGATGGACATTCTGCTGTTGAGGAGGGGGGGGGGGGGGGGGGGGGGGGGGGGGGGGGGGGGGGGGGGGGGGGGAGGTGGGGGGGGGGGGGGGTGGTTATACTCTTGGAAGTGAGGATCACAGTTTTGGACCTGAGTGTCTTCCAGAGTGTATACATAATCTTTGAGTGGCCAGATTTTTTTGTTTTATTTAATTGCTGTTTTATATCCCACCAGAATTTTTTACTCGCATGGAGTTGTCATTAGCTTTAGGTGAAGTGCTACAAATTTGACCTGTGCTATGGAGTGCTTGGCGAAGGAACAGCCATTACCATTTTTGACCTGGTCAGAAAATCAAAACTAGGACCTTCCACTTGCGAGATGTACAGAAAATCATTGGTTATACTCTTGGAAGTGAGGATCACAGTTTTGGACCTGAGTGTCTTCCAGAGTGTATACATAATCTTTGAGTGGCCAGATTTTTTTGTTTTATTTAATTGCTGTTTTATATCCCACCAGAATTTTTTACTCGCATGGAGTTGTCATTAGCTTTAGGTGAAGTGCTACAAATTTGACCTGTGCTATGGAGTGCTTGGCGAAGGAACAGCCATTACCATTTTTGACCTGGTCAGAAAATCAAAACTAGGACCTTCCACTTGCGAGATGTACAGAAAATCATTGGATGGTGTGTTTAGCAAATATCATTGGCTGACCAAATTGTGTATCTTAAATTTGTTCATATCAAACATGCATGTGAGTCAGATGTCCGAGATTTCACCCTCCAAATGGAAGGCTCCAAGTCTGATCTCTGGTTTGGGACAAACTTGAGATTTCTTGAAATTAGAAAATTACTGTTCCTTAATAACAAATGCTAAGTCATCTTTCAGGCCAGATTTCAATTTTTGATTCCATTTCACAGTGGGTGTGGCTTGTTGAAGACCCCTCCCCCCACAACATTAGCATACATTATATTCCAAATATACCGTAAGTCAAAATTTGGGGCACCTCACCTCTGTTGATCTCTCTGTATATTGTTGACAATTTCTTGAGGATGTAAACAATAATAGAATGAGGGAGATTCCTATATATCATCAGTTATGATATAATTACTGTAAAAAGTCAGATTTTATAGATGCCTGTAGCATACACAAATCATTGTTACTTCTGTAATAGATTAATGTCTTGATGTCAAAATCCAACTACATTTCTGTTAAATCAAGCACATTGTTTTTGTACGGATTCTGTACCTACGTTTTTACTTTAAAGCAGTTCACCTTAACAGCAGGTTTATTGTTTTGATCAAGTGGTTCCTCCGTGTTTAGCTGCATGTGGAGGAACATTTACCATGTGGCGTCTAAAATAACTCTTGTTTGTTTCCACTTTGATATTTCATTAGAACACATGTTTTGAATTATGTATTTTCAATCTTCCTGTAAAGTATCCAATGTACAACCACGTTTTCTCTTTTTTGCGTATACCAGATTATAATTCTCTCTGCAGCACTGAATGGGTTTATAGCATTTTGGGTCATATTCAATAGTACTATAAATAGATTTATTAGTTTATAATCATGTTGTAATTCTGTGTAAGATTTTATCTCTGCTGACTACCTATGGGTGTGGATAGTTATAATAAGCTGAAGTATTCTGCTGAGTAACAGATTGGCCTTGTTTGTTAGAGATTAACATTACACATCAAACATTACATACAGTAAAATCTCAATCTAATTTTAGATACAGTAGAACCTAGCTTTACCAATACATAGAGTAGAACCTACATGTAAGTCTACCAATATACACAGTAGAAATCCATGTCTACTGATGCACACAGTAGAACCTTAGTCTACCAGTGCATACAGTAGAACCTCAGTCTACCAGTGCATACAGTAGAACCTAAGTCTACCAGTACATACAGTAGAACCTAAGTCTACCAATACATACAGTAGAAGCTAAGTCTACCAATACATACAGTAGAACCTAAATCTGCCAGTACATACAGTAGAACCTAAGTCTACCAGTACATACAGTAGAACCTAAGTCTACGAATACATACAGTAGAACCTAAGTCTACCAGTACAGTAGAACCTAAGTCTACCAATACATACAGTAGAACCTAAGTCTACGAATACATACAGTAGAACCTAAGTCTACCAGTACATACAGTAGAACCTAAGTCTGCCAGTGCATACAGTAGAACCTAAGTCTACCAGTACATACAGTAGAACCTAAGTCTACCAATACATAGAGTAGAACCTAAATCTACCAGTACATACAGTAGAACCTAAGTCTACCAGTACATACAGTAGAACCTACATGTAAGTCTACCAGTACATACAGTAGAACCTAAGTCTACCAGCACATACAGTAGAACCTAAGTCTACGAATACATACAGTAGAACCTAAGTCTACCAATACATACAGTAGAACCTAAGTCTACCTGTACAGTAGAACCTAAGTCTACCTGTACAGTAGAACCAAAGTCTACCTGTACAGTAGAACCTAAGTCTACCTGTACAGTAGAACCTAAGTCTACCAGTACATACAGTAGAACCTAAGTCTACCAGTACATACAGTAGAACCTAAGTCTACCTGTACAGTAGAACCAAAGTCTACCTGTACAATAGAACCACAGTCTACCTGTACAGTAGAACCTAAGTCTACCTGTACAGTAGAACCTAAGTCTACCAATACATACAGTAGAACCTAAGTCTACCTGTACAGTAGAACCTAAGTCTACCAATACATACAGTAGAACCTAAGTCTACCAGTACATACAGTAGAACCTAAGGCTACCAGTACATACAGTAGAACCTAAGTCTACCAGTACATACAGTAGAACCTCAGTCTACCAATACATACAGTAGAACCTAAGTCTACCAATACATATAGTAGAACCTAAGTCTACCAGTACATACAGTAGAACCTAAGTCTACCAGTACATACAGTAGAACCTAAGTCTACCAGTACATACAGTAGAACCTCAGTCTACTGATACATACTGTAGAACCTAAGTCAACCATTGGATAAAATGGAAACAATCTTCCAATAATTACAGAGGATCTTAAATCTTATAATAGATACATTAGAATCTAAGTCTAAAAGAATTGGGATGAAACAGGTGTACCCTTAGAAATGAGTCTGTCCAGAGGACTATCATACCATCTCACTTACTCCAATGTTCTCACTTAATCCAAGGCTCCAACGCAGGTCACATTGGTGAGCATCGAGTAAGCTAACCTGTACGCTTTCGGACACCTTTGTTTTTTTTAAAACTTCATGTTCCACCCAGAAACCTCTACGCTATCGAACACCTTTGTTTTTTTTTTAATATTTCATGTTCCACCCAGAAACTTGATCTGTAACATGGTACAGTAAAACCTGTCTTGAAAGACCACTCTCATGAAAGACCACCTGTCTTTTCAGATCACATTTTTAAAACCTTCAGTTAAATAATCCATTAGATAAAACCTCTCTTGAGAGACCACCTGCCTTGAGAGACCACGTTTCAGTGGCAGATGGGGCGGTCTCTCAATGACAGGTTCCGCTATACCTTTTAAATGAGATGTTTTACACTAAATATGTACAGTTGTGAGATGTAACTGTTGACTGATATAATTAAGTCAGACACCACATGTCTCTGATGTAATTACAATCTAATCTTCTTGGCAGTACCTATTAGATATTATGTAATTATAAAATGGGGGCGCTGGCAAGCATTAAGTAACAGAATGACAAAATTCTCCTGTATTCTGCCATACAAAAATTTGTTTGGCAAAACTGTAATGTTGTTTTGCCATTTTTTTATGAAATCTAAGCGATTTCTGATCTAAGACACATGCATTTACATTCAAATGTTTGTATATTTTGGAATTTAAATAAATCTAAGTTTGAAGAAAAGAAAGATTTGTACACAATATTACATCATAACGCGTAGGTCTTTAACTCTAATGTCATGGATTAAAATCAGTCAATTGTGAATATTTGTTTCTGAAAATAGAAATAAATGTACTGTAATGTTTTGCATGTTTAATGTAAAAAGTGACAAAATGATCTGAAAAACAACATGCTCAAATCTACCTGTATTCTACAGGTGTGCAGATGTTAAAATATGCAGGTATAGGTATACCAAGGTAAAATGGCACATGTTTACAAACACAAAAAAACTCTAAATTGAATCATAACCAATACTAGGTCATATGATATGACATATATTGCATCACATATTATGTCTTATGATATGACATACATTATGTTTTGAAATATGACATCACTGGATCAAATGACGTGTAATCTATCATATGATATGAAATGCATTGTCACATGGTTTGACATGTATTCTGTCACATGACATGAAAATTGTCATATGATATAACATGTAATTTTTTTACAAGATAGCTTGAACTTTGCATGACATAAGTCATATTGAAACAATTGAAATACACAAAAATATTATGTTGATTAACGAGGGTGTTTATATTTTGTTTCTCAAGATTTCATAGTTTACATAGATTTATCAACTTTATTTGAATTGTGTAACTGAGTGTGTGGAAATATTGACCTTTTTTACAATCAGCTCTTTAGATTTTAAAGATCTTATTTACCTGCTTCAGTTTCATGTTTCTTAAGATATAACAGGATCAAAGTATTTAGCAATAAACTATTAGGGCATAGTAAGAGTGCTGTAATAATCTTTGTGATACCGTTATCTGAGTACAATTCTTTACCTTACGATAGTCGTGTCATTAAGTTCTCAACATCAAAGGTTATTAGTGCATTAAGTTTTAGGTTAATTTATTTATTACCACTCATAACTTAATCTAGTTGTAAAGCCTACATTTGAATATCTGGTGAATTGTCTTTATAAGGCATGTAATATAAAGACAGACGGTTAACTTAAGAATCACATATCCATACATTATGCTGACATTTAATGCACTGACAGTTATCACAGTAACATTGATCATACACTGACAGTTATCACAGTAACATTGATTATACACTGACAGTTATCACAGTAACATTGATCATACACTAACAGTTATCACAGTAACATTGATCATACACTAACAGTTATCACAGTAACATTGATCGTACACTGACAGTTATCACAGTAACATTGATCATACACTGACAGTTATCACACTAACATTGATCATACACTAACAGTTATCACAGTAACATTGATCATACACTGACAGTTATCACAGTAACATTTATCACGCTGACTATTATCAGAGTAACATTTCTCACACTGACAGTTATCACAGTAACAGTGATCATACACTGACAGTTATCACAGTAACATTAATCATACACTAACAGTTATCACAGTAACATTGATCATACACTAACAGTTATCACAGTAACATTGATCATACACTGACAGTTATCACAGTAACATTGATCATACACTAACAGTTATCACAGTAACATTGATCATACACTAACAGTTATCACAGTAACATTGATCATACACTGACAGTTATCACAGTAACATTTATCACGCTGACTGTTATCATAGTAACATTTCTCACACTGACAGTTATCATAGTAATATTCATCACACTGACAGTGATCACACTGACAAATTCTGATAGTAATCATACTGGCAGTTATCAAACTGACATTTATTTCATTGACAGTTATCACACTGACATTTATTACACTGACGTTTATTACACTGACAATTACCATACTGATAGTTATCAAACTGACATTTATTTCTCTGACAGTTATCACACTGACATTTATCACACTGACATTTATTACACTGACATTTATTACACTGACAATTACCATACTGATAGTTTTCACACTGACATTCATTATACTGACAGTTATACTGATAGATATCACTTTACACTGACATTTATAACACTGACAATTACCATACTGACAGTTATCACACTGACATTTATTATACTGACAGTTATACTGATAG
Organism: Atrina japonica; assembly: GCA_030159075.1. NCBI lineage: Eukaryota > Metazoa > Mollusca > Bivalvia > Pterioida > Pinnidae > Atrina > Atrina japonica. Next base: position 1,236,916 of record BROG01000006.1, on the reverse strand, counting down.
ATATCACACTGACATTTATCACACTGGTAATTATCACAAATGTTTTTCTGATATCATATATTTATAGTAATGATGGTGTAACAATTTATATAAATGAGCACTCGTTCAGGCATCTCCATGGTAACTGTACTGGATAAACAAATGCGCAGTTATTTTTTTAAGAATTATCTAGTTAATGTTAAACAGGTTACCTTGGTCATTTTTAGATATTCACATTATTTATAGTAAATGTAATTGGTTCATTTAAAGTTTAAGGTCATACAATGTATTGTAAGCTTGTTAATAATGTTAACTAGTGCAGTTTAAGCATCACAGTTTGTAGGTCATGTTTATAGTGTATAACAGATTTTATATGATATTACAGGTGGTTATTCATGTTAGTGATCTTAATAGACATGTTCTACTGTAGTAGAAATCACTAGATATTAACTCATCAACCCCTGAAAAACAATGGACTCTTCTGTAAATCAATGACTTAGACCAGTCCAAATGTGTCTTCAGGGGTGAATGAGTTAAGTTATGAAGTTCTAAAAGCATTAGAGAATTCTACATTTATAGAAATTTCATTTAACAAAAAAAGGTAAGGGTTTGACCTACTTATCAATGAACCTAGCGGAGTGGTTATTGCATCACGCTTTGAACCATGATGTCTCTCACTTCTGGTCAGCACAGGTTCGAGCTCTGCTGGAACTTTAACTGATTTTTGTGAAAAAAATTTAATTGTTTTTTTTTTTGTGTTTAATGCCAGTAATCTCTTCCCGGGTACGTAGTTACCAGGTTCTCTCCTCCACAATTATAAACTGGCTGTCACCATGTAACCGAAAAATTGTTGAGTGTGGCATAAAATATTATTGAAAATTCATAATCAAATTCAAATATTTATTAGTAGAAATTACCTACATATGTAGTGGTCACTGAAACGATAAATTTCATTGATAAATTGATAATGCCTCTGATATTGTTTGTATGATTGATAATGCCTCTGATATTGTTTGTATGATTGATAATGCCTCTGATATTGTTTGTATGATTGATAATGCCTCTGATATTGTTTGTATGATTGATAATGCCTCTGATATTGTTTGTATGATTGATAATGCCTCTGATATTGTTTGTATGATTGATAATGCCTCTGATATTGTTTGTATGATTGATAATGCCTCTGATATTGTTTGTATGATTGATAATGCCTTTGATATTGTTTATATGATTATTTGTGATTTTCTTTTTCTTTTCAGGTAAGTCGTTGTGTTGATTGATCGTGTGAAAATGATTTTACTGACAATACAGAAAAGCAAGAAGGTATTGTACTTCATCCTGTACAATGTGATAGTCCAGTTTTACCGAAATTACAAATGATAGTTAGCAAATATTGTACTTATTAGATTTTTTCTGCATTACTGGACTTTGCTGATCAGTATTGCCCCAGATGAGCTATAAAGGCCTGTCCATGAGCCCTCTAGCTTGACTGGCTGTTATTCTAAGGTTTTTATGTTTTCATTTTGTCTCATAGAAACAATATCCTTCGGGTGTATCAAAACCTTGACCTGTGCAGAAATAAGCCATTACAGGTCAAGCGTTGGCAGGGAGACTGGTGGGAGGCAAAGATGTGTCACTTTTGGATATTTATATTACATTTTGGTAACCAGGATATTATTCCTTCTGAATGCCTTATTCCTGTATACCCCAGGTATATCTAATCTTAGCATGTGACCAAAATCATAAGCTGATGGGTGACCAAAGATGGTGGTGAGGTCACCCACATATCCATTTTGTATCACAAGATTGACAGTAACGACAATTAGTTGATATGATCAGTGACAGACTTTACTCTGTACTCTAGCCATCTTGTTGTACAATTACCTGTAATATACCCTATCCCTTTCTTCCTCAACTTTTGTGTGTACACTGTATGGACCTAGTTATACACCTGTTGATGTACACTTTCCTATAATAATACCCTATCCACTTTCTTTGTAAACGTTTGTATGTACACTGTTTGGACCTAGTTATACACCTGTTGATGAACATCTACCTGTAACTACTTTAAAACCCTATCCCTTTCTTCCTCAACTTTTGTGTGTACACTGTATGGACCTAGATGTACACCTGTTGATGTACACTTGCCTATAATAATATATCTCTTTCTTCCTCAACTTTTGTGTGTATACTGTATGGACTTAGTTATACACCCTTTCAAGTGATATAAGCTGTCACAATGATTATTTTTGTCCCCTGACATATAGTCGAGAATATGATAAAATGTGTGTTCAATTACATTATCAAATGCGTAAAATGTTGTAAAAGATCTTCTTTTCGAAGTTATTTGTTTTATTAGAATTTAAGTTGTCCCGTACCTTAAAAAATCCAGCTGTATTTCCGTATGCAATGACCTTTCATATAAACTCTTTCACCATATCAAATGTACTTCGTAATTCGGTCAGGGGATCTTGGTCCTTTACGCACTTAGACTATGTTAAAGTCGGCCAATTTTTATGTGTTTTATATGTACTTTTAAAAGGATGTGATTTTTTTGGAAAGTTCTTGTATTATGTAAAATATATGCTTTTCAACACTATTTTAAATACTTGAAGAAAATTGGATGAATAAATAAATAAGGCCACTAAAAGAAATTTTCCCGATCATTAATGTTAACCTGAATGCAGACATAGACAAAATCAAAACAATATAATTGTGAAAAATATGCATAGCTCATGTTTTACAATCATGCCGCCATGCCCGGTGGAGTTGGGTAGTTCATGATCATATGTGTCAAGAATGATAAAGCTGAAAATGCATTGGGACGAGTTAAAAATGGGTTGAGATCACTTGATATGCGTAGCTCATGTTTTACAATTGTGCCGCCATGCTCGATGGAGTTGGGCAGTTCATGATCATATGTGTCAAGAATGATAAAGCTGAAAATGCATTGGGATGAGTTAAAAATGGGTCTAGATAACTTGATAAACCCTGCACGTGGACAATTTCAGAAACGAAAGTTTTGAAACAACGAAAAAGACCAACTTTGCCTGATTTAGGTATGAAATGATGATGTACGAAAATAAAAGTAAAGGGTAATAAGAATAGAATGTATATTAACTGCAAATAGCACGTGTTTATTGAACACTCGGTAATCTTCATAAAGATTTACCGAAAGTAATGGCGGACAAACAATATCTGATATTACGGGTTACTTAGGGTTACGCTTGGCAAGATTGATGCAATTTTGCACATGCATTTGTTATTCTAACCACCAGACGGTCTCTCTGGAATATATATGTGATAAAATATTACATAAAATGGGCATGTAAAATTGTTCACCTACAACAGCTCATATCACTTTAATGTATATTTACCTGTAATAATACCCTATCCCTTCCTCAACTTTTGTGTGTACACTGTGGGGACCTAGTTGTACACCTGTAAATGTACATTTCAGGTGTTATGTTTCATCTAAATACTCCTGAGCCTTCACTCTGATGATAAAGATATGTATCATTGACATACACCCTACAGATCAGTTGAAGCCTATGTTAATATTTTATGTTTGTTTACTATGTCCATTGGCATATAAACTGAAATTAGATCCTAACTTCCAGAATTTAATGAAAAAGCTGAATTTTGAGATGTGATGTTTTACATGCATTATACATAAATCTGAGAGTTATTCCTTGCCTGAAGTATAGATCTATTGGATAGTGTATAAATAACAACAATAAGTAGCTATTTATCATCACGTATATATCATTACATATTTATCTAGTGTGGGTGATGTTCTGTTTGGCAGTATATCTTGTTTGTTGTGTTCATCACAAACAAGAAGCCGTCAGTACGTGTTATTCTGCTAATGCTAAATATATTATTGGTTTAAAGTACATGTCTGGTAAACTTAGTGATGATGGGGCAATCAGAGGTCCAGAAACCCTTGTGGAATTCTGTGAATGTAAGAACAAGTGAATATCTTGTATGCATTTCCTGTGGCATTCTGTAAATGTAAGAACAAATGAGTATCTTGTATGTATTTCCTGTGGCATTCTATGAATGTAAGAACAAATGAGTATCTTGTACTGTATGTATTTCCTGTGGCATTCTATGAATGTAAGAACAAATGAGTATCTTGTATGTATTTCCTGTGGCATGATCTGTAAATGTAAGACACAAATGAGTATCTTGTATGTATTTCCTGTGGCATTCTGTGAATGTAAGAACAAATGAGTATCTTGTATGTATTTCCTATGGCATGATCTGTAAATGTAAAAACAAATGAGTATCTTGTATGTATTTCCTGTGGCGTTCTATGAATGTAAGAACAATCAAGTATCTTGTATGTATTTCCTGTGGCATTTTGTGAATGTAAGAACAAATGAGTTTCTTGTATGTATTTCCTGTGGCATTCTATGAATGTAAGAACAAATGAGTATCTTGTATGTATTTCCTATGGCATGATCTGTAAATGTAAGACACAAATGAGTATCTTATAAGTATTTCCTGTGGCATTCTATGAATGTAAGAACAAACAAATTTCTTGTATGTATTACCGTACCTGTTGTTCACCTGTATCAGTCTGATTGAAGACATGGTGATTCTGGTTTTAACATGTTTACAAAATAATCTTTGAATCACAAATGTTATTATCATTACTAAGATATTTTGAAATTTAGCAGCTATACATAGTGATCTTAAAGTACATTCCTGGTCAAATTGACAGGAATCTTGGCCGTTTTTTGCAGATATACAGACATTATATGTAGATATACATTGTATACAGACATTATATACAGATATACATTGTATACAGACATTATATACAGATATACATTATATACAGACATTATACATATTTGCATTTTAAACAGACATTATATACAGATATACATTGTAAACAGACATTATATACAGACATACATTGTATACAGACATTATATGTAGATATACATTATATACAGACATTATATACAGATATACATTGTATACAGACATTATATACAGATATACATTATATACAGACATTATACATATTTGCATTTTAAACAGACATTATATACAGATATACATTGTATACAGACATTATATACAGATATACATTGTATACAGACATTATATACAGATATACATTATATACAGACATTATATACAGATATACATTATATACAGACATTATACATATTTGCATTTTAAACAGACATTATATACAGATATACATTATATACAGACATTATACATATTTGCATTTTAAACAGACATTATACATATTTGCATAAACAGACATTATATTGTATACACAGACATTATATACAGATATACATTATATACAGACATTATACATATTTGCATTTTAAACAGACATTATATACAGATATACATTGTATACAGACATTATATACAGATATACATTGTATACAGACATTATATACAGATATACATTATATACAGACATTATACATATTTGCATTTTAAACAGACATTATAGACAGATATACATTGTATATAGACATTATATACAGATATACATTATATAAAGACATTATATACAGATATACATTGTATACAGACATTATATACAGATATACATTATATACAGACATTATATACAGATATACATTGTATACAGACATTATATACAGATATACATTATATACAGACATTATACATATTTGCATTTTAAACAGACATTATATACAGATATACATTGTATACAGACATTATATACAGATATACATTGTATACAGACATTATATACAGATATACATTGTATACAGACATTATACATATTTACATTTTAAACAGACATTATATACAGATATACATTGTAAACAGACATTATATACAGATATACATTATATACAGACATTATACATATTTACATATATACCAGTACTGACATAGCAATTAAAACTGTAATACATTGTGATATACATATTTAGCAGACAAAAGTCTTAAAATAGGTCATTAAAATGAATGACGAAAACCTAAATGATCAAGTTTTTTAAATTTGAATAATACAGTATGTAATATGACCGTCACGTTAGTGAGTTTTCATTTTTATCACTCAGATTTGAATATCGTTCTTTTGACTGTTTGAAGAGCAAATCTTTCTACTGTATTTTGATACTGTTTTGCCTAATTGTAAATATCTTATGTCAACATACCTTTTACAAACATGAACTACCTAACACAAGATAGACCATTTAGCTATCACAAGATTTCTGTTTATGTAAAGTATTGAGACAGATAAGGAATATACTGTTAGCGTTATACTCAAAATGGAAACGGATAATTATAGGTCAGATCTGGACAGGAATGATCTGCGGCAGGGCAAAGGATATTATGGTGGTGCAGGGCATGGCCTATGGTCCGTAAGGGAAGAGTCATCACATGGTCCACCATTGGTGAGTTTGATAACTGTGTAAATAGTTGAGTTGCTATAGTTGTCGTAACTGTCCCAAGGATTGGATTGATAAACAGTTTGACAGAAGTCATTTAGCTTTTGTCGTCGTTATTATAGACATTGGGATATATTAGTATATTTTTTATGTCTGTCGTGATCTGTAAGGAGAGATTTGGTTTAATTTTAATGTGTCTTTCTACTCTTCACTTTACAATGGTTTGCCTATCATTTTGTTTCAATACTTCCTACTGTTCTCACGCTAGATACTTCAGTTTTCATGTTTGTACACATATGAAGATAGTGTTTGATTGCCACTTGTTCTTGTGAAAGGTCTTTTACTCGTTGCATTGCGTTAAAGTTGTCTTAGAAACAGGCTACCACCCTATATATATACCTTACTGAAATGTTTGTAAACACATTTATAATGACCAATCAAACTGCCTTTTTTTTTGGGGGGGGAGGGGGTTAATCTGGATTATTCAACTAAACTAGCAAGGTTTAGGGATTGAATCAAGGTCATTCAAAGACTTTTTAACACATTACAAAGCTCTCTAGGTCGGGCTAAAACATTTTAACATATTGCCAAACTCTCTAGGTCGGATTAAGGCTTTGTAACACATTGCTGAGCTCTCTATATGTCAGACTTAGAGTAATTCAGGACTGCTAAATTTCTGATTCTCTCCATCCTAGTGAACATTTACCCAGCTCATCAGGTTGGACTAAGACTCTGTAACACATTGCCAGCTCTCTAGGTCAGGTTAAGATTTTGTAACACATTGCCAAGCTCTCTAGGTCAGACTAAGACTTTGTAACACATTTCCCATCTCTCTGGGTCAGTCTAAGACTTTGTAACACATTTCCCATCTCTCTGGGTCAGTCTAAGACTTTGTAACACATTTCCCATCTCTCTGGGTCAGTCTAAGACTTTGTAACACATTTCCCATCTCTCTGGGTCAGTCTAAGACTTTGTAACACATTTCCCATCTCTCTGGGTCAGTCTAAGACTTTGTAACACATTTCCCATCTCTCTGGGTCAGACTAAGACTTTGTAACACATTTCACATCTCTCTGGGTCAGTCTAAGACTTTGTAACACATTTCCCATCTCTCTGGGTCAGTCTAAGACTTTGTAACACATTTCCCATCTCTCTGGGTCAGTCTAAGACTTTGTAACACATTTCCCATCTCTCTGGGTCAGTCTAAGACTTTGTAACACATTTCCCATCTCTCTGGGTCAGTCTAAGACTTTGTAACACATTTCCCATCTCTTTGGGTCAGTCTAAGACTTTGTAACACATTTCCCATCTCTTTGGGTCAGTCTAAGACTTTGTAACACATTTCCCATCTCTTTGGGTCAGTCTAAGACTTTGTAACACATTTCCCATCTCTTTGGGTCAGTCTAAGACTTTGTAACACATTTCCCATCTCTTTGGGTCAGTCTAAGACATTGCCAGGATCTCAAGGTCATACATAAACTTTGTAACATGTTGCAGAGGTCTCTATGTCTAACTTTGACTTTTCAACACATTGCCAGCTCTCTAGGTCAGACTAAGACTTTGTAACACATTGCCAGCTCTCTAGGTCAGACTAAGACTTTGTAACATGTTGCCCAGCTCTCTAGGCCAGACTTAGATTTTGTAACATGTTGCCCAGTTCTCTAGGTCAGACTTAGATTTTGTAACATGTTGCCCAGCTCTCTAGGCCAGACTTAGATTTTGTAACATGTTGCCCAGCTCTCTAGGTCAGACTTAGATTTTGTAACATGTTGCCCAGCTCTCTAGGTCAGACTTAGATTTTGTAACATGTTGCCCAGCTCTCTAGGTCAGACTTAGATTTTGTAACATGTTGCCCAGCTCTCTAGGTCAGACTAAGACTTTGTAACACATTGCCAAGCTCTCTAGGTCAGATTTAGATTTTGTAACATGTTGCCCAGCTCTCTAGGTCAGACTTAGATTTTGTAACATGTTGCCCAGCTCTCTAGGTCAGACTTAGATTTTGTAACATGTTGCCCAGCTCTCTAGGTCAGACTTAGATTTTGTAACATGTTGCCCAGCTCTCTAGGTCAGACTTAGATTTTGTAACATGTTGCCCAGTTCTCTAGGTCAGACTTAGATTTTGTAACATGTTGCCCAGCTCTCTAGGTCAGACTTAGATTTTGTAACATGTTGCCCAGCTCGCTAGGTTGGACTTAGATTTTGTAACATGTTGCCCAGCTCGCTAGGTTGGACTTAGATTTTGTAACATGTTGCCCAGCTCGCTAGGTTGGACTTAGATTTTGTAACATGTTGCCCAGCTCTCTAGGCAAGACTTAGATTTTGTAACATGTTGCCCAGCTCGCTAGGTTGGACTAAGACTTTGTAACATGTTGCCCAGCTCGCTAGGTCAGACTTAGATTTTGTAACATGTTGCCCAGCTCTCTAGGTCAGACTTAGATTTTGTAACATGTTGCCCAGTTCTCTAGGTCAGACTTAGATTTTGTAACATGTTGCCCAGCTCTCTAGGTCAGACTTAGATTTTGTAACATGTTGCCCAGCTCTCTAGGTCAGACTTAGATTTTGTAACATGTTGCCCAGCTCTCTAGGTCAGACTTAGATTTTGTAACATGTTGCCCAGCTCTCTAGGTCAGACTTAGATTTTGTAACATGTTGCCCAGCTCTCTAGGTCAGACTTAGATTTTGTAACATGTTGCCCAGTTCTCTAGGTCAGACTTAGATTTTGTAACATGTTGCCCAGCTCGCTAGGTTGGACTAAGACTTTGTAACATATCGTAGAGCTCTCAAGGTCAAACTTAGACTTTGAAATATGTTCTTGAGCATTCAGCATTGAAATCACAATCTCTTTCAGATTTAGATATTGATACCAGAATGCATTGACCTACATAATATTTTATGTAAAACGGTACTATATCAAATGATTTTACCTATAAATTCTAAAATGAATCTATGCAGTTATTATCTTGTAAATGTAAATCACAAAATTTTAACAAAAAATAGCTCACTTGTCAATACTTGAAAAAAAGGTCGTGACTACAAAAAGTGATAATTAGTTCAGGTGAGATTTGAAGTATTTACCTGCCAAAAAACTGACAGATATGAGTTTGATCCATCTAATCACTGTTGCCATTATTTGTTTAATTGCTATAGTTACGGTGCTTTGTAAGGGGTCAACACAGGCTAAAAATCAAAGAAACAGGTGTTCTAGGTGGAGACCACAATGTGGGTAAAAATTAATTTGTGACACATAAAGACACCAAAATATCATTCAGAATTTATCAATAGCAATAACAGACATATGTTATTTATAAATAATCCATTGCACATTTAAAGAAGGAAAATAATTGAAACTGAAGTGCTGAAGGATGGGGAAAACATGAGGATGACAGGAAAAATGCAGGAGTGGCACATCATTCAAATGTTATGTATACAAGTAAATACAGTAAAACCTGTTTTAGCAACCACCTGTGTATAAAGACCACCTGGTCATATTGTTGTCCCCAATAGTACCATTTGTGTACAAATCAACCTCTATATGAAGATCACCTTTCTATAAACACAAGTGTTTTTTGTGTCCCTAAGGCGGTCTTTATATACAAGTTTCACTGTATGTACATTTTTGAAAAACATACAACAATTTGGGGATACAATGTATGCTAGTCTTCTAGCATTCAATGTCACGAACATGTTTGTTGGCAACACTATCTACCAAAGGGGAAATAACTGGAAGAGCAGCGTATACATGTAGTCCTGTGGGAAAACTGATCATTTAAGAATAGTGCCCTACTGCCAGGTAAAGTTGCCCGTTGTCAAGAGAGATAGGATACTACACTGATTAGATATTATGTTTTTAAATAATCTGAATCCAAGAATCTAACATGTGATGTACTTTGTGTATATATACCGCCCTTCACTGCAGTCTTAATGAAGTAACTAAACTAAAGCCCTCTCCTAAGTACCAGTACATCAGCTAAAGCTCGCTTCTAAGTACATGAACAAAAAGCTCTCCTCTAAGTACCAGTACATCAGCTAAAGCTCGCTTCTAAGTACGTCAACAAAAAGCTCTCCTCTAAGTACCAGTACATCAGCTAAAGCTCGCTCCTAAGTACATAAACTAAAGCTCTCTTCTAAGTACCATTACATAAGCTAAAGCTCACTTTTAAATATGTGTCATTGGTATATCTATAATGATAAATAATGGAGATAAATGGGATGTATACAACACAGGGAGGAATGTAATCATGTCATACGGATAGAGTGATGTATTACAAAAATCAGATTAATGGCCTTCACAGCTCTTGCTTGTATTACTATTATGTTGGAGAGGTTTGTTCCAGATTTATGGCTGCCACAGCTCTAGCCTGTATTACTATTATGTTGGAGAGGTTTGTTCCAGATTTATGGCCATCACAGCTCTAGCCTGTATTACTATTATGTTGGAGAGGTTTGTTCCAGATTTATGGCCATCACAGCTCTAGCCTGTATTACTGTTATGATGGTGGGGTTTGTTCCAGATTTATGGCCATCACAGCTCTAGCCTGTATTACTGTTATGTTGGAGAGGTTTGTTCCAGATTTATGGCCATCACAGCTCTAGCCTGTATTACTGTTATGTTGGAGAGGTTTGTTCCAGATTTATGGCCATCACAGCTCTAGCCTGTATTACTGTTATGTTGGTAGGGTTTGTTCCAGATTAATGGCCGTCAAAGCTCTAGCCTGTATTTCTGTTATGTTGGTGGCGTTTTTCCCAGATTGGTGGCCATCGCATCTCTTGCCTGTATTACTTTTATGTTGGTGGGATATGTTCCAGATTGATGGCCGTCACAGCTCTAGCCTGTATTACTGTTATGTTTGTGGGGATTGTTCCAGATTTATAGCCATCATAGCTCTAGCCTGTACTACTGTTATGTTGGTGGCGTTTGTCATAGATTAATGGCCGTCACAGCTCTAGCCTGTTCTACTGTTATGTTGGTGGCGTTTGTCATAGATTAATGGCCGTCACAGCTTTAGCCTGTACTACTGTTATGTTGGTGGCGTTAGTTATAGATTAATGGCCGTCACAGCTTTAGCCTGTATTACTGTTATGTTTGTGGGGATTGTTCCTGATTTATGGCCATCACAGCTCTGGCCTGTATTACTGTTATGTTGGTGGGGTTTATTCCAGATTAGAATAGCCATCACAGCTCTAGCCTGTATTACTGTTATGTTGGAAGAGTTTGTCCCAGATTAATAGCTGTTACAGCTCTAGCCTGTACTACAGTTATGTTGATGGCATTTGTCCCAGAATAATGGCTGTCACAGCTATAGCCTGTATTACTGTTACGATGGTAGAGTTTGTCCAGTATTAACGGCTGTCACAGCTCTAGCCTGTATTACTGTTACGATGGTAGAGTTTGTCCAGTATTAATGGCTGTCACAGCTCTAGCCTGTATTACTGTTACTATGGTAGAGTTTGTCCAGTATTAATGGCTGGCACAGCTCTAGCCCACTTCCTGCATGGTTATGATTTATGATCCATGACTGAGGTCAGTTTTAATGACCAAACAGATACACATTTATTGTTCTTTGATGATAATATTTGTCCAATCAAAGAAAGTAAGAACTTAGTTATTATCATATAGATCAGTCACTTTTGCACACTCTTTGGAAGTCTGACATATTTCCGTTTAGTTCATTTAGAACTTTTACTGTGTGTCAATATTTACTTTATAAAACTTTCGGAATATTGTGAATTTGATATGTGCTCATGTATGATATCTAATCCATCATTATCAGAGGAAAATGCCATGTCATCTCAGTCGCAGGTACATCAGGTCTGTATCATTTTGCATGTAGGAATATCCCATGTCATCTCAGTCACAGGTACATCAGGTCTATATCATTTTGCATGTAGGAATATCCCATGTCATCTCAGTCACAGGTACATCAGGTCTGTATCATTTTGCATGTAAGATATTCCATGTCATCTCAGTTGCAGGAATGTCAGATCTTTATCATTTTGCATGTAGGAATATCCCATGTCATCTCAGTCACAAGTAAGTCAGGTCTATATCATTTTGCATGTAGGAATATCCCATGTCATCTCAGTCACAGGTACATCAGGTCTGTATCATTTTGCATGTAAGATATTCCATGTCATCTCAGTTGCAGGAATGTCAGATCTTTATCATTTTGCATGTAGGAATATCCCATGTCATCTCAGTCACAGGTACATCAGGTCTATATCATTTTGCATGTAGGAATATCCCATGTCATCTCAGTCACAGGTACATCAGGTCTGTATTATTTTGCATGTAAGATATTCCATGTCATCTCAGTTGCAGGAATGTCAGATCTGTATCATTTTGCATGTAGGAATACCCCATATCATATCAAATACAAGTTCATTAGGTCTATATTATTTTACTGTATTTTGGCTAGAAAAATTTGAATTTGAAAATAAATTATTTCTTTTTCATAAATATAGTTGATGACAAAATGATAATCAAGGAAAGGGGCATAACTCTTGCACATATCAATAATCTTTATATGCCCACTAATGGGCCTAATTATTTAGTGATAGTCTATTAATTCAGTGATTTGATATTCATATTCTTGTTGTGTGATAATATTATCCTGAGTCGAGTTTCTGTGATGTACCATCAATCATTATTGTTGTTGTTGTTGAGTTTTTGTCCTTTAAAATCTATGCTAGTTCTTTACACTGTTTATATATATATATATATATATATATATATATATATATATATATATATATATATATATATATATATATTAAACTAATTAGATTGAAATAAAAATAACTATCTATTACATGTTTTCAGATTTTAGCTATTATTTAGCAGATCTTAATAAGGCTTCCCTCTCTACCAGGAAGCTTTCAAGTTATTATCTTTGTTAAATTAGTTTCACCCCTTTCCCCCAAAAATATAAAAATAATTTTTGTACTCTGTTGAAGTTAATGAGTTTATACAATTGTATATTGTACATATATAATAGACAGGAAGTAATCTTAGAAATCTGTCATATCTATCTGGGTAAAGGGGAATAACTCTAAAAGTATATCTTACTTTCAAAGTCAGCAACACTAAAGTAGTTTGCTGTTGTATAGTCCTATTTTAACGATCTAAAAGCAGTTTATACCGAGGTTTTCACCTCTAAGCGACTGATGTTCATTATACAATGAGGGAGATGTATTTCTGTTGACAGACAAATTTATCATGACAAGTTATCCCATGTACTCATAGAAAATATATATAATACTTAGTATTAGATTGAAGTGATATTTTTTGTTTTAATTTAAATTTTTGATTTTAGTTTTGAATAGACAGTTATTGTACACTTAAATCTACATGTATTCTATTTGGTTGTCTGCTAATATCTTAAGTTACAGTGATATTTGTATATAAATACCTTCTTACAGACACATCAAAACAAGTCTTTATAGAGAGGTGGTCTTTATAGGGACGTGGTCTTTATAGGGAGGTGGTCTTTATGTAGAGGTTGATTTGTACACAAATGGTACTGCTGGGAACAGCATAGTCATTATGACTAGGTGGTTTTTATACACAGGTGGTCGCTAAAGCAAGTTTTACTGTAGTTGTTTTGTTTGTTTTATATCTGTTTTATGCCACACTCAACAATTTTTCAGTTATTTGGTGGCGACCAGTTTTAAGTGGTGGTGGAGAGAACCCTCATATAGAAAGCTATTAGGAATGTCAATACTAACTCATTTACCCCTACAGAAACATTTTGACTGGCCTAAGTCTTTGATTACTGAAGAGTCCATTTTTTTTCAGGGGTTTATGAGTTAAGTATTTTTGTTGGCTGTTGATATTTATACATCAGACAAACATGAAAATAATGTGTTTGGGTTCATTATAATCAGTTCTATTAATCTGCTAATTATGTTTTTACAAATGATATTGGTTGGATTTTGTATGCTCTCCTTGGAATAAGTGTTTGTAGATCGTCAAGTTTTTAGGCCAAAGGCTATTGGTGATCTATTGCGTTTTGTCCGTCATCATCCGTTTTATACTTTATATATATTACACATTTTCTTTTTCTTCTTTGAAAAACCTGTGGGCCAATTTTAACTACACTTAGCAGGAAGTATACTATCCCCATATGAACCTGCAGCAAAAGTGCTAGGACACAAATGGGGCAAATGAACATATTATTGTTTACATCCCTCCATTTGACACTTCTGTGTAGGGACACGACCTCTGCTGTGATATGTGAATAATTCTGTTTTTTGTTAGTCAGAGTTATCTCCCATGCCAGCAGGTATCGATTGTGATGTCATGTCTTTACGTGAGAAAACAACGTCAGTTTCACACAAACATATGACGTCACAATTGATAACTTTATTCATTTTACACACAAAGAAATGACATCACTATCGATACCAGCTACAATGGGTGGTAACTCAGGATAACGAAAATACCTAATACGTATACAGTAAACTCCACTTACATGTATTAAGAAGTTGAAAGGAGATAGATTTAAACATCGTTACCAGATTCCATTATTTGGATTCATATACAACAATGTAGTTTAATTTAAGAAATGCACGGGGAAGAGATATATCCTCACTAAAATTGTTATTTCGTTTTATACGGTCTCACTAAAACCAGTATTTTGTAATAAATGATCTCACTAAAACTTGTATTTCATTATATACTCTCTCAGTTTAAGCAGTATTTTGTTTTATTCTGTCTCACTGTAACTGGTATTTTGTTATACATGTTCTCACTATAATAGGTATTTTGTTATATATTGTCTTACTATAACCAATATTTCCTTATACATGGTCTCACTATAACCAATTTTTCATATTACATGGTCTCACTATAACTGATATTTCATTATACATGGTCTCACTATAACTGGTATTTCATTATACAAGGTCTCACTATAACTGGTATTTCATTATACATGGTCTCACTATAACTGATATTTCATTATACATGGTCTCACTATAACTGATATTTCATTATACATGGTCTCACTATAACTGGTATTTCATTATACATGGTCTCACTATAACTGGTATTTGATTATACATGGTCTCACTATAACTGATATTTCATTATACATGGTCTCACTATAACTGGTATTTCATTATACTTGGTCTCACTATA
Source organism: Atrina japonica (assembly GCA_030159075.1). NCBI lineage: Eukaryota > Metazoa > Mollusca > Bivalvia > Pterioida > Pinnidae > Atrina > Atrina japonica. The sequence goes on along the minus strand of BROG01000006.1, from coordinate 1,221,394 downwards.
ACCGATTTTTCATAGTACATGGTCTCACTATAACTGGTATTTCATTATACATGGTCTCACTATTACTGGTATTTCATTAAATACAGTCTCGTTGTAAGTGGAGTTGATTGTATTTTTTTAGTTTGATCTGAGAGTAAACCATCACTTTAATGATCTCAATGAATTCAGAATTGAAGAGTGATTAACATTCCAGCTGTGTTAATTTAATATGATTTGATTTTTTAACAGACTGTTTTGTAAAAACAAATCTATATTTACATGTTACACCTACACATATAGACATGAAACATCTGGCATGCTTTGTTCTATTTCAGTCAAATGTTAGTTTTTAAGTGATTATATGATTTTCTGTCTTTGATACACCAAGACATCGGTTTCCACAAAGTCTCCACCAAGGTATGTCTCTGTTTGAACGTTATTTCATGCCACACTAAAAAATCTTTCAGTCATATGATGATGACCAGTTTTTAATGGTGATGAGAGAACGTGGTTTCCAATGTACTCTGGAAAAGTCACCCCTGGCTCACAAAATCAGCATAGGTTCCATCCGAGCTGGAAGCTGTGCAGATTAAGGACGAGAGACTTAGATTAAAACTTGCTTCTCTAACTACTAAGTCACAGTGACCTCACTTTATAGACGGACTTGGATCAGCATCATGCTTACATTCCCATTGCCATTAAAAACAGGGATTGGCTATAAAATTTATGGGTTTTTTTTTCAATCAGTTGTCAGGAATTGATTGTAAAACTATAGGAAAGACAGTAAAAAAGGGATAAGATAATAAAAAGTTGAATCAGAATTTTGTAAGATAAATAAGAACATGTCTGTCTCCAACTTCTATAACTGTGTCGCAGTCTGATTTAAGTCACATCAATACTAAAGCTATCATTTTGACATCGGAACCCAGACACGGTTTGACATGAAGACCCAGCTGTCAGTGCAGCTTTCGGTGACTTATTCCTTGTTTTTGTAGTGAAGAACCAAATGTGTTGGTATTTAAGGGATTTTATTTTTGTATTTCACCGGCTGTTTCTTTGTTGATCAAACTGTTTAAACATTAACCTGTTATCTGCTCTCAATACATTACACACAAGACCTTACATAGAAAATGAACATAATATAAATATTGATCTATTTGGCAGTATTGGTTGGAATCAGTACAACATTTAGGTATTTTAGATCCAGCATTCTCATTATAGACCTCTGCATATTTTAGTACTTAACTATCATTAAATAAATCAAAAGCACAGAATATTACAAGTGTCCCATTTTGTGGTTGATGCTTTTGTTGGTTTTTGAGGGTTTTTTTCAAGTTTTTGTTGTAGTTTCTTGCCTCAGAATTATTTTAAAAATTTGTTCTGTTTATTTTTTTTTTTTAGCGCAAAGTGGCAAAATTTCAGATTTCTGAACTAGATAAAGCAAAGCAAAGACCAAACTCTGTACATGTATTGTCCTTGTTATAATTCTGATTTGTATGTATTTTCTGTATATTGTGTTATAAACGAATAAACGAATTGAAATGAAGTGCATGATAACAATTGGTTGTATAAGCTATGAAATAAACATGTTTATAAATTGTTGATGGTTATGTAAGAGGAAAGGCTAGGAGATTTTCAATGATGTGCCAACATTTTAAGAAGAACCACTAACAATCTTCTTTAGATCAATTAATATGTAAGCACTTCCAAGCTGTTTGGCTCATAAATATTGTATATCTACATGTAGTAAATGTTAGCTCTCTGGTTTAGATCTATCGATGTCTAGAAGTTTTGTTAGTCAGCATTATTCTGAATAAGATAGTTAAAGTTTCCTGTCAAGATTGGTCTCCAGTGATTAAACATTTTCCGTAAATTTATTGAAAGTATTGATCCACTGTGATTTTAGTGAGTCATAATGTATGTTTTCACGATAGTAAGAAAAAAGAAAACCGTTTATCGTAGAAAAATCGGTCAGTGTGATTTTGTATCATATCATATGACTTGAACACTATAGTGATGTAATATCAAATGATATTGTATCATAGTTTATGTCATATCATATAAATGACTTATAAACTATGGTTAGAGCATCGTGCTTTAAATCATGAAGTCTCTCACTTCCTGTCAGTGCAGGTTCGAGTCCTACTGGAACCTGAGCTGATCTTTGTGAGGAAGTTTGCCAGCTTACTTAGGGAAGGCCAGTGGTCTCTTCCTGGGTACATTGTAACCGAGTTCTCTGCTTTATTAATAAAAACTGGCTGCCACCATATGCCTGAAAAATTGTTGAATGTGGCATAAAACACTATTTAAATTCTCTACAATGCTGTGCCACTTAGGATGGTATAATATTATACTATACTGTGTCATAAGTTTGTTGCAGTCTCAAATTCTGTGTGTAAAATGGCTCTGTTCAATTAACCGTTAAAGCTTTGTAGATGGTCAATAACTTTTAACAATTGTTCATTTAAGATCTGAAAGTGGTCAATTACCTCACATAACTGTTCATGTAGGATCTATATGCGGTCAATTATTTCACATAACTAATGATCTAATATTTTAAGTGACCAATCATGTATACACTCTCCGTCTATGATCTGTATTGGGTCTGTATTACTTTATATGATTGTCCATCTATGATCTGTATTGGGTCCGTATTACTTTATATGATTGTCCATCTATGATCTGTATTGGGTCTGTATTACTTTATATGACTCTCCGTCTATAATCTGTATTGGGTCTGTATTACTTTATATGACTCTCCATCTATAATCTGTATTGGGTCTGTATTACTTTATATAACTCTCCGTCTGATCTGTATTGGGTCTGTATTACTTTATATAACTGTCCGTCTGATCTGTATTGGGTCTGTATTATTTTATATAACTGTCCGTCTGATCTGTATTGGGTCTGTATTACTTTATATAACTGTCCATCTATGATCTGTATTGGGTCTGTATTACTTTATATAACTGTCCGTCTGATCTGTATTGGGTCTGTATTATTTTATATAACTGTCCATCTATGATCGGTATTGGGTCTGTATTACTTTATATGACTGTCCATCTATGATCTGTATTGGGTCCGTATTACTTTATATAACTGTCCGTCTATGATCTGTATTGGGTCTGTATTACTTTATATGACTGTCCATCTATGATCTGTATTGGGTCTGTATTACTTTATATGACTGTCCATCTATGATCTGTATTGGGTCCGTATTACTTTATATGACTGTCCATCTATGATTGGTATTGGGTCTGTATTACTTTATATGACTGTCCATCTATGATCTGTATTGGGTCCGTATTACTTTATATGACTGTCCATCTATGAACGGTATTGGGTCTATATTACTTTATATGACTGGCCATCTATGATCTGTATTGGGTCCGTATTACTTTATATGACTGTCCATCTATGATCTGTATTGGGTCCGTATTACTTTATATGACTTTCCATCTATGATCGGTATTGGGTCTGTATTACTTTATATGACTGTCCGTCTATGAGTTTTTGGTCTGCTTATATATATATATATATATATATATATATATATACATGTATATACACGGTCAGTTAGTTTATAGATTTGTACATCTAAGATCTGTATACCAGTAGTTTTGGTCAACCTGATATCCCCTACACCATCATAATCTGGCTGCCACTTTACATCCGAAAAATTGTTGAAAGTGGCATAAAACACAAATTACACACACAGATAAAACAAACAAAAATCCTACAGGATTTGAGCTAACCCATTCACCCCTAAAGACACATTTGGATTGGTCTAAGTCATTGATATACAAAACAACCCATTGTTTTTCAAGGGTAGATGAGCTTAAAATAAAGTTCTTTCACAAACATACAAACATCTAACAGAGACTTAAATGATTTGTGGGGGAGGCGTTTCAGTATGAATCCAGGTATGATATACTTGTTTTGTCCATGTAACTAACAACATTCTGTTAGAATATATTACTCATGGGCCTACCCGTAGTCGCAGTCAAGCACAAGTCCCATGTCATGTAAGGCATATAGCTGACAAAAAGCCCCTCACTGCACTGGCATCAGACCATAGCACACGTCAAAATTTGTGGCACTTTAGCTAAAACTGGTGCCTTCTCAATATAAGTGGACAATTTTTCATGGGATGTAAAACAACAGTCAAGCAAAATTTGCTCAACTATGCTGATCATCACCACACACCAACTCTTGTGAAATATACTTATTTTTAGTTGATAGATAAACTGCAAAATACTATATACCAGTAAATTTTTGCCCCTGGTTATTTTTTATTATTATTATTGTTTTTTTGACTGTTTTATGACTGAAAGTATATTCACCCCATCTTAAATTAGCCCAAGATCACCATTGCATCATGGTTGGAATGTATGTCTGTACTTCACTTATTTAGTTTAAAAATTTCATATTCATTTTAAATTTGCCCTCTTATCTAACGACAAATCAGGTCGAAAATTAAACGAGAGTGAACATAAAGATATATATGTCCAGCATGGCATCATTTGTATCTTTTAGACACTGTCTTCATTTAGTGTTTGTTTGTTTGTTGTTGTTTAACGTCCCGCTCTCTTTATTTGGTGTAACATATTACAGTCAAACTAGCATTAAAGGACACCTGCCTATAAAGGCCATTAAAAAATAACCTTTGTTAGCTTTTATAAAATGAACAAACCTCTTTATAAAGACCACCTGTATATAGTGGCTACTTATTGCTTGTTCCCTTCAGTGGCCTTTGTAGATATTTTTGACTGTACAAATAAACACTTCAGAAATCTACAGCTCACTCTGCTGTAGAGTTTGTCTGAGCATCATGGAACTAGAAATTGAAGATGCTTATAGTCGAATTAAAGTCATTATTGAAAGATATGGAATGATGGGTCTGACATGATAACTTTAAGACATTTTTGGCATGGATTCCTTGTTTTTTTTTATCTTTATATCATTTTTTGTTAATTTACATCAATGCAGAAATTACTATATGCACCAGTTACAAATTTCGTACATTTTCTGAATTTTATATACATAATATCTAGAATATTATACAGTGGCATTCTTTAGCAATATTTCCCTGCTTTTAGGATATTAATTGACATGCTAAAAGAAAACTAATTCAGAATTTTATATAAGTGCAGAAATGATTTTTCTTTTTACTGATATTAATTTTATCGATTTTTTAGAGACAAATCATGTAAATTGTGTTCCAGGAAAACATAATAAAAGTTATTGATAAAGTATTATTCTAAGATTTTGATTTTCCATGCTGAGAAACATAAAACTGTAGAAACAGTAGTTGCTGTTTGTTTAAGAATATTGCCATAAAATTGTGCGGTTTTGTACAGATTTATGCATATGTACACTGACACGAAGAAGAACAATGAAGGCTTCATTATCGACTGATAGTTTTGAAAAGAAAATACCCATATCATTTTATCATCTAATCAATAGAAAAAATTGAAAGAATCCTTTGCAAGGGGAACGAACATTGGAGAGATATCTAAGATTGTTTTTTATCATTCAGGAAATTATCAAATAAATTCTGAAAATCAATGAAATTATCATTGTCCTCATAACTTTGGTACAAAGGTCATTATCCTTGCATTATGTTTACACAAAATCTATGAAGTGATATGGCTATAAAGATAATTTACTGCTGATAACTGTTAAACAATAGACAGTAATAACTTAATAACTAAGAGGCATTACATCTATGATAACAACATGATATTTCAGTGTTTCTGTTTGGCTGTTACAAATAAAAAGAATTATACTTCTGTCTAGGTTTAAACAGCTGTCCTGTATAAAGTTCTGTCTAGGTTTAAACAGCTATCCTGTATCAGGTTCTAGCTAATTAAAACAGCTGTCCTGTATCAGGTTCTAGCTAATTAAAACAGCTGTCCTGTATGAATTAAGTACTGTCTATGTAAAAACAGTTGTCCTGTATCAGATTCTAACAAAGAAAAAACAGCTGTCCTGTATGAAGTTCTATGTAAAAACAGCTGTCCTGTATCAGGTTCTAGCTAAATAAAACAGCTGTCTCATTTGAATTTCTGTATTTTTGTTTTTGTCAAAAAAAACTTGTCCTGTATGAAGTTCTGTCTATGTGAAAATAGCTGTCCTGTATTGGGTTCTAGCTAAGTTAAACAGCTGTCCTGTTTAAATTTCTGTCTTTGTTAAAACAACTGTCCTGTATGAAGTTCTGTCTATGTAAAAACAGCTGTCCTCTATCAGGTTCTAGCTAAGTAAAATGACCGCCCTATATAACGATCTGTCTATGTAGAACCAGCTGTCCTGTATCAGGTTCTATAAGAAAAAAGCTATGACTGTCTATGTAAAAAACAGCTGTCCTGTATCAGGTTCTAGCTAAGTAAAATGACCGCCCTATATAACGATCTGTCTATGTCCTGTATCAGGTTCTAGCTAAGAAAAAAGCTGTCCTGTATGAAGTTCTGTCTATGTAAAAACAGCTGTCCTGTACCAGGTTCTAGCTAAGTAAAATGACCGCCCTATATAACGATCTGTCTATGTAGAACCAGCTGTCCTGTATCAGGTTCTAGCTAAGAAAAAAGCTGTCCTGTATGAAGTTCTGTCTATGTAAAAACAGCTGTCCTGCAGTTCCTGTACCAGGTCTATGTAGCCAGCTGTCCTGTAAGTAAAAAAAAAGCTGTCCTGTATAAGTTCGTTGTGTAAAAACAGCTGTCTATACCAGTTCTAGAAACAAATGACTGCCCTGTATAACGTTCTGTCTATGTAGAAACAGCTGTCCTGTATCAGGTTCTAGCTAAGTAAAATGACTGCCCTGTATAACGTTCTGTCTATGTAAAAACAGCTGTCCAGTGTCAGTGTCTAAATATCTAAGTAAACGTAGCTGTCCTGTATAATTTTCTCTATGTCAAAAAGCTGCCGTGTATGAAGTTCAGGTTTTGTCTCAGAAAACAGGAATTATATGTCATGTTTTGCTCTCGGATAATATTTCCTGTATCATACTTTTTCTTAGTAACAAAGGATTTCCTCTATCATGTTCTATCTCAGTAAAAGCAGTTATGATTTAATGATGATGCTTTAGTGGCCATTAAGGTCCCTAGGTAACTTGTGCCAAGGTCATGTTAATTTGAATTTTGACACCTGAGTAATGTAGAACTAATATCCGTTCCTCTTTACTTATTGATGACAAATAATTACATGTATGCTAACAGTCAATAAGGGATCATTATCCTAAATCTACAACAGTAGGAGTTAAGTAACCAAATAATTAAACAACACATGCTAACTGTCGAAGTCATTATTCTACCATATCTCGGTGATTTGGGCATTTTTTCTGTCGTCTTATGAAAAATGAAATAATTTCCATCAACACAGCAGGGAGATAACGGATATCATAAACAAAGTTAATACTCTACATTATATGTTGTTTATCGATAATGGAAGAAATGTTTCTAAAAAGTAGATACAACTTCAGTGACATTCCACACAGAGACATGGTGTCATAAAAATCAAATGGTTGTGCTGTCAAAGACATATGACGGCGTCAAGAAATACCAATGATTTTTCTGTCAGCGTCTTCGTTGAATTATCAATTTATTCCAAGCGAGGTGTTTTATTCGAGATAATTTCCTTAGATAAGGGAGAGTCAACATAGTACTATATATATCATAATGACTTGTCGAAGTCTTGGATAAATAGTCATCTAAGTCATACAATTTTCAACATTTACATCCTGTATATCAACAACAACAACAACAACAACCACCGAATCATAGAAATAAGAATTTACAAACTTGTCTTCCATTTTGGTTCGTTGGCTTTTTGTTAGTGCTTAAAAGTACATTATTATGTAGGAGATTGACCCTCAACATACATTTTGATACATTGATTCAATCTTTAAATATCAAAATTTCAACTCCAAAGCTTTCAGGAAAATCCTATGTAATTCATTAGTTATTCAGAATCCTGGTGCCACTCTAAGAATGCATACTTGTAGAGCATTAATATGGGATGGTGGGCCACTTCAAGATGTAAGACTATGGGGATATGAAGAAAGAAAAGATTAAGAAAATGAAATTTGTAATTCTTATTTCAACATTTTTATCAGCAAAATGGTAATATACTACTAAAGTTATGTAGGATATGAACAATCAAGGTATTTGGAATGAAAGATTATGTAAATAAACAGATGCATGACGTGCTATTGTGTGTCCAAGCAAACCTAGAAAGTGGTTTTTTGAAGTTTTAAATTAATGTCAAAGAAACCATCAAATTATCAATAAAATTGCAGATTTATTTATAGAAGGTCAAAGTCGTATTTATTTTCGCATTTCAGTATGAAGGAGACCCTCCAATACTCGAGATCGAGATCGTAGTTAAACCCTTAATGATATTCTGATCTCCATTTGCTAATGGTAATGTGATTGTTTCATAGGAACAGTCTATTAATTTTAATCGGGTATATATAACTCATCACACTTAAGTCATCAAAGACACCAGATTGAAAATACTGGGGAAACACCTCTGCCCTTGAATCAACTCCTCTGTTGACATGCACACAAATATGTTGTAAGTAAACATACTTAAAAGTCATGAAAAGATTCACCAGTATTGTAAAATACTGGGGCCACCCACCTCTGACCAGAAAATATTCAACTTTCCTGCTGTTGACCCTTATACACAGGTTTAATTTAGTTGAAGTAATGCAGTCAAGGGTTTCAAAATTTCCAAGACAGGTGTCTTATATAGAGGTGGCTGCTATAGCAGGTTTTACTGTATTTACTTGAGGTTGAAACATATAATCAATGGAGCCAAGAGTGTATAACTCTGGTTATGTCTGATGATAGTATAAAGATGTGAAGACATATTTACCAAATACAGTGAAACTGGTATTTAAAGACCCCCATAGGGGCACAACAAAACCATTCTTTATAGTGAGATGGTCTTTATACATAGGTTGATTTGTACACAAATGGTACAGTTGAGGACAGCAAAACAGTCTTTATGACCAGGTGGTCTTTATACACAGGTGGTCACTAATGCAGGTTTTACTATATTTATAAGCAAAACACTTTCCACAGTTGCTGTGACACTCAGTACACTGATAATTTGATCTTGCTTATGTAAGTACAGGTCTACCAAGATAAAGAGACACATCCGGGTTCTGTCGGAATCCAAAACATTGCAGTCTATTTTCAAAAACTAGGGATACACAGGCAAAGCATTTTGCCTTGCCCTGTTTCCATACAGTACTGAAGTTCTAATGTTTGTTGCTGAAAACTAACCTGTCACCCCTGATATGATTTAATTTAGACTTGCTCTGTTTGTAAACATATCCCATTTTATCTTGATAGAACCAAATGAACCCATCAGGTGCTCTACGTTAGATGACTGTGTGTATCATTTCTCTTACCATCATATTTTCACCCCAGTGTATCCTCACTAAAGTATGAAATCTTGTAAAATAATGCACTGAATAATGTTATTCTCAGTGAAGAAATATTTTATGATAGAAAAAGTGATACCTGTAAACAGAATTTTATGAATTTCCATGTGAAGACACTTGTATATGTTTCTGGAAAGCAAGTGCAAATGGCTTTCTCACTCAGTTGGATATCTTAAGTGGCAAAATTTATGATTGTGTTTTAAAGGTACTACAGGTATTTCACACATTGTGGTATGTTAGGTTGAAAATTGTGTTTTCGCTCAAACTTAAGTTTTGGTTAGAGAGTTGATCATAAATTGCATCAATTTACAAAACAATATACAGTGAAACTTGTGTGTAAAGACTCACTTGGGGACACAACAAAACCAGTCTTTGTAGGGAGGTGGTCTTTATATAGAGGTTGATTTGTACACAAATGGTACTGTTGGGGACAGCAAAAACCAGTCTTTATGACCAGGTGGTCTTTTATATACAGGTGGTTGCTGAAGCAGGTTTTACTGTAGATTACTACAAACACTATAAATCGCCATTTTCTCAGCATGGTTTTTGTAGTGTTTATATAAAGAACTCACAAAGTGCCTTAGAAAGTAGAGTTATATTTTCTCCCTTGTGCATCTTAACTCATTTACCCTAATGACACATTTGGCTGGCATAAATCATTGATTTACAGAAGAATCCATTGTTTTTCAGTGATGGTTGAGTTAATTTGGGATATTCTTTTTAAACGATGCAATAAAGGAAATTTTTTCAGGTGACAGAAACATTTTATGAGTGAAAAAAAAACCAAGAATATAAAAATTTCATGAAATTCTGTGAATAGAAATGTTGTTATTCTAAAAATCGCAATAATGAGTTTTCATTGTAGTGTAGATAATCTCCCATTTTATTTGTTTTCTTTCCATATTTTCCATAGAATCTATTAGTTCCGTATCAAGTACTTTTACAGTGTCTATTAGTTCCGTATCCAGTACTTTTATGTTCAAAAGAGCCCATGGAAGAATGATATAAAGCCTACATAAACACTAGACCATTAAACCATTACACTTCAATAGTACTAGATTTATTGCCTTTTGGAGGATTTTAGAGCCAGTCATGAACTAATTGTACTTACATTTTTGTTCTTTCAAGGACGTTATGGTTCATAATAGAACAATATCATTTATATCTTCCACAACTCTCGACAACTTTTTGTAACAACTGTGTGTTGATGTCTTTAGGACCATGTAGTTTGGGTGTTATGAGTACATGTTGATGTTTCCAGAACCATTTGGTTGAGGTGTTACAATTGTGTATTTAGGTCCCTAGGGCCATGTGGTTGGGGCATTACAAGTATGTGATGATGTTTCCAGAACTATTTGGTTGGGGTGTTACAATTGTTTATCTAGGTCCCTAGGGCCATGTGGTTGGGGCATTACAAGTATGTGATGATGTTTCCAGAACTATTTGGTTGGAGTGTTACAGTTGTATATTTAGGTCCCTAAGGCCATATGGTTGGGGCATTACAAGTATGTGATGATGTTTCCAGAACTATTTGGTTGGGTGTTATACGTGTGGATTAATGCCCCTAGGGTCATGTGGTTGGGTGTTACAAATGTGTGTTGATGTCTTCAGGCCCATGTGGCTGGGGCATTACAAGTATGATTTCTCCGGGACCATGTGGCTGGAGCATTACAAATACTGTATGTGCATTTAAATTAGTGCACTCATATTCTAGTGCTCTAATGTGGTATAGACTTATTAGCACAATCTTAAATTTGCGTAAATAATTTCATTAGCGTTGTGGTGTATACAGAATGACAGGATGGAGAAATTTTAGCGCTGCCCTTAGATTAGTGCAGTGACTTGAGCACTAAAGGTGCTTATATTACATACATGTATACCGTTAAAAGTAAGTCTCCAGGACCACGCATACAAGTATGTGTTGATGTTCCAGGATGTCTAGAGCATCCTGAGGACCATGTGGCTAGGGCATCACAAGTATGTGTTGATGTCTCCAGGACCATGTGGCTGGGGCATCACAAGTTTGTGTTGATGTCTCCAGAACCATGTGACTGGGGCATCACAAGTATGTGTTGATTCACCAGGATGTCATCCAAGTTTGTGTTGAGAGGACCATGTGTGGCTGTGTTGGCATCACAAGTAGTTTGTGTTGATGTCTTCCATGTGGCTAGGGCATCACAAGTATGTGTTGATGTCTCCAGGACCATGTGGGGCATCACAAGTTTGTGTTGATGTCTCCAGAACCATGTGACTGGGGCATCACAAGTTTGTGTTGATGTCTCCAGGACCATGTGGCTAGAGCATCACAAGTTTGTGTTGATGTCTCCAGAACCATGTGGCTGGTATGTGTTGATCACCAAGCATCACAAGTATGTGTTGATGTCAGGACCAGAACCATGTGTGGCTCCAGGACCAGCAGCATCACAAGTATGTGTTGATGTCTCATGTGGCAGAACCAGTTTGTGTGGCTATGTGGCTAGAGCATCACAATGTTTGTGTAGAGCATCACAAGTATGTGTTGATGTCACCAGGACCATGTGGCTAGAGCATCACAAGTATGTGTTGATGTCTCCAGGACCATGTGGCTAGAGCATCACAAGTATGTGTTGATGTCTCCAGACTGGGGCATCCATGTGTGACCAGGACCATGTGACTGGGGCAAGTATGTGTTGATCACATGTGGATGGGGTATTTGTGTTGATGTATCCAGGACTAGAGCATCACAAGTATGTGTTGTGGCATGGGGCATCACAAGTTTGTGTTGATGTCAGGACCAGAACCAAGTATGTGTGGTCTGGGGCATGTGGCTCACAAGTTTGTGTTGATGTCTCCAGGAGCATCACATGTGTGGCTAGATGTGGCAGCATCACAAGTATGTGTTGATGACCATGTGGCTAGAGCAGGACAAGTATGTGTTGATGGCTGTGGGCATCACAAGTATGTGTTGATGTCTCCAGGACCATGTGGCTGGGGCATCACAAGTATGTGTTGATGTCTCCCAATGTGGTTTGTGTGTTGATGTCTCCAGAACCATGTGTGGGGCTCCAGGGGGCTAGATCACAAGTTTGTGTTGATGTCTCCAGAACCATGTGGCTGGGGCATCACAAGTATGTGTTGATGTTGATGTCTCCAGATGTCTCCAGAAACCATGTGACTGGATGTCTCCAGGACCATGTGGCACAAGTTTGTGTTGATGTCTCCAGGACCATGTGGCTAGAGCATCACAAGTATGTGTTGATGTCTCCAGGACCATGTGGCTGGGGCATCACAAGTTTGTGTTGATGTCTCCAGAACCATGTGGCTAGAGCATCACAAGTATGTGTTGATGTCTCCAGAACCATGTGGCTGGGGCATCACAAGTTTGTGTTGATGTCTCCAGAACCATGTGGCTGGGGCATCACAAGTATGTGTTGATGTCTCCAGGACCATGTGGCTGGGGCATCACAAGTATGTGTTGATGTCTCCAGGACCATGTGACTAAAGCATTAGGGTCTAAGTCTTAATGGATCTTGGGAGAAATTTTGAGACTGTGTGTTAGTTTACTGGTAGAAAGTTGTTGGTAAACAGTTTGAACCTTTCTGTATTCTGAGCTGATAAGAGGAAAAGTTCACCAGTTTACATGTAAATACCTGTATTATTTACCTGTTTACATTTTAACCACTTCCCCATCAAAACTGGATACTACAACATAACTAAAATATTTGGCTTAAAACACCTTTTCAACTTACAAGTTGAACACCATACCAGTATACCAGAAATCCAAAACTTTGCAGATCATTAAATCAATTACATTTACTAAGTTACGATCATTAAATTAATTACATTTACGACATTAGTATAATGTTGCAGTTCCCTTGATAGATAAGAACTTAATTACAGCTTTTTACTTTTTTTGTTGTTGTTGTTATTGATCATTGATAAACTGTTGTTTATTTCCAATGCTTTACTGTAACAGCAGTCTGTTTTATTAGGTTAATTACAAGCTGAAGGCTAATGGCTTGTTTTTACGTATAAAACTGATACCATCAAGTAACATTAACCTGTAAATGAACTTTTTTACCCATTTCTGAATTTGAAATTGTTGATTTATAGCAAAAAAAAGGAGAGACATTTTGTCTACCCACCTATACGGTTACATATTTAACACATTGACCCCTGTGATGAAATTTAGACTCATCTAAATCAATAAATAGTATGGTCCACTGTCATAATTTAAGGGTGAACAGGTTACATATATTTATGAATGTAAAATTATTGCAGAATTTAGATTCTAAATCAATCACTTTTGATTTCTGACAGTGGACTTTACCCTTCTTTTAAATAGATAAGTTCAAAACATTTAAAAAAAATTCACTGGATCTTCTGAAAAAGTTTCTATTTTAAATTCTTTCAAGAACTATTTGACTTGCAATTGCCAGGTATCTCTTGAAAAATTTTAGATTATCGGAATGAGAATTATTTTGAGAATACTTGGAACAGACAAAATGGAACCATATTTTAAATTAAAAATCATTATTTCAAGAGATTGCACAAATGAAGCTTATTTGGAACCTGTATGAGTCTCCATGTGAGAGACTGTGTAAATTAGATCCTTGAGTAGAATGAAGTTATAAATTTGATTTAAATAACAAAATTAGTTTTTAGTAATATGGAGTATATAGAACAATGATGTAAGAACAAATCCATTTTATATAACATGTAAGCCTTTATCAGGAAAGATGTTAAACCTAAGTAGTAAATGCAGCTTACATGTAATTTATCTCATGCATTTATGTGCAATACATGATTACATGTATCAAATTAAAATTTATCAAAGTGTTTCCTAAAACTTTAATTAGGAAAGGTAGAAAAATTCACCTGAATGGTCAAAGGCAGTCATTTGGAAAATGTTCAAGGTGATTTGTAACATGTTGATTGCAAATTATAAGAATAAACATGTTGATGATGAAGTATGGCTTAGTGAAGAGTTTGGAATAACCCTTCCAGTATATATCTATATGTTACGCATCCATCCATTATGGTAGTATGTACATAGCTGTTTACCAATGCAGAAATAAGGAAGTACAGTAAAACCTGTGTTTAGTGGACAGTTGCTGGACTAATCCAATTAATCTGCTATAGAGAGGTGTTCGTTAAATGAAAGATGACCAATCACTACTAAACATTCCTATTAAATATTCACATTATAATCAATGCAAATCATTCTTGTAATCCACTGTTACGATGCAATGCAAGGAAAAAAATATCAAGCAAAAACACAAAGTGATTGATTTGAAGGAGTGTTCCCCCGAGGGTAGAAGTCGCGGCATACAGCTTAGTAAGAAATTGCCTGTGGTAATGGAAGTCCATCGTAGGAAGACTGACCGCTAATTCAAGTTTAAAAATACAGAAATTATGCATATTGGGGCTAACAACTTTATCTGTTGTCTGGGTAAAGGAGGTGTCTGTTTATTTAAAACAGATGCCCGTAGTCTTATGTAACAATGTAAATCAGAACCTAAACAAATTGTCCGTTATTTTAGGGGGTCCGCTGTATTAAGATGTGCCATCATGGCAGGTTTTACTGTAATATTGATGAATCTAAATACAGTGAAACCTGTATATAGGGGCCACCCAAGGGACCAGAAAATATTGACTTTTATGTGCAGGTGATCCTTTTACATGGGTTCAATTTAGTTGAAGTAAAAAATGTATGCAGTCAAGGGACTTAAAAAAAACAGGTCCTTATAAACAGGTAATCCTTATATAGAGGTAGTCACTATATCAGGTTTTACTGTATTTACATTGACTACATATGGTTTGTAGTATAATTTTGGGAATTTTCTTTCTAAAGGTCATTTGTTAATTTAACCACTATGTGAAAATCTCCATCTTTACAAGTTGTTGTATACAGGCTATGTTAGTATCTTGACTCATTTACCCCTAAAGACACATTTGGACTGGTCTAAGTCATTGAACACATTAGATGCCGCAAGCTGTGCCACACTAACTAGCTGTGGCACAAAGTGGCAGGAAAACAATAAAAAAAATATGCAATAATGGTCTCATCCAGCAGGTATAGACAAATATCAAAACATAAAATACCTGTCACCAATCAAAAGTCAATTACAGAGAAGACATTCATGTGCCCTTGAAGTTTGTTTACTGTTTTGGAAAGGTTTCCTTTTCTTGTGCGTGAACTTTTGTATTCCCGCGGGATATTGGTGAGTCTTGTCTTAAACTACCGTTATTAACACTTGGAAAATCAGCCTATATGTATTGATTTCATGACATGAAACTTACACTTCTTTAATCGGAGAAGACATTTATCTCGTTTGTATCCATGCTGTTGACGGATTATGATTTAAGGGATCAAGATACCATTGTTTTGCAGTCGATTTTAAAAAATTTAAGTGATTTTTATTTAGAAATACACAATATTCTTGTCACAGTTTTGAGTTAGAATTTTCTCAATCTAATTAACAAGTTCGTTCATTAATATATTGACCTTTTATTAATTAATTAATATTTTGTGAGAGAGCAAATCAAATTAGAAGTCTGAAATTTATTGTTTTAGTGTAAAGAATGTCCTAAATTGAACTTTTCTGATTCTTTGCTATTACACAATATTTTAGCTCTTAATATGTAACTGGATCTTTTTCTCATGCTCATCCCTGATCATTTTCTCATGCTCTGTCATGCTCATCCCTGATCATTTTCTCATGCTCTGTCATGCTCATCCCTGATCATTTTCTCATGCTCTGTCATACTCATCCCTGATCATTTTCTCATGCTCTGTCATGCTCATCCCTGTTCATTTTCTCATGCTCTGTCATGCTCATCCCTGATCATTTTCTCATGCTCTGTCATGCTCATCCCTGATCAGCTCATATCTGATCATTTTGTTAAACTCATCCTTTATCATTTTGTCTTACTGACTGAATCAGAATTGTCCAATTATTTATTTATTTATATATATATATATTGTATTCTATTTCCTTGATGTAGCTGACATGATTTTTTGTACAGAGGTGACATAGACATGCATGTTTTGTGTACAGTTATTCTACCATCTTTTTACCAGATGTGTTTAATTATCAGATACCGAAATATATCACCATTGCTGGAAAGATATTGACTTTGACAATAGTACACTACAGTGC
Organism: Atrina japonica; assembly: GCA_030159075.1. Classification (NCBI taxonomy): domain Eukaryota; kingdom Metazoa; phylum Mollusca; class Bivalvia; order Pterioida; family Pinnidae; genus Atrina; species Atrina japonica. The sequence goes on along the minus strand of BROG01000006.1, from coordinate 1,204,825 downwards.
AAAAAGGTAAACAAATATTTACCTTCCAATAGTAGAGATATCACATCTTTCCTTATTACTTCTAGTATTTTAACCCTTTCAATCCTACAGGCCTTAATAGATTGGTCTTAACTATAGGAAAGAACACACCATCTTGATTTTCAGGGATGAAAGGGTTAAGTCAGTTTTGGAATTTTGATTAAATACAGTAAAACCTGATTTAGTGACCACCTGTGTAGAAAGTCCACCTGGTCTTAAAAACTGTTTTTTCCTGTCCCCAATAATACCATTTGTGTATAAATCAACTTCTATATAAAGACCACCTCCGTACGGAGGTCTTTATATTCAAGTTTCACTGTATTTACCCTGCCATTTGAAAATATAAAAATCTTCAAATTTTTGGAAGGGATGATTTTATAAATAGATAAATTGATTAGGTATGAATATTTTATAATTATTCCCATGTTATAGAACATAAGCTGTAGTATTTTGATATCAAATGAATCTCTTGGTCTTAGTTTTAGTCTTTCAACAGCTATCACCTTTTACGTGAAAGAAAATTTCTATAATTCCATCTCTTGGTCTATATAATAGTAGTCTAAAATATCACCGAATTAATGAAATCTGCTCAAATTTCAGCAACATGTAGGTTCACCGAATTAATGGAATTGACTCAAGTTTTAGTAACACATATCGCTTTACTACAACACTTATAGAAACTGAACAAAGATAATGAAAGCTGATAATGATGATTGTGAAAAAAGAATTATTTAATCAAAACCTAACAAATTCTTCAACATCTAAGTGTAGCAGAAAATCAATTGATCTAAAGTAGCTAACTTTGTGATATTTGTGTTAACACAGGAACAAAGCTCACAGAGAGAAGATATGTTATCACACGACATGTTATGTTATTTAAATGTGTGATAACTAATCAAAATGAATGATAAAAACAATAGCAGCGAGAGAAATATGCAATATTTCATTCTATAAACACTATGCCACATTTCTGTAAATGCAGGAATGATGTATGTTTTCAGTTCGGATTAATCTTATTACGCGTGATAGATGGAATTTTGATTTAATTTAGAACAACAGTATTGCAAAAACCTCGGAAAGTGTCTTAGATGTGTTAGCGTAAATTTATGTGTTATTAACCTAACCTATACTAAGGTATACGTGAATACTTTCAATAAATAAATGACATGTGTACAAAGAACCCCTCCCTCATTAAGAATCTATTTTACCCTTATTTATCATTACCATATGTTAATTTTCATCGGTTTGGGTAATATTTCTTCACAAAATAAAAACTCCATGTAACAACAATAACAACGAAAAAGAACACCATTGTTTTACTATTATCTTTCACTACAACACCTACAGACTGGGGTCAGAATTTTTTTTCATAATTGACTCATGAACCAAAATGAACATGATTTCAACTGATCGGAAACATAGAATTTGTAACTTTCATTGTGACCAATTTGAATCATGGTCATATATTTGTCACTTTCATTGTGGCCAATCACTATCCTGGTCATAGTTGTAACTTTCACTGTAGCCAGTTAGAATCAGTTTCAATATTAATTTCCTCTGTGATTTGTAGAGATTTAGATGGTTTTGGAGTCCACTGTTTACAAAATTTTGTGATAAATCAGAGACCGGGACGTTAATGTTTATATGCCAGACTTGGTTCCATTAAATCTTTTCATTCATTCAGAATGCCTCCGTGATAGTCTGCACTGATAAAGTACAAATATAGTTTCATTTTCCTCAAGCAAGATTATATGCTTTTATAATAACTCTAACAAATGTCGTTATTAAGTTTGACAATTTCATGAGATTCTGGGGGAAGAATTATATCAAAATGTAATAATCTTAATTCAGTTTTATATCACAAACTGATACAATACTCCAACGGAAGAAACTGTCGTAAATGCCACTTTTGTTTTAAGTAGATTTAATCCAAATTGATTACTCACAAAGCAAGATTGCATTTGTATTAGCTATTGAATCTCTGGAGTAAAAAAAATGAAAAATTTTTCTACTGTTATTTGAATACAGTGGAACCTGTGTTGAGAGACCACCCTTTCCGACTCAGAAATGTGGTCTCAAAACAGGTGGTCTCTCAAAAGAGGTTTATGAACAGAGATAACTGAATGGTTTTCAGAAAGTGGTCTCAAATGACAGGTGATCGTTCATGACAGTGCTCTGTCAAGACATGTTCTACTGTAGTACATAAATGAAGCCATCCTTAAAAAAATTGTTGGTTTGCTATAACGCGACTCTGATTTTTCACCATGAGTAGGTAGGTTTTGATTTCTTTTTTAAAAACAAAAACTGTAAACCATATGCATTTACAATATAAGCAAAATGGGAACATATCAGAAAACTGGTGGAAAAAAAAGTTCCGGAATGACGATAAAAGAAATTTGAGTTGCAGTGAGTAGGTCACATTACAGCAAACCAACAATTTTGTATGCATGGCCCAATCATCAGTATTTTAATGTCACCACTTGTAGAGAAGTATACAAAATATAAACCTATACTATACACTAGCATCAAAATAGTGAGATTTCTATTTTACATGGGTGTGACATGGGTACTATAGGAATTTTCCATCCTATCATACAGGGCTGAAATAATGCCCCATTGCCAATGCAAAAACAATGCATTTCCCGCCAATTTACAGTCTAAATTTCCCAACTGAAGTCAAATGACAATGAATTTTAATTCAATTGTATTTTCAAATAGTTATGTGTATTTCTAGATTTCCCAATTTCAATAAAATGTTGCAAAAATTCCCAATTCAGAAAGCCCAGGCCCCATTCCCAAAAGAGGGTAGAAACTCCCTGTACTATGACCATTGACATTAGGTCTTAGTCCAGCGGGCCTGTGATTTTTGATATCTAATATAAAGGGCTAAATCTGGAAATAAACATAACAGAACTGACCTGAGTTCACTACAGGAAGATAAAAAAAGCTGGCAGAAATGTTTTGGGCTGAGACTGATTTGTGGCTCAAAATTTGTAAAAAGACATGGAAATATGAATAATAAAAATAAACGACAATTTTTATCAATAACTAAGAACTGTTACTACCCTTGGTATGTGTATTATTAAACAATGAAACTGAAATTAACAGTGACAACAGGAAGTTTAAATATGACGGAAAATTTGAGGGTGGCAAAAGAAAAATTCCAAGTAAGGTATGCATGCAGCCATACTTGTAATTAAATGGTGTTTGTTGTATATATATATATATACATTGAATTTAATGCATTTATAGTTATATAAATCTAATATATATGCAGTCGGATAGTTTGCAAACATTCCATTGTAATGAGTACTTTTTATGTACATGTATCGCTTGTTCCAAATGATTCATGTACAATAAAGTGTATAAACAATGTCGTTGCAAAGCGAGTATCCGACTGCGAAATTATATTACAAACAAATGTTAAATGTTTGTAAATAAACTCTTGTCAGTCTTTATTTTCTTCACGGTTGAGATCACAGGTAAAAATAATTGTGTCAATAAAACAATTACACCATCAATTGTTCTCTGATCTGCACTGATAGGTGATAGGCGTCAATGATTTGCCTTACCTTTACTGCAGTAGTAATGTTTATAAAACAGGTTTCGTTAGAACTGAACTGACATTAGAATACAAGCTGTGTACAAATGGAGAAAAAGATAATTAAATAATTAAAAAAAAATACACATTGACAAGTTCCATTAGGCTACATTAGGTGTATCTTTGAATTACTTCAATTTTTTGTGATAGCTTTAGACATTTTAGTAAGATTTTTTTTATAAAAAGGCATTTTTAAAAATTTTGAATCAGCAATCTTTGTGCTTTTTATTTAAGCAATGCAGAATCTAACTCAGAATCAGATACATTCAGGCATTTTGTACATGATCAGTGCATTTTACGACATCACCGATTTACTATATGCGATCAAAAAAATAATTGTGCATCGATTTTGTAAAGTGATGGCATGCTTAAAAATTATCAGTGTATTTTCTTACTGGTACAACTTTAATAGGAAAAAAATCATATTGTAAAAAGAAAATTATCAGTTTTGTTTTCTTGTTAGTGCAATGTTTATTGTTAAAAAAAATCTATAATTGTAAAAAAAAAGAATATCAGCTGTAGTGTGGCTGGTACAAACAGAACCAGCTGATAGTTATTTTGATCTAGAAGTAGTGTTTTCAATGCAAAACCTTGATCAACATCAAAACCTTTTTGTAAATATGTGCTTACCCCATAAATGTTTGTGCAATGTGATTTATGATAATGTTGCATTCAAAAGAAACAAACTTAAAAGAGCTGGAGTTTCTAGATTCAGCTGTTGTGTGAAATCATGGTGTCATAAAAAAATGGGTCAGGGTAAGGGTCAAAGTTCATAATTACAGTGGAACCTGTCTTGAGACCACCCCCATCTGCCACAGTAATGTTGTCTGTCAAGATAAATAGGTCTCTCAAAAAAGGTTATATCTAAAGGATTATTTAAGTACACGCACAGGTACCTGAAATTCTGTCCGTATATTGATATACAAATAATTTACATAGCTTGCCCTCTGGAACGAGGAGGTAAATGATTTGTATATCAATATACAGACAGAATTTCAGGTTCCTATGTCACATAGTTTCCAAAATGTGGTCTCAGAAGACAGGGGGTCTCTCAGGACAGGTTTCACTGTATTTTTCCACGGTGTTTTACACCACCATCACTTCAGTTGTACTGTGGTGACCAACTATAAATGGTCAGGGAGAAAAGTTGGATACAATGAAAACTAGAGGGCAAATCTAAAATGAAAGCAATTTAATTTTGCTATATTCGATGTCAATGACAATTACGCAAAATTAAATACCCATGAATAAAATAGCTTACACTTATGAAGTATCAGAAAGACAATTCGTATTCAATCTTGCACGAAATTTTATACCAGTGAATACGATCCATTCAGAAAAATTCGAAATTTTCACCCCATGAAATTAAACAACTATAAAGTATGGTGATTTACGGCAGATTTTAGACGGGGTGAATATGTTTTACGCCACCCATTTGTTTCACTTATCAGGATACATCAACAACAATAGATGAAAAGCCCCAAGCCCCCCCTGAAAAGCAATGGACTCTTCTGTAAATCAATGACTTAGACCAGTCCAAATGTGTCTTTAGGGGTGAATGAGTTAAGTGTTCTTTGATGTATAATAAAATTTAGCCCAACAAGAGACTGGTTTTAATTCTCATTTTAAAGACTCAAGACTTTCACAATTTATGTAGAGCGCTTGTGCAAAGAAACAGTCACTTGAACATACTTCTTGTTTGAAAAAGTCTTTGGTCTGACCTCAGTTTGAACCAGACTCCTCCAGCTTGTAAGGTTGATGCTCAGTCAATAAACCATCAACTACCTAACTTATCTATCATGAAAAGCTCAGTGTACAACAGGTCATGTTATGTTTTTACATTCTTGATAAAATCTACATTATTATTCACTATCATATGTAAGTTCAATTTTCTGAAGTTTTAAGTGCATTAAATCTAGATATGAACCTCACATGATACATGATGTTTGTGTTTATCACGATTGTTTACATTCTGACAAATAATTTGTTTAAACTTTGTTTTCTACCACATAAATGACAAAGATATGAAAAATTAGCAGATTAATGAACAGGTCTTGTAAAATATCATGTCTGTGAAGTTAGAATTGAATGTTGACTCAGTATAACCACATCGGCCATGATTTATGGTTGACTCAGTACAACCACATTGACCATAATTAACTGTTGATTCAGTACAACCACATTGGCCATAATTAACTGTTGATTCAGTACAACCATTTTTCACCTTAATTAACTGTTGACTCAGTACAACCACAGTGACCATAATTAATGGTTGATTTAGTACAACCGCATTAGCCATAATAACCATGTAACTGTTGACTCAGTACAACCACACTGGCCATAATTAATGGTTGATTTAGTACAACCGCATTAGCCATAATAACCGTGTAACTGTTGACTCGGTACAACCACACTGGCCATAATTAATGGTTGATTTAGTACAACCGCATTAGCCATTATAACCGTGTAACTGTTGACTCAGTACAACCACATTGGCCATATTTAACTATTGACGTAGTCCAACCACATAAGCCATAATTAACTGTTGGCTCAGTACAACCGCATTGACCATAATGTACGGTTGACTCAGTACAACATGCTGAATAGGCTACTAGCAGGGAAATATGGTGTCAAGTTATTATCAAATAATAATGAACACATCTATACAAATGAAAAGTTGGTTGACATTTTGTTGATGTATATTTGGATTTTTTGTAGAGAATTCCTCAACCTCCATACATGTATCTAATTATTATTGGTCTAAATAATTTCCATAGGAACTCCTGTGAATGCTGTTATAAACTGTCAAGTTACTAAGTGTACATGCGCTGTATACTGTTCATGGTAGATCAAAATTGATGTGATAGAATTACCCTTAAGACATGTAGTTCTAGAAAATACATATGTTATCATTATAGATTACTATAATAGGGACAGTCTGGATCTGGAAAATACTTTCTTACTCTGCCTGGCTATGATGAGAATTGATTAAATCATCTCCGATTTCAATATAAACATGTAACTTTAACATTAGCATGCAACTGTTTTCCGTCTCTCATAAAAAGTGACATCTTTCATGCTTTGAAATTTGTCAGTCTCTTCAGTGGATCACGAAATAATATCATCGGTGAAAAATATCGGAGGTCATGCCAGCAGCTGCAGCAATTTGAGCGCAAATGCGTCTGTAGAAATAACGTAGATTGACATTTTAGTTGTATACGTGTTGAAGTAAATGTTTACAAAGAATGTTGCAATAAAAAATCGCTTACGTCAACAATTGCTCACTGCAAATAATGATCTCCTTGATTGGTAATGTCATTTCATTGTAGTAATCTTACAACAAATGTCCTAATGAATATTTATGACTGTTGACCAACAATACATCATGTGTATATTAAGAATTTCTGTGTAGTAGGGTTTGTATGTCCATTGAAATTCATATAATCTGGGCCCAATATCACTGTTTAAGAGAATGTTTGAATTCTTAAATCTAGTCTTTTCAACCTATTCACTTCTCAGCCTATCAGGTTTAAGGTTTTGACTGGTCACATTTTTTGTCAGAAAGTGTTTTTGTTGTTGTTGTTATTGTTACATATTAGAACTGTCATTGATCTAGACAGTTTCATTTTCTCCCATATCTGCAGATTCTCTACATTGTAGTGGCGTCTGTGATCGAGTGGTTAGAAGATTGTATTTTAAACCTTGAAGTCTCTCACCCATGTTTAGTGCCAGAGTTGAACTACTCTGGAGCCTTATCTGATTCTGTGAGAAATTTTGTCAGTTTATCCGTGGAAGGTCGATGGTCTTTCCCTGGGAACCAAGTTCTTGCCTCCACCATTAAAAATAGATAGCCACCATATAACTCAGAAAAATTATTGAATGTTGGGTAAAATCCATTCTAATGAACAAATGCCTACATTTTGTACATGTACTTGCATGCTAAGCCAATTTGTCTTGTTTCCTTTCCTGTTCAGGGGTTAGAATTCATCTCCTCTCCACACAGATCTATGCCTAGATAGAGGGTAAATGGTCCAAGGTGTTTGGTTTGATTACCTTCGTCAGATTGTACAAGTGTAGTGGCACTTAAAAAGCTGTTGGAAATAGGGACCACTCAAACAATGACATAAACATACAGACACTGAACATCTCTCTCCCTGCCTCACAGGTACAAGTGACAAGAGCGTTTTAAAGTACAGTGAAACTTGTAAATAAAGACCTCTTTAGGGACACAAGAAAACTGGTCTTTATGGGGAGGTGGTCTTTATATAGAGGTTGGTTTGTACACAAATGCTACTATTGCACGGACAGCAAATAGTCTTTGTGACCAGGTGGTCTTTATACACAGGTGGTCACTAAAGCAGGTTTAAGTGTAGTTTTGCTCCTTGTTAAATCAAGCCAAAGCAAGAAGTAGGGGAAATTAAACTTTGTTATGATATGTCCTGATACCAGAAAATCAGATATGTAGCCAATATGGCCCAAGAGCTATAGACATTTATCTAAAAATAACTGATAAATAGTCCCCTTGTGCCTACATTAAGCTTCTTTACATTTTTCATTCATGCTTAGAACTTTTCAGTTCAGGGTAGACAAAAGTTACATAAGCAAGGTAGAAATAGGTTATCTTAGCTAGCTTATACAGATAGAGCAATGAAAATGTATTTATTTATAAACCCAGGCCACTTATAATAGATGGACTCAGATCATTATTAACATACAGTAAATTAGATCTGTTTTGATATGTTTAATTGATTGTGAAAAAGTATGAAAAGGAACAGGACCTCTGTGTATTTCTTAGGTTAAATATAGATAGGAAATTGATTGACTATGCTCAAGGGAAAATATTTGTATGTGAAATGAATTGAATCACTGATGCTTGCAATATTTTATCATAAGAGCATAATTCACAGCTCTATGGTTTAGTTGACAGTTGATTAACCATGATGGGTGTAGCAAGCTATTATATACTTGAGGTAGTCTCATTAAAGTGTTTAATATACTTCACATCATATACCTATTGTATTAATCTACATATATTGCTATTTCATAGATGATTTTTATGACAAAATACATGACATGTGGAATATCACTTTCTTGTTTCCATAGTTACATTTTGTTAAGCAGCATCATATCAGTTGCTTTATGATTTCAGGTTTATAAAAAAAATTCAAATGAGTTTTGATTTCATATTTATGTGTTATCTTAGGTAAATTGCATTTGATAAATATCTTCTTGACACACAAGAGTAATTTAATTTATCTTCCTGTTTATATGTATTGTGTGCATGTTGGTATGTGTGTGTGTGTCTGTTTGTGTGTTTGTGTGTGTGTGCCTCTCTCTCTTTATAAGTGTGTGTTTGTGTGTGAGTTTGTCTGTGTGTTTGTGTGTATGTCTGTGTGAGTGTCTGTATGTGTTTGTGTCTGTGTGTGTGTCTGTCTTTCTCTCTCTGTCTCTGTCTGTCTGTCTCTGTCTCTGTCTGTCTGGTTAGGGTTAGGAATAAGGGTTAGGGTTAGGGTTAGGGTTAAATTAATCTTGTGTGTCAAGAAGTCTATCTTATCAAATGCTCTTCTCTAAGATAACACATCTATGAAATCTCTCTCTCTCTCTCTCTCTCTCTCTCTCTCTCTCTCTCTCTCTCTCTCTCTCTCTCTCTCTCTCTCTCTCTCTCTCTCTCTCTCTCTCTCTCTCTCTCTCTCTTCATATGATATTCAATATCAATTTTATTTGTCTCATAGTTGCTCTAGGTCCCACTATCTTTGAATTATAGAGATATATATCATCAAGCTCCGTGTGAAGGACAACGAGGAATGTAAATTCAGAAGTATTCGGTATCTTATGCTACCACTAACTACCTGTAGATCTATGTAAGAGAAGTATTCGGTATCTTCTGCTACCACTAACTACCTGTAGATCAATGTAAGAGAAGTATTCGGTATCTTCTGCTACCACTAAATCACTACCTGTAGATCAATGTAAGAGAAGTATTCGGTATCTTCTGCTACCACTAACTACCTGTAGATCAATGTAAGAGAAGTATTCGGTATCTTCTGCTACCAATAACTACCTGTAGATCTATGTAAGAGAAGTATTCGGTATCTTCTGCTACCACTAACTACCTGTAGATCAATGTACAAGTTCAGTCAGGAGGACATTAAACTTGTTTTACGGGAAGATTGACAGTTGTGTATATTTGTATGTAGGTAACACAAGATTATATGTAATAGCATATCATCTCCCATTTGTAGTCAGAGTTTTAGGTCTAATAATAAATGTCAACACTTTTGTTAACCAATGTTTGATCAGTTTGTTTATTGGGAAATACAGTTGTTTAATCATGCAAAAGGTCAAGTCTTATAGTGACCATAACTTTAGTCATTATGATTGTCACCAGAAACTGACCAGTGGGCAGCTTTTTCATGTATGTACATTTGATAATGCAAGGTATCTGTGGGCCAGTATTTACAACACTTCAAGTCATGCCAGTGCAGGTTCAAGCCAAGTACACAAGCAGAAATTCGCTGGTATTTTCTGGGTAAAATGTTAACGAGGTTCCTCCGTAGCCATTAAAACACCCCTCCCCCACCATTAAATTTTAAAACTGCAAAAAGAAAACAGACAAACTTAAGTGGCTCAATCCATGCAAGTCCTCTTTTATAAGCTAGATGACCCAAACGTACTTGATCATTTTAGCAGCAATTATATAAAACAAGGCTTTATATATATCACTGGTTGTAGTAAAGTCATTTAAGCACTTGTTTTTTATGTTCCCAGCTGGTAATTTCACTTATCAAGATGATAAGAGGATTACTTTTTATATAGTATTACAGTTATCTAGAAGTTTATAGTATTTTACAATCTTAAAGGCAAGGGCCATCTGTTAAACAGAGTTCAATTTTTCACTGGTCATGCTGTTATATAGGACTTTAATATTCATTGTGCATATTAAACAGAAAAATATACATACATTTAGATAAAGATTAAAGGTCTAGTTTTATTTAGATATAGTCTTATGTACATGTAGGTTTAGTCTTATTTAGGGCTAATCTTATTTAGGTCTAGTCTTATTTAGGTCTAGTCTTATGTCTGTCTAGGTCAAGACAGAGTCTCTTATGTTTTTTATGTAGATCTACTGGTCATCTTATGTAGGTCAAGACTTATGTAGGTCTAGTCTTATGTAGATCTAGTTTTATGTAGATCTAGTTTTATGTAGATCTAGTCTTATGTAGGTCTAGTCTTATGTAGGTCATCTAGTTTTATGTAGATCTAGTTTTATGTAGATCTAGTCTTATGTAGGTCTAGTCTTATGTAGGTCAAGACTTATGTAGGTCTAGTCTTATTTAGGTCTAGTCTTATTTAGGTCTAATATGTAATCTAGATGTAAAGTAGGTCTAGTTCAAGACTATGGTCTAGATTTAGGTCTAGACTTATGTAGGTCTAATCTTATGTAGGTCTAGACTTATGTAGGTCCAGTCTTATGTAGGTCTAGTCTTATTTAGATGTAGTCTTATGTAGGTCTAGTTTTATTTATGTAGATCTAGTTTTTAGGTCACCTGACCGAAAGGTCATGGTGACCTATAGCGATCACTCTTCGTCTGTCGTCGTCCGTCGTGCGTTAACTTGTGAACATTTTCATCTTCTATTCAAAAACCAGTGGGCCAATTTCATCAAAACTTGGTAGGAAGTATCCCCATAGGAAGCTCCTTCAAGTTTGTGAATATAAAGGGTCAGACTCCTAAAGGGGCCCCATAAGGGGTCAAAAAGGGGTAAAATTAGGAAAATCTTTAAAATCTTCTTCTCAAGAACTAACAATGGGAATGACTTAGGGGAATGTTTACAAAGTTTGTGAAATAAAAAATTATCTGATGAAAAACGGCCCCACTAGGGGGCGCTGAAATCGGGCAAAAATTCAAAGTTGTCAGATTTCAACCAAATTTGGTAGAAAGCATCCCCCAGGAAAGGCAATCAAAGTTTGTGTAAAAATAAAAGGTTCTGATCCTTTGGGGCCAATAAGGGGGTAAAAAGGGCCAAATATTGAAATCTTCTTTAATGGACTTCTTCTCAAGAATCACAAGGCCAAATTTCAACCTAAGTTGGCAGGAAGCATCTTCATGTGAAGACGCTTCATGTTTGTGGAAATTGTGGAGTTATGTCCCCTTAGATCCTCCAAAGCAGCCTAAAAGGGGTAAAATAAGGAAAATGATTAAAAATCTTCTTCTCAAGAACCAACAATGGGAATGACTTCATATTTAATATTTAGCATCTTTGGGGGAGGATTACAAAGTTTGTGAAAAAAAAATTTATTTGATTAAAAACGGTCCCACCAGGGGGCACTGAAATCAGCCAAAAATTCAAAGTTGTCAGATTTCAACCATATTTAGTAGAAAGCATCCCCCAGTAAAGGCAATCAAAGTTATGTTGTGACTCTTTGGGCCCCATAAGGGGGTAAAAGCGGGCCACATATGGAAATCTTCTCAAAAATCTGTTGGTCAATTTCAACCTAACCAGATGTGAAGACCCTTCATTTGTAGGGAGTTATGCCACCTTAGATCTGGGAATGACTTCAGTTACAAAGTTTGGAAATGAATAAATTATTTGATGAAAAACGACCCCCATTGGGGGGGGGGGGGGGGGGGGAGCGCTAAAATCAGCCAAAAATTCAAATTGTCTGATTTCAAACCAAATTTGGTAGAAAGCATTCCCAATAGTGAAGGCAATCAAAGTTTGTATAGGAGGTCAAAGTAGAATTATCATATGCATTTGAAAGTTGTAGGGACTAGAAACTCCGATTTTGTTTAAACAAACACCGCGCCTTTGATTGATGAAAAATTTTCTCCGATAATCTGCGGTTGTTTTTTATAGTGTACAAGAAATTGCATTCACACCATCTGAGTAGGGCATTATTCGCCAATTAGTAACTCCTCTGGCCTTTTCGTTATTAACGAAACAGAGATAGGAGAATTATTAAATGCCACCAGTAGCCTAAAATTGCATTGTCAATGGTGCAAATTTTGTATAAACACTGCTATAAGCCTCATGGCCAATCTGGACAGGCACAAAGGTTTCTAGAGATGGACAACATACGTGAGGAGAAATGCTGGAAGGCATTGTAGCCCTATGTCACCCAGAAAAAAAAAACAAGTCGGTGCATAACCAGACCTATCTTAATGTTGTTTATAGTGTAATAGTCTAATACTAGATTTGTTTAGTAGGTATAATAAAAATATAAAATGAATTGCCTTGCTTTGAGTGAATTTTATTGGGTAAACCACGCAATGCCACATACATGTCAATACAAATAAATTTATGTTGTTAGACATTATTCAAACACAATTTTGCAGTTCCTAAAGAGTCTTGCATGATTCCCTTTCTTAAAGTTGGCCTTAACATGTCAATCACTTAATTTAAGCGATTGTTGCTCTTTTACTCAGGTGACCGTTAAGGCCCTTTGGGCCTCTTGTATGTAGATCTAGTTTTATGTAGGTCTGGTCTTATTTAGGTCTACTCTTATGTAGGTCTAGACTTATGTAGGTCTAGTCTTATTTAGGTCTAATCTTATGTAGTTCTAGACTTATGTAGGTCTAGTCTTATGTAGGTCCAGTGTTAGGTAGGTCCAGTCTTATGTAGGTCAAGTCTTATATAGGTCAAGTCTTATGCAGGTCCAGTCTTATGTAGGCCAAGTCTTATGTAGGCCAAGTCTTATGTAGGTCTAGTCTTATGTAGGTCAAGTCTTATGTAGGTCAAGTCTTATGCAGGTCCAGTCTTAAGTAGGCCAAGTCTTATGTAGGTCTAATTTCTGACACAAGACTTATTATCTGGTGACATTTCCAGGTAAATGACATTCACGTGATAAGACAAAACCTGATGTGTGATAAAACATTTCACCTGTAAAGATGTGGTCATTACAAGGAAGATTTCCATTTTGATGTGGCGTGATTCAGTATAATGTTTCCACATTTCCTTTTGTTGTCTATTTCTGTTGGGTAGTTCCATATTTTCTATTGTGGCATATTTCAGTATGGTGTTTCCATATTGTCTGTCATCAATATTTCAGTATGGTAGTTCCATATTGCCATTGCCAGTTTTGTATTGTACAGTTATTTTAATTCTGTTCTACATGTAAAATAGAGGTATATATTGTATACAGGATGTGTTGAGTGAAATGCTTTCCCTTGGGACCCGATTCCCTTGTCAGGCTATCTGACAGTGAGGCTGATTTATGCCTGAAAAATAAATAAACAAACAATAATTTCTATTTAGGGAACAGAAACCAATCAAAACAGACTCCAAGTCAATTATCGTCAATGACAATAAGTCAGAGTTATTATAAATTAATGGTATGACTTTCATGCCAGCAACAAGTAAAATCCTCCACAGAGAAATTAGTCATCAAAAAAATCTACTGGTGCTGCAGTTCCTGACATAAACAAAATGTAAATGGAAATTCCCAAAATCTTAAAAAAAACTGAATCAGCAAACATGAACATGTATGCCTATTTGACTGTGATTAGCCAATCAATGATTTGAATCTTTGTGTATGTTTGTTTGTTTGTATGTTTGTTTATAAATGGGTGTGAGTGTGTGTGTGTTATGTGTGTGTTTGTGTGTATGTGTGTTTATGTGTTTTTATGTGTTTATATGTGTGTGTTTGTATGTGTGTGTGTGTGCCACAGTTAGTGTGTGTGTGTTTGTCTTTGTGTTGGTTTGTATGTGTTTGCATGTGGGTTGTGTGTTTGTTTGTATGTGCATGCATGTGTGTGTCACATATGTGGGCATTTGTATTTCAGTTAAGGAGTTCTACATTTCCAATGCACTATAAGCTGGATAAGCTAATAGAAAACAATTTTAATGAAAAAGATAATTTACTAGCCCAAGAGATATGACATTAGGAAATTAATTATACAACGTGTTTTCGAGCATGTAATTAATTTTTATTACAGGAACAATTTGAACTAAGTGTTGTGTAAATGTATCTGTGTTCCCATTCTTCATTTCGTAATAATCTGTTGTTAGCAATGATTCATACTACGCTTACAGCAGTTTTTTATATTTCAATTACATTGTCTGTGTGTGTGTAAATTTTCATGTATAATATACATACAGGGTTGTTCATTCTTAAAGTGTAACACATTAAAGTCTGTTTCAGCCAGTGATGCGATGTATTATTATTGAAACATACTGCAGGTGCCTGTGCCTAAAGTTATTGTCACACTACACCGTATAGTGCTACCGGACGTCAAACATATGGAAACATATGGAAAAAATGACGCAGAAAGATATATGGTGGCAAGGGGTGCTCTTGCGATCGATGTAAGGGAAGCATAAAATGTTCAAAACCCACAATGGACGCACAATCAATGCACAAAACGTACAATGAACACACGATCAACGCACATATACAGGACATAACGCTCAATTAATGGACATCATCGTATTAGTAACGGACTTGTACCGCATAAAACGTATGAGGAACGGACGAAACGTTCCTCGAAGTCTGATGAACATATTTCTACCAGTCACGTAACAGACAGAACGGGTATAAAAAATCTGAGATTCTGTTCTCATAACCAAGGGTATCCAAATGGGCATCCAACAGATCAAAACGTGCCTGGATCGGGGCAGCTTGACACTGCAGGCGAGCTCTATTGCGACACTCCATAATATGTTGATCAATGAACTCAAAACTTTCGGAAGGTCCTTATCCATACAATGCAGGAAGACAAATTAAAGTTATAATATATTTGGCAGACGACCGCATTCTAGGTGACTTGTAGCAAAATTATCAAATGAACGCTAAGAAACCCTACAATCATAGATTATTCAACATCAGTTTTGTCCAGTAGACCAATGTTTCACATCTGTTATTTATCAGTTCCTTGTCAGTTATCTTACATTGAACATACGTTACATATCTGGTAGTAGTCCGGTCATGTATTTGGTCCATCGTACAAGAACGGATGTAAACAGGACAAGTACCAAATAAGGATTGCACGAGTAACAAACAAAACGAAAACCAGCCCATTCCTACTGTACACTCTGACGAACAACTTTGTACGGTGGTGTATGTTCCAAATTTTGAACATGTTCAAAACCTTCCACGGGATGGAGTGTACAACACTGGACAAGGAATGCAGGGGTTGCATAAGAAACCGATAAGAAACATATGCGAACGTACACGAACGAAGGTTATACACAACGAACCGGATTGTTTAAAAGTTTTTGTTAAAACCTCTGGTACATTAAGTGGGGGAAACTACCGGTAGTGTGGACAGTAGCTCTCTCTCCTCCACCAATTAACATCCAGACTTGTCACTGAGGGTTTAAAACCTCTGGTAACTTGACGCCTTAAACTGCTGGTAACTTGGGTTTAATACAGATTACCAAAATTATTGTGCCTTGGTATGCTCAATGACGATACTTATGTTTGCACTCACTCTAACATGAATTACCGTATTAATAATATCCAACCCTGGTTTAAAAGTTAAATTCACAGGGAATCAGCACCTTAAGTCAGTAAGGGTCTGAAACCTCTGTTCACTGGGGTTCGATATTTCTAGTCAGTGAGGGTTTAAAACCTCTAGTCACTGGGGTTCAACACCTCAAATAATAGGGGATCTAAAACCTCTGATCATTGGGGTATAAAACATTGAGTCAGTGAGGGTTTAAAACCAATGGACAAAAAGGGTTCAGGTTTTGATGTTGAACTGTTTATGTGATCAACTGAAATACAGTGAAACCTGTATATAGGGGCAACCCAAGGGACCAGAAAAATTTACCTTTATGTGCAGGTGACCCTTATAAAGAGGTTCAATTCAGTTGAAGTATGCAGTCAATGGACTTGAAAAAACTGGCCTTTATAAACAGGGATTCCTTATATAGAGGTGACCACTATAGCAGGTTTTACTGTATATACAATAAAGAAGGGCTTTATCATGTAATAGAGGAAGGCCGGTGGTCTCTTCTTGGGTACATTATAACCGGGTTCTCTCCTTCCACCATTAAAAACTTGCCGCAACCATATAACTGAGAAATTGATGAGTGTGGCGTAAAACACTATTCAAAAACAAAATGTAATAGAATAGAAAATAGATGAGTGAGGCCAATGAGAAGGTCCATCACAGTAGAAGAAACTCGAAATAGAATCGTTACATTAAAAAGTTCAAATGACCTTTTTATTCCTCCATGGCACTTACTGTTGGTATGTAGAAGTGAAAGTTTTGTGTTGCATCGCTTTAGTTCCTGGAAACTACATCAATAAACTATCTTAATTAGCTTACCTGTACACCAAAGACCAGGTGTTTATGATCCGAATACTGATATAAGTTTGTTGTTGTCAGTGTCTTAGGTACAGTAGCTGTGTACTTTAAACGGGCATTAGCTGTGGGGTTTTTTTTTCAAAATTTTCAAAACATTTTCTTTACATTTTTTACTACTTATACAATAACAAAAAAAAAGAGATATACACAGGCATAAACATTCTTAAATTCCTATATATTTTATGAGAATTGCTTTAGAAACTGAGTTTGGCAATTATTCGTTTGCAATTGAGTAATTCAATCTTACTCTTTGTATATATGCATACGATACTGGAACTGACCTTATTTATACAAAATATAGTGGAATATCAGATTTTTTTATGCCTGTGTATAGTTCTTATTTGTTATTGTACATTAAGTACAAGTAGAAAAAATTGAAATAATATTTTGGTAAACACAGCTATGCCCCTTTAAGTCTCTCTCTCTCTCTATCTCTCTCTCTCTCTCTCTCTCTCTCTCTCTCTCTCTCTCTCTCTCTCTCTCTCTCTCTCTCTCTCTCTCTCTCTCTCTCTCTCTCTCTCTCTCTCTCTCTCTCTCTCTCTCTCTCTCTCTCTCTCTCTCTCTCTCTCTCTCTCTCTCTCTCTCTCTCTCTATCTCTCTCTCTCTCTCTCTCTCTCTCTCTCTCTCTCTCTCTATCTCTCTCTCTCCCTCTCTCTCTCTCTCTCTCTCTCTCTCTCTCTCTCTCTCTCTCTCTCTCTCTATATATATATATATATATATATATATATATATATATATATATATATATATATATATATATATATATATAGTCAGGTTACATAGTATGGAATTTAAAACATTCTATACATAATGGATAACAAAATTTATTTAGATCTTTACAAAAATCCTGTCAAAAGATATTCATATTTAATTCATGTGTATATTGTCGCAGATTTTATTACCAGTATTTTGAAATGGCTGCCTACAGTTGAAGAAACATTTCATTATTTTGGGAACTGGGAATGCAAACTGGCAACAAATAAGTCATCACTTCACTGTAGGAAGCCCACTAATTTAGCTATATCTAGATTTTCTTCTCAAAGGTTTCCTTTTCGTTTTTTTTTTTTTTTTTTTTTTTTTTTTTTGCTCGCGGCATCAGTCAGTAAATGACCTGAGCCAGAATGGAAACTGTTTGGCTGATGAAAAACAAATATATTAAATTTCCACTCTCTTTACATAAGGCAAATCTGGAGAAAATTCCAGCCATTTTTTCTTACACATTTGCAGAGAAAAAGGTCAAGAAATGGAGTATGTAGTACTCATGTTAAACTTGTGATGTTGAGATAATATGTTAAAATATACAATAAGCTTATAGTCAAATTCTATTTTTTGTAACAGTCTCATATGGTTGAGGTCAACATATGTGTAGCCGTATGTGCTACTACACTACGTGTAAAGTTTAAATTGCTCCTACTGTTATCAGTGTGGCACTAACAGACTAAGATCTATAAAGTGGATGTTTACATTAACTCTCCAGTGTTTGATTATATTTAGGTGGTCATTGTATCCCAGTGCACATGTATAAACTTTTACATAGGTTTATATCTACTACATGTAATGGTCCAATATATGAGGTAAACGAGAGAGAGTCGTAAGTACATTTAAACCTAGTGGCAGGTTATGTTGACTTTGTTCTTTGTTCCTTCGTGAGTCCATTATCTAGTGGAAGCCTGACATACAGTGTTATAATACAGTGTCAGTGGGGTTGGTATGATCAGCCATCAGCTGTGAACACACTTAGACCAGTGTGCGATTTTCAGTGGATAGAATATATGGTCAGTGCTGTTGTGTTACCATTGTATTGTGCTGGTTATACATAAAAGAGGATCACTTAATACTTTCACTAGCTGTTATTGGGAATTTAAACACTAATCACCTCGAAATTTGACATATAAATACAGTAAAAGGATCAATCTTACATTCAGGAAGCCTATATATAATAAATACCTATATTCACACCTGGATGGCAAAGGTAATTTTTTCTAGTTATATATCTTAAAGGTATATTTCTCTATTTTACAATAACTGATCTATTGATTACTTTATATACCAACTCGTATTGGTATTCAATTAAACTGACATCTTTTCCTATCATATTTAGTAATGGGTTGTGTGTTCTTATTTACTTACCATGTCATTTGTAGATGCTCAGTAGCTTGAATTTAAGTTTAATTGTTTATCAAACTGATAATAACACAACAATTTATGGTCGTACGTAGAACATGATGGGCAATGTTTTAGTTGCTTATGAATATAGATGTCCAAAATATTGGCTACAGAATGATAAATGTGTTCAATATTTAGACTGTGTCAACAATTTGAAGGACTTTGGATTAAATATATAAAGTGTATGCAGTTCTCCATGTTTGATCAAAGCTATATCATATACTTTGAACATTGTGATCTGGTACAATGGCTTTGGTTAGGATGTTAAGTGTAGAAATGTGTGTACATATTGTACAGAGATCAAATGATAAAAAGAAATGCATATATTGGTATATGTAATTGAATGAATCAATGTCTGTTATTGTGCATATGCATGTCCGGATTACATGGTATATATGTTTTTCTGACATTTAAATGTCTAAATATAGATATTTTATTTGAGCTGTAAAATGTTATTTTATGTGGAGTATGTATGCAAATATTATACCCCAAGGGTGCCATAAAACTATATTTAAAAACGATGCCGTAAATTCAACTCGTTTTAAACACGTGTGGCTATACTTGGATTCAAACATCGGAGAACAGTTCATTATGCCTACCAACCCAGCTACTTATATTTATGCCGACTTTGACAATATGCCTGTAACCATAATCTATAGTATATAACCTAAGTTGATTTTGTGAGAAAAGTTGCCCATTTACTTGTAAAACTACGGCTGGTGGTCTCTTCTCTTCTGGGTTCTCTCTTCCACCATTAAAAATAAGCTGACACCATATGACTGAAAAATTGTTGAGTAGCCTGAAACACGATTCAGACAAAGACTATATGTACATGTACAAGTGTTATAAAATGTTAACTTTACAGTAGTAATGTTTTCAATCTGATATAAGATGATGGCATAATTTATGGCTAAAAGAACCTAGATTGATCTATCTGTATATATCAAAGAAAAAAAGCTCAGGAAGAAAGTTTTGGAAATATACAATGTGACTGTCCAATGTTTGTTTGTTTGATTTATTTTCTGGTGCTGTATTCTGTCCAAACCAGACATGTTTTCAGTTATGTGGTAGAAAAGTGCAAACTCCATACCTGGAAAAAAAATACCTTCACTCCTCCATAAGTGAAGTGGTAAATACCAAAAAACAAGTGGACAAGGGGACTTAGAATTTGGTTTGAAATTCTGTAACTCAGTCACAGAGGGTTAACTCATCAACCCCTGAAAAACAATGGACTCTTCTGTAAATCAATGGCTTAGACCAGTCCAAATGTGTCTTTAGGGGTGAATGGGTTAACCTTAAAACTTACTTAACAAATGTACATATATGAAGTAGGGACCACATGGTCAGATTCTAGTGACAAAGTTAAATCTTTTAAAGTTATGTCTAATTCACACAACTTGACCTTTCTTTGCAGATTTTCTAATTGTATTCTCTGATAAAAAATACTGATCAAATATTGATTAAACTTGAAAATGTTGACTTTTAATATTGTACCCACTTGGAAATCTAAACATTATCTCTTATTAAATCTAGCATGGTACCTAACATATTAATTCCAATTGTTTGGTCACAAATGTCTTCCAAGGTTGATCAAGTGCAATTTTTCATTCTGTTTTTTATTTACAAACAAAGCGTTTATCAGCCGTAAAACACCTGTTAAACAACTGTTTTCCCTTGAAATTGTCATCGTAAACACCTTGATCATCATCGTCGTTGTCATAATCATTGTCATCATCATTATCATTATCGTCATCATCATTATCAGTATTATCAATCATATAAAGTCTGGTGTTTGAGTCAGCAATCATTTTGATTGACACCTAATTCACTCACAACACTTCGTTAACCTCTCGTAATTCACTTGGGTGCATATACAGGAACTTGTACAATGTCGTCTGACAACATCACCAGTCTGCTGGGGATCAATTTTATACACTCTTTGTACATACACACAGAAAAGAAAAATGATTCGAGAGATTTTTGAAAGTTGATATCATTTCAGCTTTTTTGTGTATCTTGATTTATCCAAAGCTGTCTTTGTTTTGCCAGAGAATTAGCAATTGGTTATATCTAAGATAAAGTGTGAAATATTTCTCCAGTACTAATTCATGACCTTTGTATAATTGTTACAAGATACATCGAAAAAAAACAACAAAAAAACAAAAAACAAGATGTTCAACATAGCCAGCTAATAACACGTCAAACACTGTTAAAACGTTATATCATACTTTTTATAAAATATTTACAGATCTGACATCAGTGATTCCATTGTGAAGAAGAAATTCTATATCTGCCTGACTCACATGTACATTTGTACAAATGTTATAGATACACCTCATTTTTACAGACACTTGCTGCTGGCATACTCTAATTGTGTTGGTGGTGAACCTAATTTTAGATCATTGATGTGTACACTTATTGTTCATTCACCTATGTTACTGGTCTCGATATGTAGGTCACACATGTTCCCATTAGATAAACTCTGATGCACATATTGTATGTGTCAGGTAAGCATGTCCTGTTTCAAGGTCAAATGAATCAAAGTAGGCATCATGGTGGAACCTAAAAGTGCTGTATAGTGTTAGACCTTTCTAATTCTTCAGTGCCAGGTAGCTTATATACATGTAATATTGTCTGGAGAAATGATGGCATCATTTGAAATGTAAAGTGAAATTGATGGCACCATTTGAAAGCTGAGAGAGTGGATAAAAGCAGTAATTTGATTACATACCCATGCGGTTAGTTTAGAATCACATAACCTTTTCAGATATAGATTGGGATATGTTTTGGAAGTTAGGTAATAAGTAATGCCAACACAATAATGAATTTGGCTCAGTTCACATCAAGCTTTCTCAGTATTCTCTTAACCGATAATGCCACCAGACTTTGGCGAAATTCCTTAATTAGTGTGTTCTTTTGGCCTAATCAATGACGACTCAATTGGTACACACTGCATTTCATCAAATTCCTTTCCTTATCTGACATATGTACATGTATATTATTTGGTTAATTTTGTCTGGGACATATTATATAGATCTCTGTTTATGTGCAATGTATCAATACTGATACATAAATTCAAAAGGTCGTCATAGTGCTCCATTCAAATTATTTTTTATTTCAATTTTAAAAAAAAAAGAACAGCAACAACAACAACAACAAAACCACTATATTTAAACATGTACCGGTAAATAAAATTCTACACACATGTACTTTAAACAACATATGGTCCATGGACTCAATAGAAATAAGGAATATTGTGTTGTTGAACCAAATTAGAAAATGGAATCATTAATCATATGAACTCAGGGTGTCTCTATCCTCAATACTCCCTATCTGTTTTACATCAAATAACATAATTACCTGTAATATGATTATAGTGTAATTAGATCTATATCAACTCCAGGGGAAAGATGGGAAGGCACATGCCACTGCCGTTAGGGAATGGATACCACTATATAGAGAAAATGTATTTTGAGAGATGACCATTTTATAGGATGAGAAAACTGTCATATTTTTTGAGTTACAATAGATTTATTTGATTTTTATTGAGGTATGAAGATATAAAGGCATTGGTTACACAATGCAAAAATATTTTCCCTGATGCAAATATTACAATTTAGATTTTTTTTTTTATGAATATACCAAGTTGTATTTTGATTTAACATCATATCCATTTAATCACGTCATGGAAGAAATAGTTAGTTGGAAATAATATAAATCTCCGATGCCTTGGGATTTCATATCTATGTTGTATATAAAGACCACCTGTCTATAAAGACCATTTTTGTCATTAGCGGCCAGTGCTGTATATTATTAGCCAGTGCCTATTAGTTATATGAACAAACATTTGCATCCATTAAGCATTTAAAGTTTTCCAATATCAAGAGTGGTTGAGATTACTCTTTAGTTGTTGCCTGACATTTTACAAACTCAGTCCAGTAATGTGTGTACAAGTAGCACATAGGCAGACAACAAAGATATCTAATGTAATATGTCACAGTTAAACATGTCATTCAATGAAAGTGTCAGAGTAAATGAGGATCTGGTCACCTTACACTTCTGCTTGGTGGCAGGAGGGAAATATTTCTTATCAAGGACACCATTCCTTAATTGGTTAAATCACCTTATTTCCGGATCCCGACATAATTAACTACCTGCACTGGTATAACCAGTCTGTGTTGCCTTTCTCCTCCCTTTCCTGAAATCTCACATCGAAAATCTCCCACAACCCCCCAGGAAGTAGCTTACTGTACCTGGCCATAAGTGAGTCACAAAAAATTTATTTAACTATATAATCGTAGTAATTTTGATTTTGTCCTCTGTATTTGGTGGACATCCAAAGTTGGAGAAAAATGGCACATTTAATAGCCCTGGAGTCTGGGCCTTTATTTTGATAATATTTTTGTTAGTTTACATCCATAGATTACTGAGGTATTGATGGTTTTATGGTTTTATTTTTATGTTCATGAATTACGTCACAGATCCATTCATTATCTTTGTAATAAACATCTAAATGACCACGCTAGAATTTTACTCTTATGAAGAATAATGTATTTCCCCTGAAATGATGAATAGGTTGCAGTGAAATTTCTGCTAAATGAGTACCAAACCCTCAACTTTCTGTGGAAGAAATTTTGTTAAAATTGGATAATTTACAAATTCTAGAAGAGTTATTGGAAAATCGCAAATTTAGTAAGGTTATAGAGTTAAATTCACTTTTTATGAATTACTTATGATTAGGTTCTATACCAGATCCAATGTACAGTATCTAATGTGAGTTTTTTCATTGATCGCTATTTTACACCAGACTCAAAATTATTTTTCATTTTCTGGTATATGTTGACTTTCAGTATGTAATGGAAAGGATTTTGGTAAAAGAAATTATTCTGCTAACCACTTGGGCAGTGGCGCTTTTTTTTTCTCTGCATGTGCAGAGTACATTTAAATATACGTTTAACTAGAAATGAATTGAATATTTATTCACATTGTTGGAATTCACATCTCATTTCATCCTTGCTGTTTAGTAAAATACAAGACAATTGCTTCAGTGATACGATGTACATGTGTGATTGATTTGAGTAATCCAATCAGCTTCTGTACATGAAATAATTAACCAAATGACAGGACTGACTGAACTTCCTAAACCTTCAAAACAAAATATTTTCTCATTTGTCAGCAGCAAGAGTAAATTTGGTCTTTTGAGAAAAGAGAATAACTTCAGTTCAGATTGAAAACGAATTCAAATGTTTGCAGCTACAAAATCTTGTCAATAATTTTCATTTATTTTGACGTTTGTTTTTACCCAACCATTAAATAACTTCAATTTCTTTTTGGGGTCTCTGTGGTCAAGTGGTTAGAGCACTCTGCTATGAAACCATGAAATCTCTCACTTCTGGTCAGCGCAGGTCTTAATCTGTTTTTTGTGAGAGAGTTTGCCAGTTTATACTTGCAGCAGGCCGGTGGTCTCTTCCCGGTTACATTGTAACCGGATTCTTTTCTCTGCCATTAAAAAATGGTCACCACCATATGACTAAAAAATTGTTGAATGGAGCATAAAATACTATTCAGATTCAGATTTAACTCATCAACCCCTGAAAAACAATGGACTCTTCTGTAAATCAATGGCTTAGACCAGTCCAAATGTGTCTTTGGGGGTAAATGAGTTAATTTCGTTGCTTACACAAAAATGTATTTTATACGTGCACTTTGATTAGTTAGCTGTCATTGGGATAAATGAACCACCCCTCTCCTCACCAGGGCCTTAAGTCCACCTCTCTCTTCAACAGGGCTGGAGTCGACATCTCTCCTCACTAGGGTTCAAAGTCAATATCTCTCCTCACCAGGGCCCGAAGTCAACATTTCTCCTCACCAGGGCCCAAGTCAACTCTCCTCACAAAAGTCAAAGTCAACATCTCTCCTCACCAGGGTCCAAAGTCAATTTCTCTCCTCACCAGGGCCCAAAGTTGACATCTCACTCACCAGGGGCCAAGTCAACTCTCTCCTCACGAGAGCCAGAAGTCGACATCTCTCCTGACCAGGGTCCAAAGTCAATTTCTCTCCTCACCAGGGCCCAAAGTTGACATCTCACTCACCAGGGGCCAAGTCAACTCTCTCCTCACGAGAGCCAGAAGTCGACATCTCTCCTGACCAGGGCCAAAAGTCAAGAAATTTACTTTCAAGTGCTCAAGGTCAACATATATTGTATTATCTTGATTACTGGTTCATATTAGTTTGTAAATCTTCAAGATGTGACTGACTAGGAAACCTACTGTAATTTTTTTTCATTCCCATAAAAGCATGTCCTCAGATCTATTTTTTCCTAGTAAAATATGCTAGTATAATACCTTGAGTATGGAACTAAAAATCTGAGTATTTTTTCTTAATTTTTCTAATGTTTTCTTCAAATGACTGGTACTTTACTTAACATCATTATTTACCATTGTCTGTTATAAATATACATGTGTCCAATTGCAGTTTTGTTACCTTAAAATTCTAAAAAGTAAGTTCATCTTGAGTGTGGAGTAAATTTGGTAACTTTGGGCCCGACACATATATTTTTGTGACCCCCCCCCCACTTCCTAGATTGAAGCATGAAGTAAATTTGGTGACTTTTGGCCCAGACACCTGAATTTTATGCCCCCCCCCCCTCTTAGATTTAAGGTCAAAGGGTCAAAGCCTTTCTCGGACACATTTCATTGGTAATGCATGAGGAGTTATTACTGGACTGCAACCATGCAGGAAAGATATTGGATATAAAGTTGGTAAATAGAGTTGCCACAGGACACCATTAACCCTTGTCCTTTTCTTTGTGGACACTTGAAGCTGTCATGTTAATTAATTGATTAAATGCTTTTTGATGTCGGAGGGACAATTGTCACTAATTATTAATGGTGCAATTTATGCACACTTCAGGCCTACGTGGACAGAATTCCACACAAATTGTGAGAGGCTAATATAGAGGCTTCTAATCTAAAATTTCAAATAAGGAACCCAGAAGGAAAAAATGGTTTGACAAATTCTAAACAAAAAGATTTAAAGACATAATTATTTTGAGTGAGACTAGATCTAATGTCAGTATAAACACAACATATTAATTAACTCTCAGTACATTGCATCCCTAAGTCCTTAGCCATGGTCAATATTTATGACACTTCAACCCAGGCTAGTGATGTTTCCATGTAGAAAAATAATTTTCAGAGTGCTGTAAAACGTTGAAACAATTATTGTTTAGAGTTAAAATCTGCCATACAAGTGAATTTTCCTTTTTCTTCTTACACATATACATGTAGGGTCTACCAGGCAAGAGTGGCACATATGTGTTCAGTCAGAAACCAAAACAATATGGTCTATTTTCAAAAACTAGGGATGTACAGATAAACATATTGCCTTGTACGGATTCCATGCATTACTGAAGCTCTAATATTTTTGTGTCAACAAGTAACCTGTCGTCCTTGTTAAGATTTAATTTAGACGACCCATTATGTTTGTAAACATGTGACAATTTACCTTGGTAGACCTGTACATACATACATGTACATGTATTTAAATGATCTGACATTGAAAGTTAAAATGATAATTCACTCAATATTTTATGATTTATTTCTTTAAATCTAAATCGAGGTTAAGTCTTTGACAACTGCACAGTTCAGTTGAAAGCAATCTACAGGTTAAAATAATACATGTATTTCCATCTAGTTTTCATAAAAAAAAACCTTTGGTTTACTTTATCTGTAAAAAATAATATCACGTAATTGAATCTATAAACAATTTTTTTTTTGCTGAAACACAGATGCCCCCATGTGTGACTTAATTCAAACGAGAACAAAGAGCCGACTTGCAAATGTTGATTTTCCTGCCATCTGTTATGCATACAATATTTGTTCAGGTTTTTTATTAATTCTTGGACACTTATCAAAACGTATGAATGAGATCTTTATTGATGATAATATCGGTACCATACTTACCTTACACTTGTTATTTTTACCAAATGAATGTACAATGACCCATTCTTGTTTGGTTCCAAAGTACTGTAAAGATTTAAGTTGTGAAGGAATGAAAAAACAGACAGATGAACAGATAGACTGACATGTAGACCAAAACAATGTGCCAGATGAACAGACAGACAGATGGATGGATACACAAACAGACAGATAGACAGACAGACAGACAGACAGGTGGACAGACAGACATCTAAACCAAAACCAAAACAATGTGCCATCATCATTGACTTCGGGGTAAAGATAAAGGCCTAATTGTACATGTAGTTCAAATCAAAGTTGTCTGTTAATTATTAATGTCAGTGAGATTCTCGAAGAAATTTACATACATGTATAACTTAAGCTATGTTCATTTCACTTGACCTCCCTGTCTAAGATTTCTCACTCAGGTGTTCATCAAATCTCTTTACGTCAGGCTACATGAGTTTCACAGTACTTTTTTTCCAAGTTTAATGCACATGCATGTGTTTTTCATATTTGTAGTACAAATAGGGTAAAAAACCAACAAAATAAAATCATGTCTTCTGCACCTTAATCACACACACACACACACACACACACACACACACACACACACACACACACACACACACACAGACACCATCTTTTTGTGAATGTCCTTCATTGGGCATGGTCTATATCATTTGTTTGTAAAAGTCTTTCATTGTGCGACTATTACTCTATATCACCTGTTTGTGAAGGTCTTTCATTAGGCGTCTATATCATCTGTTTGTGAAGGTCTTTCATTGGGTCTCTCTATATCATCTGTTTGTTTCAATGTTATCTAAAGGTTCAGTCAAGTACTGGGGTAGTCACTAAGTACACACAAAACAGAACAGACAGTTATTTATAAAGTAACTGATTTGTTTTATCACTGATAAAGAACAAAACAACACACATCACATAAACATATATATAAGCATCATGGTCTGAAAATCATGTATGGAAATGCATTTCTGTCATAACCATATGTCTGTGTTTACATTAACTATATTATATACTGTTAAAAAATAATCACCATCAGCAAATCATTTTCGTAATTAAAGAATCATCACTATTGGAAATATCTACCTTATCTAAATTTACATCAGCATTAATGCATATTTGAGATTTTTTTTAATCATTTGCTTTTTCACAGAAGATGACTTGGCTATTTTTTACGAGTCATCTTTCAAGTTTGATGGTTTATGACAGTTTTTACAATAATGCTATTAACACAAGCATTCAGACAAACTGTTATCGCATTATGTTCCTCTTTGATTTCTTTCTGATGATTTTACGTAATAACAATTGTGTTATATTTAATATTTGCTATAATTTTCAGTCCTGCAGCACTTTATCATGATGACAAAAAGTATCTTCACACATCAGATTATCGTAATACAATTGAAAAAAAAAATAAAACGGCTTTTACAAAACAACAGCGAACACATGTATAGACATGCTTTAAAATACAGTGAAACCTCAACATTAAGACCACCTAACTTAGTGCCTCGGGGCAGACTTATTAGTGAGGTGGTCTCTGAAATGAGGGCTTTTCTTGACAAATATCTATTCAGAAATATTTGGGAGACTGGATATTTGTGGTTTTGTGAGGTGGTCTTCTAAGCTAGGTTCTACTGTATGTTGAATCCATTTATTCAATTTATTATAAGTCTGTGGACAGAAGGGAGATTTTCATTTATAAAGAGATGTCACTAGTCATGATTGAAGTACTACAAATTTTGACCTGTGTGAAAATGCAGTGAGAGTTCTTTCATATACCATGTCTACCATAGCAGGGGACTGAACTCTGTACTAGTCTCATCCCAACGACTTGTGAGTTACACCTCTGATACTAAACAGCAAAAAGAGAAACAACAAAATAACAGGAACAACAGTAGCACAATAACAACAACAATATTAGCAGCAATAACAACTTCAACAGAAACAATACTACAACAACAACAACAATGACAGCTGCAATAACAACACAATAACAACAACAATATTAGCAGCAATAACAACATCAACAGAAACATTACTATAACAACAGCTGCAATAACAACACAATAGCAACAAAAACTATGGCAGCAACAACAACTGCACAATAACAACATCAACAGCAACAACAACAGTGGCAACAGCTATAACAACAACACAATAACAAAAAAACAATAGGAGCAATAACAACTGCACAATAAAAATAAAAACAACAGCACTGACAACACAATAACAACGCAAAAAAAAAAACAACCCTGCCAAGTTCATGACAAAGGGGGGATTTCACATTTTCTGGCCAATTTAAGACAGCCATTTGGTTGGATATAAACTGAAGGGATACCTAAGACATCTCAAAAGTTGATCTTTTCTGGAAATTGTTTCTTATAAGTAAATGTATACCAATGATATGTTACAAAGAAGAGATGAGTAGCCAAAAACAAATTAGGGGTATATATATAACCATACTATAAATACTGTTATATACATTGTACCTAGGTCATCCCTTTCCAATTACCACTGTGATGTTTGAAAACTACACCAAGTTGGCATGTATGTTTACATTAAGGATTATCCCAACTGAATATATCAGAACTGTTACCAATTATATACCATGTAGATTTTTCCATTTAGATGAATCCAAGATACCCTCCTGCAGGGGAAACTTAGTCTATTTTAACTGCAAGTTTGATTCTAAATAGATCAAGTATAAGAAGACACATTTGGACTAGTCTGAGTCATTGATTTAGAGAAGAGTCCATTTTTTTCAGGGGTTGATGAGTAAGTACTAGACCAGTCCAGCCTTTTATCTTTTATGGATGTGAATTTGGTACCTATGCTTTGTTTAATTACTGGTCATATCTAATTAGTCTGATTACCTGTATACAGTAGAACATATGCATTGAATTCTGTACTTGACTTTCTAAAAATTGGCGTCAATGTGACAATTACATAATCTTAGATTTATCCTAACCCTATACATCACATATCAGATATGTTTGTAAAAAAATCAATTGCTATGTCATATAATGCATGTTGGGTTGACCTAACTGCACTACAAACAGATAACTCTAAATAAGTATGTGGTGCACATATGTATCATTTGGAGAAATGCACTGCACTTTGACAAAATTACAATACTCTTTGATAAGTTACTGATTATAAAACAATTATATTTAGTATTTATATATGGAATTAATCAAGAAATCTGAAGCATTCCTTTCTTGATGTTGTTTTTACATAGTTTGATGGTGCATGTAGAATCAGATCTGTATCAGGACTCGCATGTCTTATAATATATACATGTGATATTTACATAGTCACATGATCACTCTTCTCTAGTCAAAATTTTTGTATGCATAATATTTTTTTTTTTAATAAAAAAAAAGAGATTTGATCATATCTTGCTTGAAAATGATCAGTATTGATGGTGTAGGTCCTACACGTATATTCCAGTGAACTTTAAAGTAATCCCAGTAACTGACAACAAGAGGACATGACCCCAACATGTACATTTCTGTAAACTTTATTCACATCTCCAGTGCTTCATTATGACCGGTCACATGTTCTTAGATAATTGATGAGTCACATTGAGTCCTTAGGGTGAGACAACCATTACCACTGGTAAGGAAAGCAAAAAAAAAAAAACCTTTCTGTAACCACACATTTCTGTAGCATAGGTAAAAATTAATGGCATTTCCCAGCTGATGAAGTCTCCATGTGTATAAAACATTCTTCACAAACCTTAAAACAACTATGAAACCAAACCAATTTTCCTGAATGATGTTGGATCAACTGATATTGACACGATTTAGAACAACCATACATTTTGTACAATAGCCTATTTGTTTGTAGAACAACTGTATTGTTTATCCTACACTTACATCCTCATGATGCCCCCAGGCAGATGTGCAGTTGTATATTACTACATGACCAAGATAATTCGGACAAGTGACCATTCTCTCCTGTCTATCTTATAACAAAGAGGTTTATAGATATCATCATAACGATGGTCATCATTTAGAGCAGCAGTAAGAAATCAATTGTCAGATCAAGAACTGACCACTGATGCAGAAAGTATAATCTAAATTTAACCTAAATCAAAAACTAATGCTGACCACTGATAATATAAAACCAAATTTGATCTATATCAGGAGTTGACATAATAAGTAATTTGAACTGGAACTGTCAATTTATGTCAAGATTTGACCACTTCATGATGAATACAAAATTAAAATCTAAACTGGAATCAGGAGTTTTAAATATCTAAAATACTGTTCAAAGAGGATAGATAAGTAACTTGATATTTAACTAACAGGCCACAAATACTGCAAGGTAAGGAGATATCCTTTATAAATAGCTCCAGTTATTTTTATTAGCAGAGGGTTTAGAAGTCTTACATGTATCGAGTATCTGACTAACAATGTTGTGATTGTAAATTGATCCAACGGAAGGGTTCATGGTGACCTAAAAGGATCTTTCTGTGCCCACCAGTATCTGGTGTCTGATCATTTCTGAACACTTGGCAAGCTTTAATTCATTTTGTATGGCAGTATCCCCGCGAGACCTGTGATCATTATTTTTCAAAAAGACAAGGACTTTGGCTGTACCATGAGCCACAGAGGGCAGTATACTTCAGGGATTTTTCGTAGTATTTTGGGAATGGGGCCTGGGCATATTGAATTCGGAATTTTCGCAACATTTTATTAAAATTGGGAATCTAAAAATACATAAAACAATGTGAAACTAAAAATACATAAAACAATGCGAAAATACAAGTATCTCTAAATTTATTGTGATTTGACTTCAAGTTGGAAATTTCGACTGCAGATTGGGGGAAAATGCATTGTTTTTGCATTGGGAATCAACGAGGGCCTTACTTTGGCCCCGTGTGATGGATTGGAAACTCTGTATTTACACTCATAATATCATTAACCCAGTAAATATGTATTACTTATAGCTGTGTACTAACACATGTATATTGATTTCTTTACCTTTTACCTGGAATAGAGAAGTCTGTATACATTAATCTTGATAAGATGTATATATCAACCATAATATTTCTGTCACATGACTTCAAGCTATTAACTTCCAAGTTGTAATTTTACATGATTAATTCGCAATGTATTTTGTACCAATCTGGGGGTCTGGGTTGGGGTGGGGGTCTGTTATGAGTTATTAGATCATCATGCAAGTGTGAAGTTTTTCACTCCTTGTCAGCGTGGGATCCAGTCCCACTGTAATCTAATGTTATTATAAGATCAAGCTGTATTTGACCTTCCTTCTGTCTGTTTCCCCCTTGGAATACATATTTTGTTGACATATTCACCCCCATCAATCTTTCATGCCAGAACTTTAAAGATATTTGTAAAAACATGTAGCCAAAGAGATATCAGGGTTTTGATTTTCTTGTATTTTCAGGAGGTTATTTTCAACTGTGTTGTAATTATACCCACTCATGATATATATATTCTGCTATATGCTGATGTAGATAATCTTCAATATTGACTTGGGCAGTCTTTGATTCCCTCTATTTCCTGTATCATAACTTCTGATATTTGTTTATTCTGTGAGCAATGGCAGGTACTTCCAGCATATAACAATTAGAATTTGTTTGTTTTGTAAAAATGATACTGTATGAAGTCATTGCTAATTATCTTCTCAAACGTTGCTATCACACTTTTCAACATTTACTTTAAGTGCCGTATTTGACCCATTATGCTACAAAAATCATGAAAAACGGGTGGGCAGTTAACAGGGCCAATTAATAGTCAAGTATCGACATTCTTCTGTTGCTCAACTGGGGGCTACAGATAAATTGTTACTTAAAGTTTTTCAGGTTCATATCTCCTTGTCAACCAGCTAGAAAAGATTATCGATCGAAACCAAAGGGGGGAGGCGCCTATAGAGACATGGGCAGTTAATGGGTCGAATACGATGCATCTTATTTACACACCTTTACTGCTTACATCTTATGTGATATGAGGACTTGACCAATAAGGTCCTGTTGCCTGTAACAAATGCAACAGAGTACAGTAGTAGATACAGTGGAACCTGTCTTTAGAGACCACTCCAACTGCCACTGACATGTGGTACCTCAAGACAGGTGGTCTCTCTAGAGGATGATTAAACCAAGTGGTTTCCAGGATGTGGTCTCAGAAGACAGGTGGTCTTTCATGAGTCATTGAGAGTGGTCTATCAAGATAGGTTTAACTGTAGTATCATTGGTATATTAAATCCAGACAGAAAAATATCTGATCCCACAGACTGGACCAGACACTTTTGGTAAAACTGTGTACTACTTACCATATATAACTCTATTGTTTTAACTATATCCTACATGTATTGTCCGATTCACACAAGATGGCGTGGCGGTCAGTAACCTTTTGATTATCATATGGATGATTCTACTTACTTTTCGGTTATGACAAGCTGCATGGGAAAAACGTTTTGTTCCTAACTGGATACTATCTTATGAATGGTGACAAGTAGTAATGATTACTCTAGTCAGTGTAATTTTAATGATATGCTTTCATTACCTAAAATTTAAACTCGTCCAGGTCAAGAAAAGGTTCACAAGACTTCGCCCCGCCAGGTTATGTGGATTTTACTATACCTATTGAACAAAATATTGAAATCCTGTTAGGTCCATTTTGCTTAATTTCTATCATAAAGTTGCAGTCATACTTCCCAACTCGTTTCAATAGAAATTACAATTTGCTATACCAGATCCCATAAACTATACTTAATCCCACTAAGTATTTTTAATCCCACTGTTAACGGCATATCCCATTTGACAATTAGATCCCAACTGCTGCACCAGACCCCATCAACTTAATACTTGCATGATCCCAATAAATTAACAAAAGATCCTACAAGTCATTCCTAAATGTTAATGTACTAACAGATAAACAACCTGATAATACATGATATATAAGTTGTCAGATTTCTTGAAGTACATGTATTTTTAAACATATATTCAGACATACCATTTGCTCACTTGCTCAAAAAACAACATGTGAATTGTTGATGACTTGCACTACTGGTAGTTCAAAATGTCAACATCACCAACTGGAAGAAAAGAGTTAAATTGTTACTTATAGTATTTGGTTTCGTTGGAGATATAAAAGATGTCTGGAATTTGATTAAGAAACAGTTACTCTCTACGTTAATGTAAAAGTCTGGGGTTTTATCGTGCAGAACTCAATCTTCACCTTCCTCTTCTAAGAACTGTAGAACAATTAGTCTCCATATATACATGTATTTTATGTAAGCTATAAATTACTTTTTATTATGCAGGCTTGAAGTGGCTTCTAGTTTCACTCCAGGACATGGCTAATGACATTCAATCTGGTTGTAATTGACCACATCTAAATCATATGGTAGTAAATGTCAAAACAGACTTGAACTAAGATTAGCTTGTTTAAATAATGTAGGAATTGTTGACTCTTCCTTGGTTCACTTAGTTCAAGGTCGCAATGTTCATGTAACATCTTTCTGTATTAGAGTGCCAAAAAACCAAAACAACAAAATGTTTATCTCATGTTTTAGTATTTATTATTTTTATTTTTTTTTATTTTTTACAAACATTTGGACAACTCAAATGTTCCATCCTTCTTTCATACAAAACAACAACATTTTAAAGTGCAAAGAATACAAAGATCTAATCAGACATTAATAAATGAACATGTATTGAATTGAATTTGTTTGTGGTACCTAAAATAGAAATATATTGGTAGAATAAAAACACAGAATTTAAAGGAAATCAACCTTTTAACATAGAAAATGTTTTTACATAATACATGTACATGTACTTCTGTTTTTAATGTGAATGATTTAAAAAAAAAAGTTTTTAGTATTTTTAATCTTACACATTAATCAGTTTTAAAGCATTTTAGAAAGGTCCAGGACTTCATGTATTTATCGCTTTTACACTTAACAATTAAAATCAAAAATATTATCTTTTCAAACTAATGTCTCAAATAACATTTTCTAAATGCTTTAGAATGACATAGTGGTTAGAATGACATGACAGCTAAAATGACATGATAGTTAGAATGGCATAATGGTTGCTTTAGAATGGAATAATGGTTGCTTTAGACTGACATAATGGAAGCTCTAGATTGACAATAATTAGAATGACATGGTGGTTTGATTGACATGATGATTGCTTTAGAATGGCATAATGGTTATTTTAGAATGGCACAATGGTTTCTTTAGAATGGCATAATGGTTTCTTTAGAATGACATAATGGTCAAAATGACATGATGGTTGCTTTTTAAAATGACATAATAGTTAGAATGACATGATGGTTGCTTCAGAGTGGCACAATGGTTGCTTTAGACTGGCATAATGGAAGCTTTAGAATGACAATAGTTAGAATGACATGATGGTTTGATTGACATGATGGTTGCTTTAGAATGGCATAATGGTTGCTTTAGAATGACATAATGGTTGCTTTAGAATGACATAATGGTTGCTTTAGATGACATAATGGTTAGAATGATATAATGGTTGCTTTAGAATGGCATAATGGTTGCTTTAGAATGACATAATGGTTGCTTTAGAATGACATAATGGTTGCTTTAGAATGGCATAATGGTTGCTTTAGAATGGCATAATGGTTAGAATGACATGATTCAACTGACATGTTGGTTCCCTATAAATGATTGAACAAGCTTCAGAGTGTCAGAATACAAATGTCCTCATATTTAAATGGTTTGGTTCGGTTTCCACATCTAGCTGCAATCTCATTAAACATCTGAATTATCTCCAAAGTCAGAATTCGACTTATTAGCATCTCGTGGTAATTGGCATGGTAACTACAGTAATTATTTAATTTGTATTACAGTTCTCCATTGTGTAATTTAATCCCTGCTTCTACTGAATTTGAATGCCAAGTTTTGTCGCTAGAATGCGCATCTGCAAATCTTCATATCTTACATACATGTAGCTGTCTCTAGATCACCACTTCCTACAAATTTTGAAAGAAATCGGCCATTAGACACACGTTTTGCTTTGTTTATTTCTTTTATGTGAGAAGTGTTGAGGAAATTTGCATGTGTTAAAGGAACTAGTCTTTAATTTCTTTTTTTGCAATTTTGTTAAATCTGATTTTTATACATTATGTATTCAGTCTGTTATAGGTTGGTTTTTGTCCAGGATGCAGGCTCTACTCCTACATGTATGTAAAATGATATGCATGCATGCAAAACGATGAAAATTGACTCTTAATCTGGCCCAAGATTCGTGAAGCAATTTTCCACTTAAATCAAAATTGGAATTTTATGTCAATATTTAATCTTGATTCCAAATAACTAGTGGTAGTTGATGTTTTATTTGATTATATCCTGTAAGTGATCCTGAATACAACATCGGAGTATAGTATTATGTTAAATAAATGATCCTTTTATAAAAGATTTAAATACTATATATCTGACACATCTGTACCCGGAAAATTTCTCCCCTAGTTATTTTCACCCTTTTATAGCAGGAAACGTATCCACCCTGTCTTTAATTTGCCCTAAATCACCACAGTCTCGTGAGCGGCACGTATGACCTTGTTTCAATTATTTTGCTTCAAAAGTTTGCTTTCATTTTAAATACGCCCTTTCATATAAGTGTGAAAATGGCGTAAATTAAACAAGAGCAAAAATCTTCAGGTATACAGTATTCACAGTTTTGCCCACTTGACACCCCACCCCACCCTATCCCCCATCCCAATAATGTCTAGGGTATTCAGCTATCTTATATATCTTGACAATCTTGAATCCGCAACAATAAATTATAAAGTTAGTGACCACATTTTTTTACTTTCTAGGTATACAGTAAAATCTTCAGGAGGCTACTTTACCTCATCTGCCCCCTGAATAACAATTGACTCTTCTGTAAATCAGTGATTTAGACCAGTCCAAATTGTATTTAGGGATGAATGAGATAAAAAAAGATTATAAATCCTAGATTTGGTCTCATGACTACACTTAAACATTTGTAACATGTGACATAGAGCAAGGACTTAATGTGTCTTATGGCTAAGTTTGGTCCTGTCTTTACAAGTAACATAAGGCAATAAAATGTAGACATACATATATGCAGGTTTTCATTGTAAGTGCCACCAATTGACCTATCGCCAAATGCCGACATGGCACCTTTTGGCAAACTTTTCCATTATTACATCACAATTTAAATGGCCCATCAAACACTTGTGTGATTATGACATCACAATGGAATGACATTTAAAAAGCCTTGTGTCAGGCACTTTGCGATAAATGTAGGTCAGTCATCTGTTGTCATAATAAGAAAGTAATGAGAAGTGTCTTTAGTTCAGTCTCAACTCATTCACCCCTAAATACACATTTGGACTGGTCTAGGTCATTGATTGACAGAAGAGCCAATACTGTTTTGCAGTGGTTGATACATTTAAGTTAATTTCAATACGATTTTCTCAGTTTGCATTTTTACTACAGGATGACTCTTTTGCAGAGTCAAGGGGTTCAAATATATGAATAAAAAGTATCTGTAGGCCTACCGCACATTCTAACAAACTAGTAAAGCTGTTGTAATCTGTACTGTATTATGACTGACATCACAAAACCGCAAACTGTTGTATTTTATTAACAGAATTGTATTGATGTGGTTGAACTTCCTAGCATATTTACAACCTGTTGTAAAGATAATCTATCTTAGATAGCATTATTAACCTACAGGAGGTGGCTCAATATGTATGTGAAGTTACACAGTCATTGAGAATCCATTGTTATGAATACAATGGCCATTAGATGGGACTTGGAAGCTAATGGTCTTATCTAGTGACCTTGATAATGATATCCAAACACCCACATGTGTCATTAACTTGCCAAAGTGGTTGTAAATCTAACCTGTCCATCTCCATCAACATATACCTAAAAATAAACCCATAGGATAATTTTAATTCCCTCTGGGGTTACACAGGGTTAGAGGTCATTTAAGGTCATTTGACAGGGATATTTTTGAGAGAGAAATGAAAAATTTATAGAGCATTGTTTCATATTAGTAATAATGATTTCATACTCTGTTTATAGTAAATGTGCATATGCTTTTCATATCCTCATAAAGATGTTTATGGAACAGTTAGATTTTCATGTGTGCAAACTATTTTTCCCACTTTGTTACAAATTCACAATAAAATTCCCCATTGTGTCATCAATCAGCAATGGCATTTTCCCAAAATTGGCAGAAAAAGGCCTGGTTTAGAGTACATATGATTTTTTTTATCTGCATGGATCCATATGGATGTTTATAGGAATTGAAGTTTGTTTGAGGATGGCAATGCCCTGTGTTGACATGAAACAGTTTATCTACAAAGTTTGAATAATTGCTAAAATTCCTAAAATCCTAAAGATGAATCTAAAAAGGAACCAGAATTCTTCATAACTGTATAAAAGAGTACTTTCCAAATTATTGCAGCATTTTCCAAATGATTGACCCCGAGTTCTGTAAAGCAATGGATCTCTAGAGAGAGATATATATACATGTACATGCACTGTAGGATGATAAACTAATAATCTACAAGATTACAAATTTTACATAAGAATATTATCACTGTGGCACACGCAACATGAAAATCGCATTGTATGAAATCCTGCAGAAATGTTATATATTTATCTATACTGACGAAGCTCTACAATTATAACTTTGATGATGTGCTAATTTGTTCCGCACCCTACAGATTCCTGCTTGTATTGCACATGTTCCCGCTATACTCCTATAACCATTCCTAAGGATCACTGCACTTTTTAGCAATTTCTCATATACCTCAGAAGGCATTAAACATTTGCACAATACGCCATAAATAACCATAGTCTCGTTGATGGCATACATGTACATATATGAGCTTTAATTATTTGGCCTGAATTTGAATGTTGTTTTACACCACACTCAACAATATTTCAGTTACATAGTGGCGACCAGTCTTTAATGGTGGGGGAGAGAACCCAGTTACAAATTACCCGGGAAGAGACCACCAGCCTTCTGCAAGTAAACTGGCAAACTTTCTCACAAAAATCAGCTTAGGTTTCAGTGGGACTATGAACCTGCGCTGGCAGGAAGTGAGAGACTTCATGATTTAAAGCGCGATGCTCTAATCACTCGGCCACTGAGGCCCCTATTTGGCTTGAAGATTCTGTTTCCATTTGAAGTTCACCCTCTCATGTAATGAAAATTAAATGGGAGTGAAAATTACCAGGCATACAGTAATTACATATGTAAATTGTGAAAATAATTACCTTTTTATCGGAGGACATCTTTAGGTATCTCTAATATTTTGTACCTTATCACTCAGATTTGTCCTTTTTATAGTATAGAAACATTTTGTTACAGTTACATGTGTACATATTTAAAATTATCACAATAGTAAAAATTATTATACCTGTAATTGGGTTTTGTTATTGCATTTTTGCTAAATCATTATTAGATAATCAATATCTCAGATTCAGAAGTGGGAAAAATATGAGAAAGTTTGACAGTTTACTTGCGGAAGGCCATTGTCTCTTCCTGTGTACATTGCAATGGGTTTCTCTCCTTCACCATTGAAAAACTGGCGGCAACAATTTGACTAAAAAATTGTTGAGTGTGATGTGAAACAATAATCAAATAAAACAAAACTTTAAAGTGAAAATTATACTCTCAAATACGCAAACCAATATAACTGCATGATATGGTATTTTGATAACATCTAGCTTGTTTAAATTCATTGAAAGCATATGGTTAGAACTAATGAAAATCATAGGCAATGATTAACATTGAGATCATGTAGTTTCAGCCCAGATTTAATAAATTGGGAATCCATTATAAATTCCACATAATGGTAGTTTTTCAGTCATAAAATACTTTTGACATGCCCCCTCCTAATTGTTACCTGATTACACATGACTAGTGATCCATGAGCAAGTTTTCTGTGACATGAGTAAAGTTGAGTCAAGGTCATTTCGGAGTTCTTTTACTACATGTATGTAATGGTGTGTAAGGACCATGTGGATACATAACAAAGACTTGTGTTTGTATCTTGACTTTGAATTATAGACAAGTTCTGGCAGTTGGAATCATTGCATTGTTGGAGGAAAACAGAATTTATGCTTTATATATGTATTTAGAAAATAAGGCCTGGATTTGTGGGAATCAAGATTGATATAAATTTATACATTTTATAAACAAGGTGAGTTCTGTTTTGTTTATGATCCAGACTATGTAGGCATGTGTTAACTACCCACTTCCTTGTTGATTTCTTAATCAACAAGAGCAATCAAGATTGAATAAATGTCATCAAATTAATTCCAAAGTAATTTTCCTGCAAAAATATATAGACTCCGCTATATCTCAGTATCTGCTCGAATTTATTCATGGCATTTGCAAATTCTGTTTTTGGGCAATCTCATTTTTCTGTCAGTTCATTTGTTTTGATATAAATCTGTGATTTTGATGTGTATTGGTTTTGTAAATGTTATATAAACTCTCTACAGTAACTGTATTAGGTACAAGGTGTACATGTCTCTGTGTCTGTTTAAATGTTATACAATATACGGTATGTTGTGTGACATCACAAGCGGTACAGTGTAACTTAGTGTTAGAATGTTTCCACAAAAAAAAGGAAGGTGGTTGTTCAAATTTGACAAACTCAAATGACCAATGTGCTGGTCATTGACTTGTTCTTTACTGAGCACTATCTTGACCTACATGTACTTTACACATGTAGCCTATGTAAATGGTAAAAGTCATGTCTTTCATCTGGGACATAAAACCAAGGTTTGGACTGTCTCAGATCCGTATTTATTGACATCAAAACGTTTACCATCAATATATATCAGGATACATAATATAGGTCTATAACACAGGTTTATATACATGTACCTGACATATACTGTATATATACATGTAGCTCAGGTAACATTTCTATACAGGGGCCACCATGTCCAAGTGGTTAGAGCATCACACTTTAATGACAGCACAGTTTCAAGCCAAACTGGAACCTTAAGCTGATTTTTTGAGAAATTTTGCAGTTTACTCGGGGAAAGCCAGTGGCTTCTTCTTGGGTACATTGAAAAAGGTTCTCTCCTCCACCAAAAAAAATGGATGCCACCATATGACTGAAAAATTATTGAGTGTGGCATAAAACAACAAGCAAACATTTCTTCATAAAGGAACTATTTTTACCAAGATTTGATACGATGCTAAAGAAAAAAAAAGATAAAACCAGCGATGTCAAATTGAATCATTTTTAGAATGTCCAGATTTAGATAATGGACCACAGATCTTTATTGATTGTAAAACCAATATACATGTACCTTGAAACAGAAAAAATCTATACGGTATAAACAGATTTTAAAAATAATAGCACCACCACGTGACAATGGAATGCTGCGAACTATTTATCAAAGATTTTTAAATACCATCTACATGCTCTAGAGGACATTAATTTGTATCGTTTATATCACTCGTTACCGTAGTTTTGAAAGGTAGTATGTGTGCATGTATACCTATATATAAAACAGAACCATTGTAACAAAACTATTTTGTAAAACATTATTGATGCAAATGTATATATATATATAAAGCAATAAAATGACTAACAACACAGATAAAATAAAAGTCAAATTTTCGGGACGACCTGCCCTTCATCAGGACAAAACAATTAAAATAACATGAAAAAACGTACACATACACACTCACGCAAACACCCACACACACACACAACCGGAGAGTGAAAGAAATGCTACATATATATATCTTATTTATAAATTATTAATAGCTTTTTTGATATTTTACAATCAATATTTACTGCGCAGTAAGTTTTTTTTTAAATTGCACAGTAAGTTAAGACTGGTATGGTGTCAAATTAAATTTTTGTCTTTCATTGATTATTACACTGCTATCAAAACAACTCCTCTGTCACTGGACATAAAACAGAATGTTTGTGTGGTGATGTAGTTGTGAAGAATACTTAATGACCTTGTATTTTGAATTATGCATGTACACATCTCTGATACATGCATATGAAATCATAATTAGATATCTGATATGGCATTATACCATTGTAATTTTTTATATGGCCAGACCATCATAGACAGATGTATTATGGTATGGTGCTATGTGTCCATCTGTCAACACATTGGTGTCAACCCGATACAAGAAGATTTATTACTAGTGTCAGATCTAGTGTTCTCAAAGTTTATACACATCTTTCTCATGGTGAGAGGAAGAAACTTATTTTTTCAAGGTCATGGTTCAATTTTGTCAAGAGTTATGGCCTTTATGCTTAAAATATCTACTTAGTACTTTTTTGAATTTTATATGCAATACAAATAGAACCATTAGGTTAAGCATCATCGAAGTTGGTACATAGGCTTCCCATGGTGAGGGAAAGATGCTTATTTTTCAAGGTCATAGGTAAATTATGTTGACTTATTCAGCTTGGATTATTTATTCACTACTATCCACACACTCGCATCTTGTGAGTGCAACGCTAACAGCTTTAGAAATATATCTGAAGATAATTTCTCAGATATTTTAATGTTTACTTTATTAAAATTTACAACGCTTGCTTTGTATCATATTTGCTGAAAAAAAACAGACTACATTTGTTTTTATTTTCTTTTTTATCTTTTGAAATTATTTCAGAAGATGGTTAATATTTGGTAATCTTTGGTCAGAAGTTGGTAAAAATGTTACATTTTGCCATTGAAAATGGGGTCAGACTTGCACCTTACACAGACCCATGTAAAAATGCTGATTTGGAGTACTCTTGTTCTGTTATGTTGAGAGGAGGGGTGGTGGCTCCGTGGCCAAATGGTTAGAGCATAATGCTTTAAATCATGAAGTCTTGCACTTCCTGTCAGAGCAGGTTTGAGTCCTGCTGGAACCTAAGCTGATTTTTGTGAGAAAGTTTGCCAATTTACTTGCAGAATACCGGTGGTCTCTTCCCGGGTACATTGTAACCAGATTCTCTCATCCACCATTGAAGACTGTCACCACCATATAACCAAAAACATGTTGAGTGTGGCATAAACCAACATGCAAAATTCAAATTTTTTTATGCCAAGCTCATTTAAAATTTGTTTTGACATGGTATTATGTTATTTGATGTGATAATACATTGTA
Organism: Atrina japonica; assembly: GCA_030159075.1. Lineage (NCBI taxonomy): Eukaryota > Metazoa > Mollusca > Bivalvia > Pterioida > Pinnidae > Atrina > Atrina japonica. Next base: position 1,161,622 of record BROG01000006.1, on the reverse strand, counting down.
CATGTACTGTCATGTGACTATTTCAGTGAACTTTAGATAAAGTAACACAGTCTGAGACAGATTAATTAATCCATTTACCCCTAAAGATGACTTTGGACTCTTTTAAGTCATTGATTTACAGATGAGTCCATGGTTTTTCAGGGGGTGATGAGTTCAGTGCAAATATACTACACGTAGCTAAATAAGGAAATAAAAAGTCAGAAAGAAATATGATCGGAATCCTAGTCACTGAAAATAAATTTCAAATGCTTTTGAGATAAAAACTAACAGGTATGCTTGGATGTTTCATAAAATTTGTCTAAAGTTTTGACAAAATTCAGTTACTGTTTAACATTTATAAATATTAAGTACCATGAAACTTTTAATATAAAGACCCCCTTAGGAACACAACAAAACCGGTCTTTATAGGGAGGTAGTCAGTTTTATATAGAGGTTGATCTGTACCCAATTGGTACTATTGGGGACAGCAAAAAACGGTCTTTGTGACCAGGTGGCCTTTTCACACCTGTAATCCCTACAGCAGGTTTTACTGTATTGAATTTTACTTGGTACAATTGGATAAATAACCAGTCGTGTTCATAAAAATGTAATAATTCATATATGATATTAGATATTCAATTGTTGAAGCATATTAGCATACATCATGCATATATAGAGCAAACAATAGATCTATCATTTTAGAATAGTTGACTTTTGACAGGAATCATACTTCAACAGTGAGATTTCAGGTCACCAATTTGTTTTACATGAAAACAACATCTTATATCATTAGAACAGGTAGTGGATATTGATCTGTGTGTATCAGGTGTCATGTTTTGATCAGAAATGTACATCCACACACACACATATATATATATATACATAGGCATCGGAAGCAAATTGAAAGTGGGGGGGCTAAACCAACTTAAAACACATACACACGCCAGAAACATCTGGGGGCTAAGCCCCAATTTTTAACACCTATGTCTATCTTTGCAAAAAAAGCGGGGGGGAGGGGGTGTCTTAGCCCCCCCCCCCCGGTTCCAACCTATGTCTATCTATATATATATATATATATATATATATATATATATACCATATGTATATATATATATATATATATATGTATATATATATATATATATATATATATACTGTAGAAACAAATAATTTCATTGTGGTTGTAAATTCATGTATTTTGCTGCTTTCATTTATCAATGAAATTGACTAAAACAGCTTTTATTTCAACAATTATTTTTGTGACTCTGCAGTATATAGATATCTGCATGCATGTATGATGCAGGATACAATGTCAGAAATATACACATCTACAAACAATGCCTGATCACTAGGCCTAACACAATATTCACAAAAATGTTGTACATACATGAAATTAACCCATGCCCTTATGAGACTTATTTAGAATGGCCAGTATGGTTGATTTTGAGTAGAGTCCCTTATTTTCAGGAATGGATGACTTTAAATGATAATCTGAACATGCCAGATGCTAAAGAATTTTATGAAAGTTAAATAAAATTTGGACATTGTACCTGGACCATCATAGATGTTAGGAACTTGTTATAAACACCTCACAAAAATATATTTCAATTAATATATTGAAATAAATGTATATATGTGTAATTGGTATACAGATGGCAAAATTGTGATTTAGATCAACCTATGAATTAAGTTAAATATTGTAATTAATTCAATTAAAATCTTTTGAATTATAAAAAAGTACCTGTTTACTTAACTAACTAAAGTTAAAAGACATGTACAAATATCAATTACAAGGTGTTTCTTGTGAAACAGCACTCACCTGTGACACTCACCTGTTAATAAGGTAATTAATATGCACTTGTTAGAATAACGAACTGATTAATTACCTAGAAAGGATGAAGATGTGTTTGAATGATGTGAAATAAAACACTTCGAAGCAAAATATGTGCAGTATATGCTCTGTAGATATTTATGGAGCTTCCGTCAGAAAGCTGGAAGAATGTATCGGAGAGAAAACATATAATCACAGCATGTTCAGAGCTTGTACAACATGAGAAAAAGTATGAACTGAAGTGTCATCAAATATAAATTATAGAGGCACCTGTATCTGATAATGCATGAAGTAATGGACCCTTTACTGTCACCTGTTGCTTTTACACATTTAACCTGTATCACCCAGCCACCTGTTTTGTACGATCATGTCTGGTTCATCTGTTTACCACATCAAGAGACTATCAGAAGACTAGTAGAGGTTTTAAAATATCTCTCGTAAGAAAATTCTGTACAAGACTAAAAAATCTACATAACATTTAAGATCTAATATATCAGAGATTAAGATATCTTTAGTTCTAAACTAATTAAAAGAGATTTCTCTTATGTCCTTAACTTGAGTCAAAGACGACTGTCAGAGGGTGTCTGAGGTATCTGTGTACATTAAAATGTTTGGAGTACTAAATGTCTGTTACACTGCTACCAGACTGAGCCTAGCAGAATTATGAAATGAATGTACAGGTAGACATAACATTTCACTAGAGGCTGTAAAAATCTGTGAAGTTAAGCTGTAAGGAATCTATATAAATGGTTGCAATTTAGTGAAACTTATGACTGTTTTAACAACTCTAAACAATTATTTAGGTTTTTACCTGTTCATTAAATATATATATATGTGACACACAGAGTAGTTGTTTAGGTTTTTACCTGTTTATGAGATAGGGTATATGTAACCCACTGAGTAGTTGTTTAGGTTTTTACCTGTTTATCAGCAATCGATTTTCTGTTTTCTCAGGTGAGCTAGGTGTTCTGTAGATGCTTTGTATTGGGCTTATTCTTATAATATGACTAGAAATTTTTGCCCTTGGATATTTTTGCCCTCTTACGACATAAAGCATATTCAAATCATCTTAAATTTGCCCTAAATCACAATTGTCTTATTGAGGACATGAATGTCCCGGCTTCAACTATTTAGCATAAAAATTTCACTTGAACTTTATATTGTCCTTTTCTTCTACGGACGAAAATCGCAAAAATTAAACAGGAGCAAAAATTAGTGTACAGTCAAGTAACTTGAATTCTTGTACAAAAATGTCATTGGTCTCATATACTAAAAGTTGTTTCTTTTTTATTTCAGGTAAGTCTGAAAGTTGTTAGAAAATTATTGTGAATGGTATGATTGTCTCCCTTTGATTACGAGGTAAAGTGAAAGGTAACATTTATTTTGTGTTATTGAATTGACATTTCATGTTCTGTGGTAGAAATCTTGTTTATACACACAAGAACTAATTAAAAATGGGCAGATATACAAGAAACTTGTGCCTGTATATAAATGTATATTTGGTAAAATTAAGAAAAAACATAGAGCCAGCAATATATACTGGTATATATATATACAGTGAAAACAGTATATAGGGGCCACCCAAGGGACCAGAAAATATTTACCTTTATGTGCAGGTGACCCTTATACACAGGTTCAATTTAATTGAAGTATGCAGTCAAGGGACTTGAAAAAACTGGCCTTTATAAACAGGTAATCTTTATATAGAGGTGGCCACTATAGCAGGTTTTACTGTATATATATATATATATATATATATATATATATATATATATATATATATATATATATATATATATATATATATATATATATATATATATATATATATATATATATATATATATATATATATATATATATATATATACACACACATATATACACATACATACAATGTATTATGTCCAAATCAGATGAGTCAAAATTCTGGTTATGTCATGATCAAAGTTAAATGGCTGGCACTAATTCAATATTTTGTTTATCTCAAAGTACTAGGGGTGATCCCATGAACTTTGAGATTACGAGATTCTATTATATATATATATCAAAACACACACATACATGCAGAAGCATACATCAACATACACACACACACAAATATGCAAATACACACACACATACATGCATCAACACACACATATATATGTAACACACATGCAGTCACACATTGTGCACACACGTGTGTGCGTTACAGATGCAGAAAATTATATCTACTGTAAATATATATCTAGATATGACAGATGATTCCTAAGATACAATGTTACACATCAACATTTATAAGGATATACTCAAATTACATGTATATTGGAGAACTATGAACTTTGTTGTTTACAATATAAGTTCATTAACCAAACACTGCTATGAACCATGTCTAAAACTTTAAAGCTGTTCTTTCAGTTTGTAAGGTCAAAATTATTTTTGTGTAAACAAATGTTTTTGATAATTGCTTGATTAGCCAAATATAACTGCATTGCCTAAAGTTATAGAAATAATTAAAAAAAACTGATATAAAATCATGATTGTTAAATTTAAAACAATGCAATAAATGATAGTATAATGATTAGTGGCATAACTTATAGTACAGTGTAAATGTCAACAAGGAAGAGGGGGTTCAGTGGCATAATTTATAGTATAATGTAAAAGTCAACAAGGAAGGGGGGGTTGAGTGGCACAATTTATAGTACAGTGTAAAAGTCAACAAGAAAGGGGAGGAGGGGTTAAGTGGCATAATTTATAGTACAGTGTAAATGTCAAGAACAAATGGGGAGGTTGAGTGTTATATTTTTAGTACAGTCTAAAAGTTGAGTGGCATAATTTATAGTACAGTGTAAATGTCAACAAGAAAGGAGGGTTAAGTAGCAGAATTTATAGTACAGTGTAAAAATCAACAAGAAAGGGGGTTAAGCGGCATAATTTTTAGTACAGTGTAAAGTCAACAACAAATGGGGGAAGTTGAGTGGCATAATTTAAAGTACAGTGTAAAAGTCAACAAGAAAGGGTCATTTCTGTTGCCATTGATTTATTCAAGTCACTGTCTATGGCTCTATTTGATAGTCATTTCTGTTGCCACTGATCCATTCAAGTCACTGTCTATGGCTCTGATGTGATTGTCATTTCTGTTGCCACTGATCCATTCAAATCACTGTCTATGGCTCTGATGTGATTGTCATTTCTGTTGCCACTGATCTATTCAAGTCACTGTCTATGGCTTTGATGTGATTGTCATTTCTGTTGCCACTGATCCATTTAAGTAACTTTCTGTGGATCTGATCTGTCATTGTAAGTGTCACTGTTCCAGTAATTTTCTGTGGCTCTGATCTGTCAGTGTCACTGTTCAAGTCACTTACTGTGGCTCTGATCTGTCAGTATCACTGTTCAAGTCACTTACTGTGGCTCTGATCTGTCATTGTCTGTGTCACTGTTCAAGTCGTTTTCTGTGGCTCTGATCTGTCATTTTCAGTAGCACTGTTCAAGTCACTTTCTGTGGCTCTGATCTGTCATTTACAGTATCACTGTTCAAGTCACTTTCTGTGGCTCTGATCTGTCATTGTCACTGTTCAAGTCACTTTCTGTGGCTCTGATCTGTCATTGTCACTGTTCAAGTCACTTTCTGTGGCTCTATTCTGTCATTGTCAGAGTCACTGTTCAAGTCACTTTCTGTGGCTCTGATCTGTCATTGTCACTGTTTGAGTCACTTTCTGTGGCTCTGATCTGTCATTGTCAGTGTCACTGTTCAAGTCACTTTCTGTGGCTCTGATCTGTCATTGTCAGAGTCACTGTTCAAGTCACTTTCTGTGGCTCTGATCTGTCATTGTCACTGTTTGAGTCACTTTCTGTGGCTCTGATCTGTGATTGTCAGAGTCACTGTTCAAGTCACTTTCTGTGGCTCTGATCTGTCATTGTCACTGTTCAAGTCACTTTTTGTGGCTCTGATCTGTCATTGTTACTGTTCAAGTCACTTACTGTGGCTCTGATCTGTCATTTTCACTGTTTGAGTCACTTTCTGTGGCTATGATCTGTCATTATCAGTGTCACTGTTCAAGTCGCTTTCTGTGGCTCTGTTCTGTTATTGTCAGAGTCACTGTTCAAGTCACTTTCTGTGGCTCTGATCTGTCATTGTTACTGTTCAAGTCACTTTCTATGTCTCTGAAGAGACATTCATTTTCCACCTCTTTAGGTTTATTTAAACCACTGAAAGTGAAAGATATTTGACATCTAACTTTCTGAATCTATCTCTTAATGCTGTATAGTTTTGCACATACCACATTATCCATGACTGTGATACATTTAGAATGTTATGGGGTTTTTTTTTGTTTGTTTTTTTTATTATTTTAAATTGGACACTAATTTGTACTCAATGCAAATGATAATTATTGAAAGCTTGAAGTAATGAGATGTTTTTTCTGATTAACAACATAAAGCTTCCAGAATATTATGTAACTGTGAGAAACGTGATATTATTTGCTTCTATTAAAAGCAGCTACACCCATCTTTCAAAATTCTGTAGAAAATCAATGAATGAACAAAAGTATGTAGATTGAGCATATCTGGGTCACAGCAGAAGAACATTTGTGATGACAGAACGTGCAACGCGGACAAAAGATTTGTCTGTCCATGAAACAGAAGTTATCAAAGGAATTATTGAGCTAATTTAAACATGCAAACAGATATTATTCTGATTAATGAGAGACATACAATAAACCTGACACAGTTACATTGATTAGTTAGCCTCAAATACTGGAGCAATAATGGATAAAATAATGATTGCACTCAAAATGATACAAAGCAGACGTAACTGCCAAATATCAATATGAAAAATAAATGAACCTGATAAGCATTTTATAAATATATGTTTGTATAATGTTGTGTAATTTGGTCGTACCTTCATATATAAATACCAAAATAAGTCTCTGAAATACATAATCCTAGAATTGCCTTCATTGTCCATTTTCAAAACATTTTGACACAATTTGGTATTTCTTTGGAATTTAATGTTCAACCCTAGATTCAGTCAATGGCTCTCATGAGAAAGTAGTTCACATTTGTTTGCAAAATTCTCAAATGTTGAAAATCTGACTCCACAATTCACTGTGCTTATTTCTTTTGAATTTTTTTACCAGTCATGTAAAATTTTTGTTTTGGCTTACTTATCCATTTTCATTTTCAAAGAAATACATTTGCTGGATTCTTTGACACTTATATAACTATATGTATTTAAAAATATATATTATCCAATGTATTATGAATTCAAATATTCAATTTGAATGGTTGTCTTTAATTTGGTGAGCTTGAAATCTTCGCACACAGATTCTGTAGGGCAATTCCTATGAGGCATCAACTTTAACTACATATTGAAAATGTAGTATGAATTAAAATTCCAATTTTTGGCTGTGACCTTAACTTTGAAAATCAAATATGACCAACATTAAAATGTCTACATTTGCCAGTCGCAGTAGGTGTCGGCACGTTAAAGAACCCTCACTGCTCAATGGCCGTAAGTGCTGAGCATAGGCCAAAATTTGAAGCCCTTCACCTGCATTTGGTGACGTCTCCATATGAGTGAAAGATTCTTGAGTGCGACGTTAAACAACAATAAACAAACAAACATTTGCCAGAGTTTATAACTTAATTTTCTTTGGGAATGAATTAGCTTTCTGGGATTCATTGTATTTCTCAAAGACATCTTGTTTTCATTTAACTCGAATAATTACAGCATGCTCTTTCAGTCAAAGTCCTCCAAAGGTTAATGAAGTGATTGTAGTGAGCGGATAACAATGAGGGAATTATTTGGTTAGGTCTTCAAATGCTTCCTGTAGTGATATCTTCCTTTCAATGGATAAACTGCATACTTATCAAATACATTTTTTCTACAAAAAAAATGAAAATAATGGCTGATATTGAAAACAAATTATGTGTAAAAAAAAAATAAGGACATGAAATCAGTTACTTCGTTAAGACATTTGTGTTTACAACAATAGAATATGGACATTTCAGATAAGAAAGAATTCTTCAGGAAATGATGTATTTCACACCAGAACTAGTAACAGCATGGTGAGAATGATGTTTGCTGACAGTTGCATATGCACAAGTGATGGGCTATGTGATATATTTCATAATCAATTCATTGATTCTAACCACTAGAAATAAATTTGAAATTCAGTCATATTAGTGATTAATAGTTAATGATGCCTTGGTAATCAGATTGGCCAACCTGAATTCACAAAGAAATTTGATGTTGGTTTCTAAATTTTGAGAGACCAAGGCGAGAAGATGTAGAAAAACTAATGTGAAACTAGATTTTCTTTTAGTAAAATTTTTGCTAGCTATTAAAATCTACAATGAAGAATTGTGCATATGAAATATTGGTCCATCTCTGATATACACAGTCAATTCCACTACAATTTAATGTCTGGTTCACCACAACTGACCACAAGTTAACAGCACAGTACAAGTTGTTTTTAATGTCCAGATTTTTTCACCGACCACAAGTCCTCACCACTGTTCAAACCCTGTCACAGTATCTGAACTGACCTCCGCCATTACACTTTAAATGTACTCTTTGTGTCTGGTTTGACCATTACTGACCATAAGTCTACAGCAATATATATACATGTATACATTCTCTTTTGTGTATGATTTGACCATTACTGACTACAAGTCTACAGCAATATAATTGTATACATTCTCTTTTGTGTATGGTTTAACATCAACTTACAGAACACTGTACAAGTCCTATTTTTGTTTTGGGTTTGATTTCATGGACTTGACCTCAACTGACCATATGTGTGCACTGTGAGCACTGTTTGTTAAACTGACCACACACATATCTGATGCACTATAGAGGTGCTGTTTTCATGTTTGGTTTTAAAGACCACAATATATTGCACTACTGATATATATGTCTTACTCTGATATCTTGTTGACTGACCACAAATATACATACTGGTACATGTACAATGAAACTATTAATCTAATGTCAACAGAAGTAACATTGTACTGGTTCTGGTCTTTAAATGTATTGAAAACTGACCACTGTATGCAGTCCTTCATAAACTGACCATAATGGGACAGATTATTCAAGTTCTGTGTTAAAAATGTAAGAAACTGACCATCAAACAGCACAGTTAGGTGAACTATAACAAATGATTACAAGACTTACAGAGTTGTCTTTCTTGCACTAAACTCCAGCCATAGGAATACTGAATAATACAGTCGGTGAAGTGTGGTGATTTTAAATAACATGTGTATGTATGATATTGATACATTTTTTAATTATACATTGTAAATGAACGTTTCATCATCATACATGTGTGGATGTTTTATCCATGATTTATGTTCTCACAGAATACCTGTAAAATGTTTGGAATTTAGCAAATGACATTTAAAATTTCTGGAAACTTTCTTCACTAGCTATGTATCATGGAAATGTCATTCAATTTATTGAGATGTACTGTAGAGTAAGAAACTTTCCTGGTGTTAAAATTTAGCTGTTTTACAGGTAAAACAAACGCGTTGACATTAAATTTTGTTGAAATAAAATTTTATAAAGCAACTGTTTACTATTACTATGTATAATTGATGTAAAAATTACATCGTGGTTTAAATTTCGTTGACAAATAAAACAACGAATTAACAAAATTAAATCCACATTGAAATTTTCTGATTCTGATTAAATACGGATGATATTGTTAGTTTTTTCCGTCTTTGAATTTTTAAGTGATATTGAGTTACATCCTTGTTTAGATATAAATACTGGTGACATTTTGATGATGTTAAGTTTGTCCGTCTTTGAATTTTTAAATGGTATTGAGTTACATCCCTGTTTAGATATAAATACTGATGACATTTTGATAATTTTAAATTTGTCTGTCTTTGAAACATAAATGGTATTGAGTTACATCCTTGTTTAGGTTCAAATAGTGATGACACTTTGATTATGTTTGAAATGTTATGTTTGTCTCACAGAACCCTAACATTTAGTTGATAGATATGTCGCCATTAAAATCAGTCATACAAAATATGCTAGGTCCCTATCTATCATTATATGTTATACAATTATGTATGGATATGTCATTATTATATGATTGCACAAAGTTCAAACTGACATCAAGTCTCAAGTCATCAGGTTGCCATTTCCCACACCCCACACATCTTTCATCATCATCCTCTTCCTCATACTCCTCTCCCTCATACTGCTGTTTTTTCTCGACTGGTCCTTTTCCCCTCTTGGAATTTTTTATGTACCCTTTCTCACTTTTCTTTATTTTTGACTCAGTTTCTGTAACCACCTTCGCTGTCTTTGGTAGGCCTACAGATGATCCTGTGGGATCTTCCTGTGTTTTAAATAAGAAATGGTGGTGTGAAACTTGCACTTCTCTTTGCTGATTTCTTGATCATGTTAGATTTCTTCTGTTGATAAAATGAATCCTCTGTAATTGTAGCACCAAAGGGAGGAACAAAATACTTTCTTTTCTCTTTCTGTGTTGCCAGAGTTAATTCGGTTATAAAGGCTATAAAGTCGGATTTCTTTTCCTCAAACAATATTTTGATGGTTCTGTTGTCTTTCCTTTCTTTCCGGGTATGACTTTTTTCACTCTCTGATTTTGAAATAGATGTAACCTCTGTGGTGACAATAGAACAATCCAATTGAAATATTCCAGCCTTTCTAAATCCTGCCATAATATTTGGCACAGTCATTGCACTCTTATATGCAGGTGAAATTATTTCAGGCAGTTGTTCAAGTGTTACAACTTGGTTTGGATGGCTGTATAGGTATATATGAATTTCAGTGTTCAGACTAGTTTTAAAGGGACTGAATACTGCTACATCAAGGGCTGTAGGCAATGGCTAGAATGAGATGGGAGATCAAACAGATGAACATTCTCCTGTCGAGCTGCTTAGAACTATGACCTTTTGTGTGATATGTGTACTATGACCATCGTAGAGCAAAATAATAGGACGAAATTTGATGTGGTGTAGAAAATGATTCTGGAAATAATCTTAAAAAAAAGAGAAGAAATTGACCAACCAGTTAGAGAGATCCTATACTCTGTTCCTTTGAGGCCGCCTGTTGTTAGGTTTTTGTTAAGGCACTGTCCTTTATAAATTATATAGGGTGGAACCATTTCCTCAAGTTTAATACCTGCTGATATAACAGTAGTTGTTGACGATTTTCGCAATGTTACAGAAAAAACACTGCTACCTTTGGCGGCCAAGAATTTTGGAGGGTTGTGATCAAGGGAAATTCCACTTACATCTATGTTCCAAATTGGTATGGGTTTATTCCAAAGATCATATTTGTTTTGGGTGTTTTCCAGTTCATTAAAATATGCGTTTTATTAACACATCATTTGTAACTGCCTCATCACGTGCCTTCTCTCTCTTTTACCATGCCAACTTATGGAAAGTGTCCCAAAAATCCATAGAACCAGTGCTTGGTTGGGGTAGTATCCTTTCCAAGAACATCACACATGTTTTTTGCCATGTCCAATACTTGCCACCTTGTGAAACCATAGCCGAGGTATGCCATTGCCTCACAATGTTCTGCCAGATGTTCCTCTTGCGTTCTGGACAATATAGTACTGAAGCCTGACGGTGGGTGGTAGGCAGTCATACCAGGATGGATCCTCCTCCTTAATATGGGGGGTGGTAGGCAGTCATACCAGGATGGATCCTCCTCCTTAATATGGGGGGTGGTAGGCAGTCATACCAGGATGGATCCTCCTCCTTAATGTTGCTTCCGACAATCCATATCTCCTAACAGCTGCTCTAATGGCAACACCCTTTTGTTTGACTTCATTATAAGCCTCCCTCAATACTTCTACTCTACGTGTACCTTTGAGTGACATAGTTCTGTCTACATAGTAAAGAATGGCTTTGTTATATTTTTTGTTTAACAGAATTAATTTATAACTACAAAGGTTAATTATTTTTACCATTTAAGTTTATCTGATGAAAAAACTTTTTTTCAAATGATGTCTCATAAATAATTTCTTTTTATAATGTGTGAATTATTATATATATATGGCAATCTCAGTCTCATAATTGATTATTTTTTATAATGTGTGAATTATAATATATATGGCAATCTCGGTCTCTGATGTGTGATTATATGTTATCTCATGTTGATATATATTTTTTTTATTTTCATGACATTATAACATATAGTTATATCTGGAGTTTTTATCAAATTGCCATTCTGTGTACTTTTTAGATCAGATACATGTAATTCACATGTGGATAACTCATTATTGTTGTTTATATTCGCTGTATACTCATTAACAAAACATCACTATGACAGCGGATGTATCGTTCGTAAAAAAAAAAGTTTTCCCTAAAACCCTGTTGACTTCATTTTGTGAAATGTACAAGGAATATTACTTAGAAAGATATTTCTCGATCACATAATACAATATACTTTTGACACAGAGGTATTAAGTAAAATCTATATACATGGTCACTTGAAAATGGACTGAACCATTGTTAATGTAAAGAAACCTAAATATCCCTTGGGTATATAAGTATTTAAATACTCCAATCTTTAGTTTGAATAGATATATTAAAATGTGTTTTGCGTATTTGCATTCTGAAATTATTAGTTTGTAGCTAGCGTACAAATTTGTCTTAAAGCTATTTCAATGGGTTTTTTTTAACTAGCCCAACTACCTAGTTAATGCGGAAATGTAAAATTCTGTTCCTATCGACCACTGGTCGTTGAGAATTCATATAATACAAATATAGAGTACAGGTATCCATACAGATGTACTACACAAGTTAAGTCTTGTGTAGGTCATGTACCAATATTACACAGTTAGCTGTCACAATGGGTTGACCAATTTTACTCAGAATTAGTTGTCGCAAGGGGTTGACCTAATTTGCACAGCTGTCACAACGGGCTAACCAACTTTACATAGAATTAGTTGTCACAAGGGGTAGACTATCTAAATACAGAGAGTTGACTCTCACAAGGAATCGACCAACTTAACACAGTTAGCCGTCACAAGGTGTTGGCCAAATTTACCATGTTAGCTGTCACAAGGGGTTGACGAACTTTACACAGAGCTAACTGTCACAAAAGGATGGCCATTTTTAAACACAGCTAGCTGTCACAAGTGGTTTACCAACTTTACACAGAGCTAGCTGTCACAGAAGGTTGGCCAACTCTACACAGAGCTAGCTGTCACAAAAGGTTGGCCACCTTTAATCACCTTACAGGTTGCAGCAGTGTCTAGTGGTCAGACATTATAGATAGTTAAGAGCATGAATGTTGATACTTTACCTTCATGTACATTGAAGCCTCTGTTTCCTCCTCTACATATCTAACTATTACCATGTTCACTTAGCAGTGTGTCTGCTTGGAATTCCACTAATGTATTTGTTGCTACTTCCAAAGTCTATATATCTGCTGTGGTATCTAGTCAGTTTATGTATCGACTGATATCTGTGTGTCAACAGTATGACAAAGGACATCTTTTGCCCCATAGTCTGGGAGATTAAAAAGGTTGAAAAAGTAAACAGGAACAATCTTTGAGGCCCGCCTATAAGATAAATGTATAATTTGTGATGACTATGCAGTTTTGTCTGGAATTGTTTTGATGTCTCATCTTTTGCCCAATAAACAAATCGTAGAATATCATCAGTTCCAATATCGTATATTACAGCTATAAGGGACATAGATACAACACTGAAGGTTATATCTTGTACATTTTCCCCAAATATATTTGGCTGCCAGAGTAAGAGTTTTCATATATACACCAGATGAATGTTATTATGTTACGGAGCAACCTAAAGATGGCACGCATGGTATAGAAGTATCTCATAAGTCCCATGTTCATGACGAGTCTTAAGCAGGAGGCAGGTTGTGTGGGTAAATATAGTAGCGTAAAACCTCTGGCAGACATCAACATCAGTACTGTACGCAGCAGCAGGACTTCAGATTGACTTGAGCTGTTTAATACTTTCTTACTGAGAATCAGTTTCAGCTGTTTTGGTTTTTGCCAAAGAAATATCAGGCAATACGTGATCAAACATTTTGATTCATAATGGATTTGAAAAATGAACAGATTATTCCATCATTTTATTTCTACTCATAGAAATAACTATTTATATGCCATAAGGATCTATGACTATTTATTATGAAGTGTTGACAGGATATTCTTATGTATAAATTATGCCGTCTGTCATTGTTCGTCGATTTCATTCCTTATGGTAATTCTAGTAATGGTGAATAGATAATTCGACAGAAATTTGATAATTCGTTGGATTTCTGTTGTTTGTTTTTCTGGGATGATTTCAACATTTTGTACATTTGGATTTTATTTCTTCCTTGGAGAAGATAAGAAACCCCCGCCACAAATCTGTGATTGGTGTACTTAACTCGGGGGAAGTGTAGTGTTGCAGTAATAGTTTCATGTTGACAGATATACTATGTAAAATGGACCTCCACATGAGTTGGGTCTGTCGGTTATATTAATACAGATATATTTGGTTTTTAACACTGCACTGCAGGAGTGTATGTCTAGACATCATAGAGCACCATGATTTGCACATTTATAATGTCTTTTGCTTTCACAGTTTAAGGTTGAAGGTTAAAGAGGGTCAAGAAACTTGTTTGGGTGAATGTTATCAAAGAAAACTATATACCTATGGTAAATAATACTCTTTTTTTCTCCTGTTTTTTACGAGTGAAACAGAAGATTGCAATACAAAAGGATATTTTGAATGAAACAGTTGATCGGATTCTTGTTTTTGTACTTGAGTCATTGACCTACACTCTATATATTTTGGAGACAAGTTCAAGTATGGTTATCAAAATATACACTTACAAAAAGGTTGAACACATTCATTTTCATCAGGTACTACAACCTGTGTTACCCGGCCATACTAAGTGATACTTCATCTGAACAACATATTTTTCTTACGTGATTTTCACTAACTCGCCGTGTCTTGATGTATTTCTATTTTGTGGAATTGTAATTCTATCCTGCTAATGATTTAGAAATTAGACTACAGTTGGTAATTATTATTCTTGGAATATCAACAAGGAATGATATCAAAGCATAATTAAGAGTGACATGTTTTCATAATAGTCATTATTGTGAAGATGAAGTGCATTTGATTTATCTCCCTTGAGGAAGATGGATCTAACAAGCTGACAAGTTCTGACTGGTTAACTTTTATAAGTAAAGAAAATAATATTTCCCAGAGAGTTTACATGGACTTTTTGTGGATACTCTAACACATTAACAATGTCGGATTTATATGTTCACTGTCTGAAGTCACAATTAGGAAAAGCCTGGAAGACCTCAGCAGACTATCAAGTACAGCTGGGTACTGCAATGATTGAAACCAACATGGTAATGTAGGGAGATGTTGTCACTGTTTGTAATGTGTATGGGGATGATGTCACTGTGTGTCTGTAATGTGTATGGGGATGATGTCACTGTGTGTCTGTAATGTGTATGGGGATGATGTTATTGTGTGTCTGTAATGTGTATGGGGATGATGTCATTGTGTGTCTGTAATGTGTGTGGGGATGATGTCAGTGTGTCTGTAATGACAATATGAAAGGTTACGATGTCACTATGTGTCTGTAATGTGTAGCAGAATGATATCACTATGTGTCTGTAATGTGTAGGGGAATGATATCACTATGTGTCTGTAATGACAATATGAAAGGTTACGATGTCACTGTCTCTCTGTACTGACAATATGAAAGGTTATGATGTCACTATGTGACTGTAATGTGTAGCAGAATGATATCACTATGTGTCTGTAATGACAATATGAAAGGTTATGATGTCACTATGTGACTGTAATGTGTAGCAGAATGATATCACTATGTGTCTGTAATGTGTAGGGGAATGATGACACTATGTGACTGTAATGTGTAGCAGAATGATATCACTATGTGTCTGTAATGTGTAGAAAGGTTACAATGTCACTATGTGACTGTAATGTGTAGCAGAATGATATCACTATGTGTCTGTAATGACAATATGAAATGTTATGATGTCACTATGTGACTGTAATGTGTAGGGGAATGATATCACTATGTGTCTGTAATGACAATATGAAAGGTTACAATGTCACTATGTGACTGTAATGTGTAGCAGAATGATATCACTATGTGTCTGTAATGACAATATGAAATGTTATGATGTCACTATGTGACTGTAATGTGTAGCAGAATGATATCACTATGTGTCTGTAATGACAATATGGGGTTACAATGTCACTATGTGACTGTATGTGTAGCAGAATGATATCACTATGTGTCTGTAATGACAATATGAAAGGTTACAATGTCACTATGTGACTGTAATGTGTAGCAGAATGATATCACTATGTGTCTGTAATGACAATATGAAAGGTTACAATGTCACTATGTGACTGTAATGTGTAGCAGAATGATATCACTATGTGTCTGTAATGTGTAGCAGAATGATATCACTATGTGTCTGTAATGTGTAGCAGAATGATATCACTATGTGTCTGTAATGACAATATGAAATGTTATGATGTCACTATGTGACTGTAATGTGTAGGGGAATGATATCACTATGTGTCTGTAATGACAATATGAAAGGTTACAATGTCACTATGTGACTGTAATGTGTAGCAGAATGATATCACTATGTGTCTGTAATGACAATATGAAAGGTTACGATGTCACTGTCTCTCTGTACTGACAATATGAAAGGTTATGATGTCACTATGTGACTACTGTGTAGGAATGATAACACTATTTGACTGTAATGTGTATCACAATATCACTATGTTTCCATAATGACAATATGAAAGGTTATGACTGTCACTGTGTCTGTAATGTGTAGGATATGATGTCAGTATGTGTCTGTAATGTGTAGTGTTATAATGTCACTATGTGTCTGTAATGTATAGGTTATGATGTCACTATTTGTCTGAAATGTGTAGGATATGATATCACTGTGTGTCTGTAATATGCAGGGATATGATGTCACTATGTGTCTGAAATGTGTTGGGTTATAATGTCACTGTGTGTCTGTAATGTGTAAGGTTATAATATCAATATGAGTAATGTGTATGGTTATAATGTCATAATGTCACTATGTGTCTGTAATGTGTAGGGTTATGATGTCACCATGTGCCTGTAATGTTTGGGAGAATGATGACACTGTGTCTGTAATGTATAGGGTTATGATGTCACTGTTTGCCTGTAAATTGTAAGGGGAATGATGTCACTGTGTGGGGAATGATGTCTGTGTCCTTGTGACAGCTAGCTCTGTTTAAAGTCGGTCAACCCCATGCAACAGCTAGCTCTGTATAAAGTTGGTCAAACCCCTGTGACAGCTACCTCTGCCAGGCTAACAATTTTAATGAAATGAATAATATTGATCTGGGTGGTGCTATGAATGTCATTGTGGACTTTAAAGAGAAGTATTTTTTTCATGACAGTGGTCAGTGGTCTCCTAAAGCTGTGTCACCTGTATTTGGTCAGTATAGCCATTGTTAGTTTTAAAGACAACGCACAATCTTGCCTCTGTAGTATCTACCGTATTTGGTTTTATCAAGATTCTGTGTCCAATTCATATATTTATATATACATGTACATGTGTGTATATTATATATATATATATATATATATATATATATATATATATATATATATATATATAAAGCACAAATATCACTACAACATTGAACATTTACTATGGACCTTGGATCAGAAATGATACTAAATAAATCATACATGAAGCACAAATACAGAAATAACATGGTACCTACAAAGTTACCAAATAAATTCACACAGGGATCTTTCTACCTCCTAAATTCTGGATCCAGGGTCTGAAAAATTGGGAAAATATATAACTTTTTAACTAAAATAGAAAAATTTAATTTGAGACATTTATTTAAAAATACTCTATTTTTTATTTTGAAATTCCGAACTGGGAGTTTTTTGTTTATCGGTATACTTTGGAAATATACAAGCTATTCGGAATGGGTCCTGTAACCGGACTCAAAAATGGCCTTGGAAAATACCTGTCACATCTTGATCTGCATTTTAATACAAATGTCAATGCATGATGTATCTATCGTGGATTTTGTTTTTTGCAGGACCTAGGTACATATGCCATGCCACTTTTAGACCAGGGTGTCGGCAGCAACAGTGACATTCCAGATGGAGATTTCCGACCCAGATCTGGATCTACTGGCCTACGTGGTCTCTTCTCAGGGAAAAACAGACAACGCAAACAATCAGGGGATGATTCAAACAAAGAAAAGGGAACTTCCCCATCAACATCTTCCAAAGTGAAACATTTCTTTACTGATGCATTTAGACCTAGATCAAAATCGGATTTATCAGGCGTTAAAAAACCGGGAAAGAAATTTAGTGGCAAAATGGATCAATCCATGGATGAAACACATTTACGAGAATCATTATCTATGAAAAACGATCATCATCAAAGTCCCATAGGTGGTATACCCCCTGGGCTGCAGAATCACAAATCTCCCGAGTCTTTAACCCCTATGGGACAAATTTTAGAAGGTCAACTTTCAGTGCCAAATGCAAATGATCGGACAAGACATACGTCTGGACCTCCTGATAGTTTTATTCAGAGATTTAGGACAAGATCTAATTCTGATTCTCAGAGAAAATCACCTCGAAGATTAGTACACCAGGTCAGTTTTTATGTTTTTGTTAAATTAATTTGTTTTAGAGCCAGCAGCCCGTTTCACAAAGAGTTATACGTAATTTCTTTTACTTAAGTATAAAAAATTTCCCTAAGTCAATTTCACAAAAGTTAGTTAGTAAAATTTTCCTGAAGGAAATTACATAAAAGCTGTCATAAGTCTTAAGGAATTTCTGTAACGGTATTGACAAAATCTCGTAATTTTCACTATATTTTCAAAATGCAAGAAGCCACCTAATATTTCAATATATATGCTGATAAAGTAGAAGACATATATTTTCTAAATAAATAAGTTTTAAGAAATTTGAAATGTGATTAACATTTTAAATTAACGTCCGAAGTGGAGTCGATGTCGGAAAATTGCTGTCTTAAAATCGCTGTGTCAAACGACATTCTATTTTTAAAATTAAATCCTGAACCTATCCCCTGGCATAGAAACATGGTTAATGGCTTAAGATTTTTGGAAAAACCTTAATTTTCCAAATCTGACTGGGAATGGTCTATTTAATTTCATTTACGGTGTGTAAAAATATTTCTTTAGAAAACATGAAAGATTAAAATGGTCGCTGCCATGTTTTCAATCATTCCCAGTCAGATATCAATAGCCCCAACCCCCTGCTAACCATCCCTAACCATGGTTTCACTCGGTAAACAACACTAACTCACAGAAATGATTAGATTTAGATGCCGGGGTCATCTCCTCGTGTTTTAGAAAGCGAGAGAGTTGTTGTTCGTTGGTGCCCAAACTGCCCAGATATTTTCCATCCTCCTTTACCACAGATGCCAACTCGCAGTGAACAATGTGCTATACTAACGTACATATGTCTTTATATTTTAAGTGATGAAATGACTTTTACGATAGAACTTTGCCAAGAAGACACATCCCACATGATTTGAAGACGCGTAACAAAATAGAAATAAAATTTTAAGTCCAAATAGAAATTGTAAAATGTGTGCGATTCGATTCTTACGGGAAAAAAATCTGTAACCTTTACGGATTTTCCTTGAATTTACAATCTCTTTTGTGAAAATGACTTAAGTATTTACTTAAGGATTTCGTAAGTAAAAAACTTACGGAAAAACTTTTGATTCTTTGTGCAACGGACTGCAGGTGTTTATCATAAACGTTCCAACTTGTATTGTATTGCATGTATGGGTAGTATACAATTTCAATGACCTTACTGAAACCACTAAAATAATGTCAGTCATACTTCGAACAAAATAAACTCAAGCAGTTGGGATTCAGTTTGTTCATTTTTATAAAAAGGTCATGCCATCTTCCAAGAAAAGATTTTGGTCTTTCTAAAAACCATTCATAGACCCAGACAACTGTATACATGTATGGAAGCTCATGCTGACAGACACCAAAATAGAGCCATTGTAAGGACCTGAAGTATTGTTATTACTAGCGAAAGAAAAAAAACATAGATTTCAATTCAAAATTTTATTTTCAAGGGCTACATGTACATCATTAAAATGTTTTATATGAACATATAAACGATTAATGATTAATTGATGTTTTCCAATTTCAGCAAATTTTCATCAGAATTACTAGAGAAATGTTTTACAGCTATCTTTGTTTTAAGATCAGGGCATTTTATTTTATTTTAATGGGCAAAGTTACAAAACTGGAAGATAATGATGAGAATTCTGTAATTCGGGACATTAATGTATTATTAATTAGACCGCTGAGGACAGGGGAATGCAAGATTGGAGCCTCTGATGTAATGTAATTAAAAACCAATCTTGACTTGCTCTCCTTATCTGATATGACAGTATAGGATCTAATGCAATCGCTATGGTGTCACTTGTCGCTATGGTGTCACTTGCCAATGACGATGACCTCTGATGACCTTGTACTGCCTCTTAAGTGTGTCATTTTCTACAAATGAAAAATCGACTTACACAATTTTGTAATGGCAAAGAGATGCAAACATTTTTTTCATTATAAACAAACACTGAGCACATAAAATCTGGAAATAAAGAATTAGTTTCCTATTAACCTTGGATAAGTTTGAATAAACAAAATTTTACAGACAAACAGTTTCCTTTTTATAAAATAAATTACATTTCTTTTGCCATTCAATTTTGTAAGTCGCACTTTCATTGGTCCAATATTACACGCCTACAAGAGGTCACCCACACATGACCTCATAGCAGATTACATTAGATCCTCTATGTGATCATGACACATCAGAAAACCAGAGGGATGAAGAGATCAGTTTTTAATTAGATTGCCTCTGCAATAAGTTGTGTGACATCTGACCTGCTGTTACGTGTAGTCTTCAAATCAGTAAAAAACAAAATCCTTTTGTGATGTATGGCAACAATAAAACAAAGAGAAGATGCTAAATGAATATACATTTTGTAGATAGCTGAATCTGAACCTGCTTGTACATATCATTGTGCATAATTAGGCTGGGTAGAGGCTAGTAGAAATATGGTAATATTTAAGACAATGAATATAGATGGCTGAAACTGAACTAACATGTACATTGTGTATAGCTGGAGGTCCCTTGTCACAGTAGGTGTTGGCACGTTAAAGAACCCTACTGCTCAATGGCCGTAAGTGCCGAGCATAGGCCAAAATTTGAAGCCATTCACCGCATTTGGTGATGTCTCCATATGAGTGAAATATTCTCGAGTGGGACGTTAAACAACAATAAACAAACAAACAAACAAAAGTGTATAGTAAAATCCACATAACCTGGCGGGGCGAAGTCTTGTGAACCTATTCTTGACCTGGACGAGTTTAAATTTTAGGTAATAATGCATAACATTAAAATTACACTGACTAAAGTAATTGTAAATACTTGTTACAATACATTAGATAAGTATCCACTGAGGAATAAATCGTTTTCCCAGTGCAGCAGGAAATAACCGAAAAGTGAGTAGAATCATCCGTATGATAATCAAAAGGTTACTCTGCCCCGCCATCTTATGTGAAACGGACATTAATATTTAAGACAATGAATATAGATGGCTGAAACTGAACCAGCTTGTACATGTCATTGTGCATAATTAGGCTTGGGAGAGGCTAGCAGAAATATGGTAATATTTAAGAGAATGAATATACATGTAGATGGCTGAAACTGAACCAAGATGTACATGTACATGTCATTGTTCATACTTAGGCAGGGGAATGGGAGGCTAGTAGAAATACTTGTGTATTGTAATGTAAGACAATGAATAAAGCTTCAGTACTCACACATAGAAAAGGTTTTGATTACATTATTATGAATTTACTTAAATGAAAAAAAAATGTTATATTGTAGCTTGATCTGTATAATACGTTTGGATGGTGGATCTCTATGTATATACATACAGGCAGACTTATCTGTTATTTTGTTTTCTCTTTGTAGAGAAGTATAAGCCCGCCACACAGTCCATTAAGTGAGTACATTTCTTTGTTTATTTACAATTTGAGTTTAATCTTGTTATTAAGATGATGATATTGTTGGTACAGAAATGATATGTTTAATTAGACTTTTGACATGTACATGTATATTGGAGTTTGACGACGTACATTTATGGTACATGTACGTATACCAGTATATGTATTTTGTATTTATATTTTAACTAACCTGTGTATCTTATTTATCACCTGTAAACTAAGTACATGTACATGTAACATCTATGCAGATGCAAAACATCTAGAAGAACTGATGCAGACAAAAATCTACATGTATATAGTCCCCCCCCCCCCACCAACCAGATTTCACCATTAGAAATTTAGATGATCATAAATATCTACCATAACATGATTAAGAGCTAGTGTGATAGACTTCCCGTTTTTCCCCATTCATATACTTGCTATTTAGAAGTGCAACATGTTTCAGTGCCTTTTCCACAACTGACTAAATATGTATTTGTATACCAAGCTGTCATTCAGACACACCTCAAGTTAGTGTTGTTCCATCACGGATATATATAGCTTGTATTACTTGTAGGCTATGGTTGAGATGACCCAAGTTATGGGCTTTGTGGAAATCATTTAAACGTAATTATTAATTCAATACTTCCAGTTTGTCAATTTCGAAGAATAAACTTGCTAAAAGTGTCCTGAACCAGTGCATAGACTTATTTATAATCAGTGGTACTGATGGTGTTTACAAATAATATTGGATGTGTGGAAATTCCCCCGAGTTATAAATAGAATGCAATAGCATCCATGATTCAGATCGAACTGAATTGTGGGTAAAAAGGAAGTTGGCAATGACCTTGTGGGTACACCTGACCCTAACTAGCGTTCCTCAAAAGCCAAAGTGACAGTTTGATCTCTAATTCACCCTGGGAGCTAAGAAGTCTGTAATTCAGGTGGCTAGGAGAGATAGTGTTATGGAGCAGATACAAGACAATGGTTCGTCAGAAGGTAGATAGGATATTCTCTATCTAGTTCATTCAATAATTCTGTAATAATTTTAATAAAAAGAAAATACAAATAGGGCCTAGACCTATTCTTGTATTCCATGACCATGATTCAGAGCATCTATACACCTATTATAGGTCTATGTTCAGAGACGGAATTGGACTTGGAGTATAATAGGCTAGATAATCCACCAACCGACCAAACCTGTCCATGCTGAGCCCAAGCCAAGGGCAAGACTAAATCATCATCTGAGTCCTATTTGTTATTTTTTTGTCAATAATTTATAGATAAGATCTACATGTATAAATATGAATGACAGTTTGCCTAAATATAAATGGCAACTTTACAAACCCATCCATTCATGCTGATCAGTGATGTTACCCAAGAGAAGAGAAATTATATCAGATGAATTATATACAAATTTTGAAAGAAGTGTAGGTGTGTGTGATGTTTGCAATAAGAACACTTTGATAACTTGTTTGACATTTAATCATACCTGTCATATGTTAATAATTTATATACTGCTGTTAATTAATTCTGCGCCACAATATTGAAAAAATCCTATGAGTCATGAATGACTATTTACACTCGTGAAGTTCACATTCAGCTATATGTATCAGTGGATACATGTACAAATTTCAGTTCTGTGTCTGATGAATGTATTATGATCAATATTAATGCAGGTATACATATTTAGTAGTTCCCTGATTCTCATGTCTTTATTTTGGTACACTTTGTTTGTCTAATATTTTATCTTTTACCCTGGACTACATCACTTGACATCACACAGTCTGAAGACATTGTAATTATATGTCATCATTAAAGGTCCAAAATAAAAAAAAACACCTTATAGTTTGTTTCTAAAAAGAGTAAATATTTTATTCAATATTTCTTTAGTTGACTTTGCTTAATTCTTGAGTTGTTGAAACCCACACAGCAGCTGCCAATCACTTGATATTCATCTAATTAATCTAGCAATGTTAGGATACATGGTTCTGTAACCAAATATATGCATAATATCAATTACTAGCAATTTTTTTAACTGAGCTTGGGAAATAAAATGATAGTTGTACACATGTACATGTATATCAAGGACATATTGGACTACTGAAATAAACTTTTATAAAGTATCTAGGGGCCCAGGTTGAAATCTAGGAGCCCAGCTATTTCTTCAGATGCTTTCATACAGAAAAGTGAAAGAACCCAAATTTTCTCAAATTTATTCAAATTTTATTTCTCATTCTATATCACTTTTATAAATTGTGTTGCATGCAATATGTCTCTTGAATCTACATGTACCAAACAATAACAAAATCCCATCCATTTTGTTGAGAAAGAGTGGTTCTTGTTAATTTTTATTCTAGGGCTGGTGTCTTGCTGGGGTTTTCAGCAATGTAACACCACATGACGTGACTTACAAGTCCAAGTATTGGTAACAAGTCAAATCAACCCCCAGTCCCGAATGATTTTGGCACTTTGGAACTTGTAAATCAGCACTTAGTATAGTTAAATAGGCATCTGGAAATATTCTTTTTAACACTTGGAAATATTTATCAAGGTAACGAAATGGTATTAAAAAATTATGTTTATCTCAAAAGAATAGTTTTATTTTCATAAATAATTTGTGAGTATAACATGCTCTCTTGATAATTATAAATCACAAACTCACGTTAGTGAAAAAAACCATAGTTTACATACATCTCCAAATTATCAGTTTTAATTTAAACATGTCATTTGCTATCAAAACATTGTTTTTACCAAGCAGTCGTTTGAAAGGAACAAAGGATTCAAAGTGGAGCTAATTGTTGTGTAATTTGATTTTTGATTTTTTGTTTTACGCCATACTCAACAATCTTTCAGTCATATGATGGCATCCAATTTTTATTGGTGGAGGAGAAATCCCGGTTACCCGGGTAAAGACCACCGACCTTCCGCAAGAAAACTGGCAAACTTCCCCACTTAATTCGAAATGACCCTAGCGGGATTCGAACCAGAGGTGAGAGGCCTTGTGATTTAAAGCGCAATGCTCTAACCACTCGGCCACAGAGGCCCCAATTGTTGTGTAATTAAGGCAATAAATTATGAGATCCTAATGTTGAACAATTAATGTAATCTGCTGAAAAAAGGCCTACCTCTCGATAGGCCCGAGTGCCGATATTGAAATAATTTGCACACAACTGTCAAAAATTCAGTTAAAAAGAAACAAATCATGAAATCACTAGGTGTCGATGTGCATGAACTAAGTATTGATTTCACCATGTGCCAACCTAACTACGATTTAAAAAATCCAAAACTTTCTCGAAAGTTGATCACCTTATCAACACGTACACATCGGTGTGTATCAGTAATACGCTTCAGCACAACGCTGTGACACATGAAGCATTTAAACATCTCACAAACCTAGATTTACATGACAAAATTGTTGCGGACTAGACGAAAAGAGAAGAAAAAACCAGACATTTACGGATATGGTTGTACTCGCCATCTGAGCTATTGGCGGTGCAAATTTTGATCGCCCAGTCATAAAAATGGTCGCAAATGCGACTGGTCGAGTGGTAATTTTACTCCCTCAGTCCCTGCACCAATTGTCCTAAGGACCTTTTTCTCAGCCACTGGCTCAATTTTAATACTTAGTTCTAGTGTACATGCTACACCATCCACAGTGTAAACATTTTGATGTGTCCAAGATATCTGAGGCAGGCCAGAAGAAAGCTTATTACATGTAAATGTACTGTATTTTATATGTACTTTTCAAAGAAAGGTTGATTTCATTTTGATCAGTCCAGAAATCCAACTTGTAATTTATTTATAGCAGCTGGCAATGTTTCATAAAGGTGATATAGCTCCCCGTTTTTCAAATTATCAAGTGCATCTTGATTTGGGGAATACATGTGAATGTCCAAGAGGGTGTTTCTACAATTTGTATGTGACCTTGAAAGTTTATTGGCTGACACAGAGACGAAACTTATTCTATGATAATGAAATTGTCAGTGCAGAGTACATTCAGAGTATCAATCCTATCCAATTCCAAAGTTTTGAAAAGAATTCTCTACTTTTGTATTTTGTGTGTTCAAACGTTTACATCCTTCTACTATTTCATAACATCTCTAGATCTATCCTTTATTTCTATCCTATGTCTACAGTGTACATCATGTAGGACTAGGTTGATCAATATCTAATTCAGTTCATATGCATAAATACCTTGAATTAATCTGTTTAAAATTCATCCCTGGTAAATGAACTAGAAATGGACTTGGTTTCTGAAAAAAAGTTTCACTTTATATATCATAAATAATAAATCATAAATACCAGTATGGGCAGAATTGGACCTAAAGTCAAGGGAAGGTAACTGCTAAGAGCTTACCTGTTAAAGAATTATTCATGTCGTATTATGCCTCATGGCTTAAAATCTCATCTGCCGGATGAATTTAATTTATAGCATTTTGCATTGTTATAACCATAAAGAATAATAAAACATGTAGTAAGAAAATGAATCATTCAATTTTTTTTTTTAGAAGTCATGTTTACAAATCGTTAAAAGTTGAAAATTAAACAGATACATGTAGAATTACATGTACAATGTAGGAAATACTTTAGAATTTATTTCCTTTATACTAACTTCTTGTATTTTTGAACCTTTTTCAGTTTGTATAATTTGTAATGTGTACAATGTACAAGTATACAGTGTTTTTCCTCCTTACATGTATATATTTGGGGTTAAAATCGACTTCATCCCCAACAGAAAAATGGCACTTTTATCAGGGGCTGCACTGGCTGAAGAATTTATGGCACCAAAAAATTGCCACTTGTCAAAATCTGTCACTAGTTTCAAATTTTTAGAGCCAGATTCAAAGTAAAAAAAAATTATCATGAATTGAGTTTATATAAATGTGATAAATTCTACCATTACTGTCTATTTATTAAATTCAATGAATGACAAGAGGTTGTTGTCTTTTTTTTTTAATTTATGTAGTTGGAATTAAACGTTGCTTTTTATATTGAAATCATCACAATTTCAGGTGCACCCATTACAAATGTACATTGTAAACTTAACATTGTGTGGTTTGGTGTGCAGACTTTGTAAATATCAAAGTACTGAAAGCAGGGCTCTTATGTACATGTATCGTATGTAAGCTATATATATATATATCAGGAATTAATATCATCAGCATGCGGGTCCTGTAAAAGGACCCATTCCCAATGCAAAAATTGACTAATTTTTGCCTAATTTTGAGCAAACTTTTCCCAATTTTATTCACATTCAGTATTTTACAATAAAGAAGATAATTTAGTACACATATGAACTGTACTTTGGAGTCTTCAGATGAAATCAATGTTGTCAGTTAGATAAGAGAAGCTAAATAAATCAGTTTTGAGCTTTATATTCTTATGACTTAATTGACCATAGTTACTTTTCGGCCAATTTGGCCCATTGCTGTGTAAAATTGCCAATTGGAAGGGTACAGAACCCTGTCCCAAATAGGGTCTATTAACGGTTTAACTCCTCTGTGTATATATATATATATATATATATATATATATATATAAATGTATATATATATATATATATTTATATACATGTGTATATATATGCATTTATTTATGTCACAATATTATGAAACCTGACAAATAATTGTCCCATGATTGGAATGACATGGTGCTTGAGACTGGCATATGTATTCATTATTGTGACACCAAATACCAGTCATTACATTGTACGATAATTTATAAAATCAGAACTGATTGACGGACAAGGACACGGGGTTTCAATGAAAATGTTCCATGTTAATAAATAGTCCTGCTCTACCTGTCTAACCCTCTGTACATGTATATTTGGAATGACCTTGTATAGTACAATACCAACGTACAAAATGTACATGTACATACATGTGCGCCATACAATGAACATGTATCAATGCACATATGTCATATGATTAAGAACTTATTCCTATTACCTTACTATACAGTATATGAAATGTAAAACAATTTAATTCATTTAAAATATATGTTGACATCCACTACTATAGCTGGGCTTCGCCAGGAAATCCGCTTTTATTCTTAAACTACATGAAATACCAGTGTGTCATATCATCTAGAGAAACATTAAAATACAGAAAACGGTCATCATATATTGACCCAGTCTGGAAAGTTGTTAAATTATTGTTTTGAAGACCTGATATGTCATCATTTTCCTGAGTTGAGTGTGTTTAGTTTGAAATTCTTAGAATATAAAATATCCAGGAAAACACACACACACACACACATATATATATAATATAGGCATTTGCAGTTTGTGTAAATACAAATGTAAAATGTATCATGTGATGTACATTTATATCGTTGTCTTGTACTATTAGTCCATACATGTATACATTGTCCCAGTACAGTTGACTCTTGTTATAATGGCACTTGATCAGTGTAACAGCATTTTTGGTGAGCGGCAGAAATTTCATGGGATCAAATTTACAGCCATATTAATTTGTTTGATACTGTATAACAGCATATTTGCTTTCCAGCACTGGCAGTGATTTTTGGCAACAAACGTGCATTTTAACCGTAGAATCGATGTGTTATAATGGCAAAGCTTCAAAAATGAAAAATTGTTGCCATAATTTAAAAATGAATTTATCAAATTGACAGAATGGAAATAACAATAAAAACAATTTTATTTGCTGTAGTCATTTTATATCATTCTTAGTAACATACAATCCAACTGTATCAAGGTTTAAGATTTAATAGGGGTTTAACAACAAAGGATGTTCATGCAATCTCAGTTTGGTGACAAGTCTAGAAATTTTGATATAATTACAGCATATTTGATATAATGGCAATTTTACTGGCTCCCAACCTTGCCCTTATAACAGGATATTTACATATGTACATTGTATATATTGTTTATTGAGACCCAAATAAGGAAACTATATTTAATATATCGGTTGTTTCCTTTACTGTTCCTCTTCACTGTATTAATGAAACACTCCAAGTTTCTAGCAACTACCTGTGATTTATCTGTAACCCTGACATTTATGAGATATTGTATATATACAGAAGACTTTCTCTGACATAGCCAGCCCACATTATATGACAAATATTGTGGTACATTTATTTCTCAAGTGCAAACAGTGAAATGAAGGACATTGTACGTTTAACTGATTAAATGCAACAAACACTTTGATTACCTTGGCTGCTTCAAATGTCCGATTCAAAATGGAAATATGAGATATATATAAGTTATTCTGATAATCAGATAGATTCAGAGATACTTATCAATATTATATAGATTGTGATAACACAGTTCGTCAGCTGTCATAGTCTACGGAATCCATCTTTCATTGATATAAACATGTTTATATACGTAGATTTGTGACGAGGAAATGTGTTGTGATTTTTACAACCAGTTATTTTACAAATGTGTGAAATCTCTGATTGATGTGTAATTGATTTCAAGATTGGATAATTGGAGGAGAAATTACCTTGACATTTTCATTTTGTACAGTGTTAAAATTGTGTGTATTCAGATGTATTCCAAACTGATGGTTCGGATGCACAAGCGAGTGTTATATGCAGGTTTGTGTCGGTAATTGTTGGTCAGCATATCAGGTGCAATGTACAATGGATATTTATTGATTA
Organism: Atrina japonica; assembly: GCA_030159075.1. Lineage (NCBI taxonomy): Eukaryota > Metazoa > Mollusca > Bivalvia > Pterioida > Pinnidae > Atrina > Atrina japonica. The sequence goes on along the minus strand of BROG01000006.1, from coordinate 1,132,137 downwards.
AATTGACATTGATACACTGACCATAAAGTTATACACATTATTCTTGTAATAATGCACATGCACATACACAGATATACATGTATATTCACTAACACATCACAGTGTTGTCATGACTTGTGGCATAGACATAATTATTGTTTATGTACAGAAGACATAGCTTGGTAAATTTTTATGGAGAATTCTATCTGATATTCTTAAATCCCATATTCTGGTTAGATTATTACTTCAGGATTAACATTAATTTTTCAGTTGTTTACTGAAAAATAACCAATGTTGAAGCAGAGAACACTTTTAATTTCATTGCGCAAAGCGAAAAGTTAATGTTAACCCTTATAATTTAATAAAAAGCTAAAATAAAACAAACATATTTAAATTCAATTTTAAAATTTGATAATGCTATTTAACAGATGCAACACAAAATCTGTTGATGATGAATTATTGAAGTGCAGTAATATATTGAACAGCTGCATTTGTTGTCCTAGCAACAGCATGTAGTTCCTCAGGTGATAGCAAAGTAGGTTATACAGATTTAACCTAGCATTTTCATCCAATCAATGAGGTGATGTGTTTTACAAAAAATTAAATCATATGTATTTATCCATTAGGCTTACATGTATGACAACATTTTGTTTCCATCTGGAGTCCATGGACATCGGTCAAGTTAAATAACAACTTTCCTAATGTGGTGCTTTCCAAATTATCTAAAGGAGGTTCCACTTAAGCCGAAACAGAATATAAATCTCTACTTAACCAAAATATGTGTGAAGGACTAGACTGTTAGAACTACAAATGTAGGAATAGAGGATAGTAAATTATCTGTTAAACTTAAAGGGATCAAGTGAAGGGAAATTGATATTTTGTTTGAAGGGCACAAGTGTAGGAAAAGTGATGTTTTTGTCTGTTGAAGGACTCTCGTGATGGAAGAATGATACATTTTCTGTTGAAGAACTGAAGTGATGGAACCCAGGGCACATTATTTTGGGAATGGGTATTCATACCAGTAGAGAAATCAGAAATTCACTGTGTTTTTTTGTCTTCTTCAGCCACTCATTATCTGGATTGTGTGCATAGATTAGATCTATTCTATATATATCTGAAATATAGACTTATAATTTCGTCAATATGTTGTAAATCGTAGTTGTATACAAATGTATATCAGATCCAATATGTAAATTTTCATGAACATACATGTACATATGCAGTTCAGGTGACAGTCGGCCACTGTTCTGGTTATCTAAAGGTAGGAAAGTTATGTTTACTTATCAAGGGTCAGTGGTCTTTTATCCAATTCATTTAACCTTTATATAACATCTAGTTCCTTTACCTAGTAGGTAAGACTCAATTCCAGTGTATCTAACAGGTTGATCATACAGTGTATGTAAAATTGAAGGCATAAAAAAAAACAACAGAACAAGTAATGAGTAGATATAAATGAATATTCATTTTTAAAACTGTACCTTTATCTTTGTACATTTAAGTACATGTATTAGTGGCAATGGTGTGTATACACATGTACTTTGTAATTATTTTGACATTGATCAACAGTAAAAGTAGTAAGTTTGCCAATTTTGGTTGGAATTTTTATTTGAAAGTTGTGTATTGACCTTTGTTTTACTTGAATAAAAGTAAACTTCTGTAACTAATGTAGAGATATTGAACCAGGACTTAAGTTCTACCTAAAGGGGAATAACTCTTGTTACCTTGCTACAGGATTACAAACTATTGCTTTCTATCAATTTCATATGGTACAAAAAATTGTTCGAACCATCGATGACAGCTAGCAGAATTTTTTGTTTTCAATATTTTTGTAAAATGGTGGGTGCTTTGTATAACTACAGACTAGAGTTAAAGCAGAGACAGAGGTATATGTATTTTTTAAAAATATTTTTAAAAAATACATATACCAGTATTTATTTGTTTGTTTTTTTTTTTGGGGGGGGGGGGGTTTGATAGATTTCGATTAATGTAGTACACAGTATGGTGACAAAAATTGAGGAAATTATTATTTTTCTATATACAGTGAAACCTGTCTTGAGAGACCATCCCATCTGCCACTGAAATGTGATCTCTCAGAAGAGGTTTTATTTAAAGGAATTATTAGCCAAGTGGTTTTTAGAATGTGGTCTCAAAAGACAGGTGGTCTTTCATGAGAGTGGTCTTTGAAGACAGGTTCTACTTTATTTCTACATTTTTCAAAACATTGATGGAGAATATAATCAGCTTTGAAGTTCAAAGTTCAAGTTAAAATTGATGAAAGTTACAATTTTCATTTGATTTTTAAATTTCATTTTTCAGTTTTTTAAGATTCAACAATTTGACCATAAATCTAATTTCTTTATACTTAATTAATTCTTTACACAAATGAAAAAGAGATGCAGAACTGTACTTTTGTATCCTGCAAAACTTACAGTGTATCAATACTTTTAAAAAGAAAGAATGAAAATTTATACAACAGTGATAAATCTTGGTATAAATCATTACATGTAGTCTGTCTTACTCTTACACCTCGGGGGGGGGGGGGGGGGGGGGACTTGAAACCGATTTCCGCAGAAATAGGATTAAAAATGGTTTCAACATTGTGTATCCTTAATCTCTCCCTTTGAAATCAGTGGAAGTTAATAATCATATTTCAGCCTCTACCCAAAAGTAACTCATTTAAAAAAAACACTGATCATTGTTTTGCTTGGAATACAGTCAGGGAATTATGTTCAAGTGCCAAGTCTTACTCAAATCAGTAACTTACAATGTAAATGTAGACAATTGTAAATTAAAAGCTCTGCAAGTGTCTGTTCTCCTTTGGTTATGGAAGATACATCATCCAGGCTTAAGGGGATGTTTCAGGAGTATTTAATGTGCTCTTTTGCCAAATTTCATAGAAGTTTATTTTTGTACATGTAATTTTTTTTTTATCATTAAATGTTTCTTTTAACAGATAAAATATCATCTTTCATCACAATTTTTTTTCTAAAAAAAATATGCATTCCAAATTGAGATGCAGGGGGTGGGGGCCGCTATAATGTTTAACTTCCTTATATACATGTAAATTACTGTATTTGAAATCCATGTGAATTTTAATGTGCACCTTTTAACATATGACCACACACTGTAACTAATCCTGTTAGATTAATACTGATATTTCATAGGAAGTTGGCAACTGCAACAATATTAGAAAATCGTTCAAGGTCAAACTTCTTCACATACTTGAGATAAGTGCGGTAGAACAAGTGCTACGAAGATCTGAAAATAAAAGTAAATAGCTACCGTACTCAAAATGTGTATGCGCAAATTAATTAAAAAATCTATTTGCTGAATTGTGCTAACGAATCAATTTTCTTAAGTAGATGAAACATGTGCAGATGAAATGAAGGCAGACTTTGAAAATATGAATTATCCCATAATGTAATTACACAGATGATGATTAACTAATTAAACACTGCTATGGGCAGATTGTGCTCCTGTGTCGAAACTCTTAATAAAGCGGAATCCAGATAAAATCTTGGGCGGTCTGATTAAGTAACTGTGATTACCGGTAAATAACAAAATAAAAGACAGAATTAAATTACTGAATAACTGACATATTGCTTTGTACATTTTATAAACACTATCAGTCAGAATTTTCCAAATTCTCTGTTTGTTAGGTCACCTGAGTCACTTAGGTGACCTTATGCCATGGATCTTCATCTGTCCATACGCCTTCTTCTTGAAAATTACTTTCCAATCATCTTCAAATTTGGTAAGAAGCTTCATTAGGGTAAGGGGAACACAAATTGTGAATGTCGTAATCCAGGTACCCCCCTGTGCTGTTTAGGCAAGGCCAAAGCTGCCAAAAATAGTCCAAACTTAAAAAATTTTCTTCTTCACCCTGCACATCAGGGATAAAAACTGAATACATTGCTAGAAAGAGGATAAAGCCCTCTACCAAAATTGTGAAATTTATGACCCTGGGAGCTGGGGTTTTGGGTCTGGCGCAGGGCCAATAAAGCCATATACAGTAAAACTTGAATATAACTAGGGATTCAAAATTCCCCAAGTCCAGGACTTGGTTAATTTGGGTTTGGACTTGACATTTAGAAATATCGGAAGTCAGAAGGACTTGCCTCATCTGCATTCATTTAATTAATAATTTTACTGTATTACTTATTAACAAAATTCAGCACAGACTTTAAAATTTCTCAATTGGACTTGCTAGAAATTTACTCTCCCGGACTTGAGTGTCTAAAAAAGAATTTTGAACCCCTGATAACGGACTCTGTCTGTATGAATTCATGCACACAACAAATCAATAAGTATTCCCCGACTGCACCTCTATATATTCTTAATTGAAAAACAATTTTACAACAAATTTTATATAATGAATTTTTGCTTATAACAAAGCAATTTCTATGTCCCTTGACTCCATAACCAACATCTTTTATAGAAATATAACAAAGTGATCAATATCATTTAAATAAAAGTCAATTCTTGATGTTTTGCAGAGAAAAATTATATACATGTACATGTAAGTGGTGCAAATAAAAAGTAACAAAAACCTTTCTGTTTTCTTTTGACTTCCCAGAAAGTTCCCATTTAGCCTAGATTAAGAGTGAATTTTTTCTTAACGAATTTTGTTTTAACCCTTCTGCCCACTTTGCTATAACTGTATAAAAAACTGTCCTTATAATGAACTGAACAATAAAATCCCTTGAAATTTGTTATAGGCGAGTTTTATTGCAGTGATTATGTACTTTATCTTAGAAAATCTTCTTCTTTACTTATATGCATTGTAAAGAAAAATTGAATACATTTTAGAAAGAGCATATAGCCCTTTATCAAAATTGTAAAATTTATTATCCAGGGAGCAGAGGTCTGGGGTGTGGCCAATTGATCTAAATAATGACTATAAAAATTTGGTCTAAAAAATTTTTCTCTACATCTATGAATTGAAAGAAAAAACTTCATACATTTTCAGAAAAAGCATAAAGCCTACCTAAAATGTGAAATTTATTACCCTGGGAGCAGGGGTTCAGGATGTGGGATGGGGTCAATATGGCCATATAGTGATAATGTACTTTATCTTAGAACATTTTCTCTTCTTTTATGCATTGTAAAGCAAATTTGAATATTATAATATTTCATCCACATTCTCTAACTTCTTTCCTCTTGTCCATTCAACCATACATCTACCATACATTGTACATCAAAGCTTCTCTAAGAATTGGTGGAATTCTGTAACTGCTTTTTTGTCATAAACATAAAAAAAATTAATTGTATTGCCATGATGAGCAGAAACAAAAAGCAATCTTACATTGTGAGAGTTAAATTTATCATTCACCCTTGCTTGTTTCTCATTTTTATCGTCTGCTGGAAAACTCTATCTATCTCTGACATGGTGGAGTTGGGAGACTCTTTGAAACCCTTTAAGTACCAACACACTATATTAAGTCAGAAAAAATTGACTTGCCAATCAAAAAATGTTTGAAGCAGATATCTATGACTGGGTGAGTGTCTGTTTTGATTTGATTTTTGCTAGACGATCACAATGCAGTAAATCTGAATCAATTTTAAAAACTTGTGTTCAAACATAGCGCTATGCCAACGTTGGAAATTGGAATTATGAAAAACATTTCTCTTCAGCATTGACTGTATCAAGCTTAAATATGTACATGTGTTGATTTTCTTTCTAGTTCATTTTGACCAACTGGTATTTGTCATTTTACATGTACTAAAATGTACATATACTGGTATAGAAAAATCCATATAACCTGACGGGTTGGAGTCTTGAGAACCCTTTCTTGACCTGGACAAGTTTAAATTTTAGGTAATAAAGCATAACATCAGAATTACACTTGCTAGAGTAATCATTTCTACTTGTCACCATACATAAGCAAGTACCCAGTGAGCAATGAAACATTTTTCCTGTGAGCTTGTTATAACTGAAAAGTGAGTAGAATCCTCCGTATGATAATCAGAAAGTTGCTCCGCCCCGCCATCTTATGTGAATCGGACAATATCTTGTCTGATTCCCTACACATGAACAATTTAACTAGGTACATTTTAGGTTCCTGGAATGTTAAATTAGCAGACTTACCAGACTAAACCTCAAATAGATAAATATTGACAGAAAAGTTGTTCAAATTTAACAGCTCCCCCCTCCCCATGATACTTGTAAAAAGCTTCTGACATACCAAAAATACCAAGAGAATATCTCATTTAGTGTGAGGGTATAGATATTTTTAAGTGACCTTTGGTTACTCAGGTGACCTATAGTTACTTGGATGATCTTTAGTTACTCAGGTGACCTATAGTTATTTGGGTGACCTTTAGTTACTCAGGTGACCTTAAGACTCCGGTGACCTATTGAGATATTTTGCCATCTGTCCTCATGTTTAACATAATTTCTACATTTATTATGAAAATATATGTGAATTGAATATGTAGTAAACAATGCCAAGCTTGTGTGTAAAATGCTGACTGATACAAAGTCCCCAATGGCTCACACATGTAGGTTGTACAGGTACCTGGTTGCAGAGTTTGTGTGTAAAATGCTGACTGATACAAAGTCCCCAATGGCTCACACATGTAGGGTGTACCTGGTAGCAGAGTTTGTGTGTAAAATGCTGACTAATACCAAGTCACTAATGGATCACACATATAGGGTGTACTCAGCAGCAGAGTGTGTGTAAAATGCTGACTAATACAAAGTCACCAATGCCTCACATGTACAAATGTATCTTGTACCAAATTGCACAGCTTATGTGTAAAATGCTGCTCAATGCAAAGTCCTCACCAGCTCACATTCATTTACCTGGTTGCTTTCCAATTTTCCCTACTAGCTCACAAATGTATCCAGTTGCTTTTTAAGTCCTCACTACATGTAGCTCACACATGTACCAGGCTGCTTTCCAAGTCTCCTCACTAGCTTTCGACTGCTTTCTAAGTCCTCACTAGTTTACATATATACTGGTACCCAGTTACTTAACAGGTTCTCACTAGCTCACACATGTACCTGGTTGATTTTTAAGTACTCACACATGTACCCAGTTTGGTACTACTTGGACTTCATTTGTTAGCTCACACATGTATGGTGTACATTGTAACCGGTTGCTTTCCAAGTCCTCACAAGCTCACACATGTACCCAGTTTGGTACTACTTGGACTTCATTTGTTAGCTCACACATGTACGGTGTACATTGTAACCGGTTGCTTTCCAAGTCCTCACAAGCTCACACACATGTACTGTACTAAGGTAAAAGTGGCACATCCGGGTAGAGTCAAATACCAAAACGATACCAAAAATACCGGTAGGTTGTACAGGTATAACATAATTGCCTTGCACAAACTCAATGCATTACTGAATCTCTAATACTTCTGTGACGACAAGTGGCTTGTCACCCCTGTTATGATTTGATTTAGACTCATTGTGTTTGTAAACATGTGTCAATTTACCTTGGTAGACCTATACATGAGAGAGAGTAACTGCAGTGATTGAGTGAAGCTAGTGCAACTGGTTTACAAACTTTTTTGCATCTGATTAATTTGTTAGCACTGTCACTATCTGTTTTTGGCATTTGTGAAATGACAAGTTGTTTACACCAAATGAATGATAAAATGCTACAGCTGGAGTACATGTCCACTTTTTAAACAGATAAATATTGCTGGTTGTAATATATTTGCGCATTTACAAAGCTACATGTGGCATTATTACAAAGCCAAAGAGACCATTGTTAGTTTTGAGATGGTCCCTACAAGTTTATCAGGAAATATAAATAGGTTTTAGTATACACCAGGTAAATATTGGTGTTTGAAGTCTGCAGTGATTCTTATATCAGCTAAAATGCATTGCTTCATATATTACATCTATTGGTAATTTTTGCAAAGTACTGGTATTGTCATCACAATTGATATTGATCACATGACTGTGAAACAGCCTCTTATTAGATCAACTAACTGCCTGACCCAGATTAGTATGTGAAGGTCGCAGGCTAGTGTTTGTATACAGATAAACAAGAGCTGGTGGCCACCATGTGCTTCACTAAGCCTTGAAATTGGTAGCTTGTGTCACAACTAGTGAAAGATTTAAATTTAGGAATTCAAACAACATTTGATGATAAACTGACTTATATTATCATTTGTTTAGCATTTTAACAAGTGTCTGCACTTGTTGAATTTCTAAAACCAGCTGATACAGTAAGCTAAAATTAGGAAAGTCAATCTTACTTTGAACATATTGTTGTTGTGGAAAAGACAGCGTGACAGTCATTTACATAAGGGAGGTGGAAATAGAATCAACAACCATGAGTAAAAAAAGGAAATTAAGTTTGAGGCTGAAGATCAGTAAGTAAACACAAACTACTTAATTCTGACCAGCAAGGGGTCTTTAAAGTTTTTAGTATTTAAATTTAATATAAAGATTTATATTGTAGAAAGTTATCATTTGTCCAAAAAAAAAAAAAAAAGGACTGTAGGCTATTGCTACAACTACAAACTCTTAAATGGTGTGTTTTCATTACATGCATTATAAATTTAAGTATTAGGAAAGATGGACTAAAATTCTTGTGAGAAACAATTTTCTATTGTTTATCTTATAAGCAAATGTGAGTCAGCAATGTAGCTGTACTTGGACTAAGTGATATTTTCCTGTTCAAAATTTTTCGTTTCATTGGTGAACTTTTCACATACATGTATCACCTAACTGTTTAACGAGGAAAGGGGGATGAATTCGAACAAACTGTTTAGATATACAATAAAACCTGCTTTAACGACCAACTGCGTATAAAGACCACCAGGTCTCAGAGACTTATTTTTTTTTTCTGTCCCCAATAGTAGCAGTTGTGTACAAATCAACCTCTATATAAAGACTACCTTCCTATAAAGAACAGTTGTGTTCCTAAGGAGGTTGTTATATACAAGTTTCACTGTATTTGAACTTTTCATTTTATCGATGTATATTCTATGGTGATCACATAATAATGAGTCAGGATAGTTTGTAATCTTACTTGTATGGAAGGTCTGTTGTCCTTTCCTACATGTACAAGTAGGCGTCATCCAGCTTTATATCTCCATCAATTTTAAAATGAAAATTCTGGATACACAAAACAAAAAAATTATCAGGCTTGCATACATTGTAAATTAACATGTACAGTTACTCGTTGAACTTTTTGAAGATTTAAATCACTGATTCAGAGCCTCTATTGCCAAGAGGTTAAAGCATCATGCCTGAATTAAACCATGACATCTCTTGTCTCAAATCAGCAGGTACACATACATGTATGCAAGCCACAATGAAACCTTAGTTGATTAAAATGCATGGAAGTGTACTAGTTTACCTGCAGAAGTTTCTCCTCTGCCATAAGAAAGTAGCCATGACGTCTCTCACGGATAGTGGCATGGACTGCTGGAACCTAAGCAGATTTTGTGAGAAAGTTTGCCAATTACTTGTAGAAGGTCGGTGGTCTATTTCTTCTTCCTGGCTTCATTGTAAATGGTTGTTCTCCTTCACCATCAAAAATTAAGCTCAATTGATATTGAGTATTGAGTAACTTTGGTTACTTGGGGCCCTGTTCGACCAATGAAAATATTTGTAAGATATCCAATGTTATATAAAAATTAGGCGAGCCTCTCATGGTTAAGCATATATCATTTTTCATTTATTATGGATGATAACTAAATTCACTGGACAAAATCAAACAAATTCAGATATTTCTAGGGTATACTGGGGTTCTTTTTTTCTCAAGCGTGGTAACCTCTGCTGAGATCATTTTCACAATGAATATCGACTGAGCATGATCAAATTTAACTTAATATCAACACAGATGTTATGTTTTTAATTACTGTATTTTAATATGAAGGAGAGCTTCTTGAACACAGTGAATCAGTATCATATGATAGATATAACATTCCTGAAATTTTCACCCCTTGTAAATCATTGTCAACTTTGGCTTTGGCTCAGTAAATAATGTATTTTCTGGGGTTGATAATTTCCACTGACGTTCAAATTACACTGGAATATTAGTTATCTCCAGTTATAGTGTGTGTCTAGTCACTGGACATGGCTGGTCTTATCACAGACACTGGACATGTCTTATCACATGTATAGACACTGGACATGACTTATCACAGACACTGGACATGTCTTATCACATGTACAGACACTGAAAATGTCTTATCACATATACAGACATTGGACATGTCTTATCACATGTACAGACACTGGACATGTCTTATCACATGTACAGACACTTGACATGTCTTATCACATATACAGACATTGGACATGTCTTATCACATGTACAGACATTGGACATGTCTTATCACATGTACAGACATTGGACATGTCTTATCACATATACAGACATTGGACATGTCTTCTCACATGTACAGACACTGGACATGTCTTCTCACATGAACAGACACTGGACATGTCTTATCACATGTACAGACATTGGACATGTCTTATCACATGTACAGACATTGGACATGTCTTATCACATATACAGACATTGGACATGTCTTCTCACATGTACAGACACTGGACATGTCTTCTCACATGAACAGACACTGGACATGTCTACTCACATGAACAGACACTAAACATGTCTTATCACATTTTACAGGCACTGGACATGTCTTATCACTAGACATGGCAATGTTTTAATATAAGAATGATAAGATCTCTCTCTCTCTCTCTCTCTCTCTCTCTCTCTCTCTCTCTCTCTCTCTCTCTCTCATATATATATATATGTATGTATGTATAAATAAACACACAAATGTATATATATTATTATATACATGTACTACTGAAGATGAGTACAATATAGTTACATACAATTCCCTTGAACAGCAGAGTAATGAACTAACACAAAACACAAGGTGTAAGTTTAATTATAAATTCATCAATTAAACTAGAAGTTTTCATTTATTTTCAGAATTCATTAGCATAAGATCCGCAGGCAGCAAGTACAAATACATATTATTGTGTGCTAACGTACAAATTGTCAAAAAGCCGCAGACAAAGTTTTTTGGTACAATGAAGGAAGATACCTGAGTAATAAGAATATGACATGTTAAATAAACAATGAGGAATTTTATTGCGTAATGTAATAACCTTTGATCCCACAGCTAGTAAACTTTCATTAACTGATGTTAATTTGTGAATATGTACATTTATAAGTTGATAATGGCTTAAGATTTGACAAAGTCTAATTACATGTATATAACTTGAAACTAGTGATTTGTATATTTGTACCTGAAGATCCCTAATTTCCAAATTGTAAAATTAATTTATAGTCATGTATTAATTTTTAGCTATTTTTGGACTTAACTTTTTTTCACCAAAATCTCCTAAGTTATTCAAAGGGACATTAGCTGTGGTTTTTTTTTTTCAAATTTTATTTTTTCCTTTTTTTACTATTTACATGTAGATTGATATACAATAACATTTGAAAAAAAAGAGATATAGTATACACATGTACACAGTCTTAGACATACATGTAAAATTAAAAAATTGTTTAATTCCTATATATTTTATGAAAATTGCTTGAGAAACTCAGGTTTGGCACTTTTTCATTTAAAATTGATGAACCTTGCTATTTGTATACATCACTGGACCTGACCTTATTTTCACAAAATATATAGGAATATAAGATTTAAGTCTTTGTATAGTAATACATAGCTTTAATTTGTTATTGTTACATCAGGTACAAGTGCCCCTTTGAGAGAAATATGTTTTGTATCACTGTAAGTAATGATGTTAGGATGCTGATATTTTGCTTGTACATGTCAAGCCTCGAGGTTCTTTTGGGTTCCGATATAGACGCTACATGTATGTATTGAAAATTTAAGATAGATATATAATTTTTCCTCATGATTTAGCCTGTATTACTTAAAGTTGAAAAGAGATAGGAATACAAATGAAATTGGTTTACCCTAACTTAAAATTTTAGGCCACCAGAGATTTGCTTATGTTGATCTGCCAATTCTTACCAAACTTGGACACTAGCTTCAATACATTGTACTTGATTGGGCATCAAAAGTGTCATTCTAAATTTTAACAGAATCTTGTTTGTCAAGGAAACATTAAATAGTAGTTTCTTCTTTTGTTGCATCGTTGTAAAACCAGAGTCTGGAATCGTTATCCTCTTTCCTACTCGTGATCTTATGCGACCGAAATCTCTCGTAGCTAATGAAATTTAGGTATATGAGGAGTATGTGTTGTCCATTTATCCAATCACAGAAGTTGTGATTTGCATTGAAAGTTGTCGCTTAGTCTGTTGACCCAATACAATTCTGAAATTGTTTAAAATTTGGACTGCAATGATACACTGTAATGACGATACAATACGTATTGCAATTTTTACCTGACGATAAGATACATTTATGTTACATAGGAATAAAACACTTAAGTTGAAAATTAAATAATGACTTCATTGCATCTCTGTGCACTTACTTTTGCAAATGAAGTTTTTGTTTCACATATCCTGTTTATTCTGTTTTGTTTACTTTTAATGTCAACTAAATGAGATATATCCTGTTAAATAAATAAGTGACTACATTTGTGTAGAATTATATTCAAGAAGGAACATCATATTTTGGCTTTAAAAAATGTTGATGAATTTTCTGAAACCATCAGATTCCACTGAACTGAAAGGTCATAAATAGGTCACAAGAAACTAAGCTATTGCTTTTGAAATAGCCTTGGCCCTTGGTGAATTGATTGTCAACTTTGTGTTCATAGATTAGATTGTTGCTAACTAAGTTGCCCCTGTGAATCTATGATTTATTTTAATTTTAGGCTTTGATTCATAATTTAAACTTACATCTGGATGATGTTGTTTCATGTCAAACGACACGTTCGTGGTTTCATCAGTTTTGTAAGGTATATCCGTGTTACAAAGACAACAAGTAGTGCAAGTTTTTCAAACTTATGTTGAGCCTCCTGACATTTGTAGCTTTTTGAACCCCGAGTTAGCCCATATCAGCAACTTGTATGAAGAAGGTGCCATGGGGGCACAAGTTTGTCCGTTTTCCTCGCAGGTGAACTGGTTTTCACCATGTAGTTTTTTAACCGGTAAACTGGAAATAGAATGAGTATACAGAGTCTAAAACCGGAAATGGGTAAATTCAGAAAATATGGCATGAAATCAAGTACCGTGTATGGTACCAAAGGTAAAATGCCGCGATATATAGTAGTTCGGTATATTGCTGCACTACTATTTAAAATCGATCGGATTGGTTGATGAATGTACCATTTACTTCCATTGCCTGAGGCTTCATGAATGATAAAGATACATGTACATGTACATGTATGTACAAGATATTTCGATCGCATAAGACCATGGGTAGGAAAGAGCTTAGCAATTCCAGACCGTGGTTTTACAACAATGCAAATGCTGTTGCATTACACGTAGATCCAGCAAAATGGACAAAATTTTTCGCTCTCCAGTGTATGGAGGTACATGTAGATCGATGTTACCGTGTTATTGTACCGGTAGTCATTTGTACATGTAATTAATGACATTCATAATCTGAAAACTGATCAAGTGAAATCTGGCGCCATTGATTGAATGATCAAAGCTGCTGATAGATACAATATAATAACCTCAAAGGGATAAATACAAAATTGAATTTAGTAATACATTATACACAATTTAGGTGCATGTATGACATTTGTATACAGTATGTATATATATTCATGATTGTTCAAATTTTGGCCCCAGGGTCATTCATTGGTCCATTTGACAGGTCAGATAGTTCAATTTTAATCACAAGATGGATTCAATCACATAAAACGTGTACATTATTGATTATCTGATTAATTGTTCTCTTTCTAAATATAGATTTTCTCATTTTATAACAGGTTCTTGTTTGTCAGTTCCTCTGTTTTCCACAAAAAAAAGGCTTTCAGCATTGATTTTTATAAAGGTGGAATTTGTGACCAATCCAGGTTGTGTGTGTGTTTGCACATGTACCAGTGTACATACATTGTATTTATAAATACTTAAGTGTGTTTACATGTATACATGTGTGATTGTGTGTGTGTATGTGTGTGCGTGTTTAATTTTTTCTCAATTTAGAAGGCTGGGATACTTCTGTGGTACAGAGAATCACTGATCTGTTTCTCTGATTCCAGAGGATACATTTCCTGTTGTCGAAAGTTCATGTAAATATATCATAATATGTTTTCATTGATTAATTACTGAAAATTATCATGTCTTTTTGCTATAATATGTTGACTTCAATGGTTCCTGTTGGATAAGTATCACCAGGATGCTTCAAAGATCTGTACATTTCTCTGATTCATGCGATCATTTTCTGTACATTAATCTCCGATCACAGCAGATTCATTTTCTTCTCTTTTATGTCATTTAGGTTTAAACATAAACAACGGTATGTATATCTCCGACTATGTTTAGTTCATATGTAGTGCATGGCTTATAGAACACACTATATACTATGTTTACCTGTCTCAAGTTCAAGCTCAATCACTTAATCCATGTAAAAATATGTCATGAATCGCATCAAACAGTTCCCTCAATCTTCAGAATGCACTGTCTCTGGGTTAGATTGTTCGTCTACTGTACATGTACAATATATATGCATCTTCTACTTAATTCCCTGTATGCAAAATACAAATTCCACTTCTCGTACATGTATATATTTAATTGTTTGCCATATTGTATGTATACTCTTTCTAAACTACATGTATGTGAAAATGTCAGTAATTGATCATTCCTAAATTGCTTTGATTAATTCATTTAATTGTAACTGATATGTACTGTTTATTTAGAGGATATGTTTATGTTGTTCTTTGAATACCTACATGTATCAGAGGATCCTGAAATAATCTAGATACTGAAATTTTTCTTTTAAATATTTGGGCTTTACGTTTTGGTGACAGTTCCTGTAATGTTATGTAGTAAGCTTTAGTTGAATTCTTTAAGCCTATGTCATTTTTTGTAGCTTGGATTTTGTTTGTTGGTTTGAATGTTGTTTTATATGTTCAAATGTATGTCACACTCAATTTTTCAGTCAGTGTATGGTGGTGGCCAGTTTTTAATTGTGGAGGATTAGACCTGGTTTACAATGTACCAGGAAGACACCATTGGCCTTCCATGAGTAAACTGGCAAACTTTCTCGCAAAATCTGACAGCTTACATGAGTTTGCAAACTTTCTCGCAAAATCTGACAGCTTACATTGGCCATTTACATGAGTAAACTGGCAAACTTTCTCACAAAATCTGACAGCTTACATTTGCTTACCATTTGTGAGTAAACTGGCAAACTTTCTCGCAAAATCTGGCTTACATTTGTAGGGAATACCAT
This sequence comes from Atrina japonica, assembly GCA_030159075.1. NCBI lineage: Eukaryota > Metazoa > Mollusca > Bivalvia > Pterioida > Pinnidae > Atrina > Atrina japonica. The sequence goes on along the minus strand of BROG01000006.1, from coordinate 1,116,837 downwards.
TGGCCTTCCATGAGTAAACTGGCAAACTTTCTCGCAAAATCTGACAGCTTACATTTGTAGGGAAGATACCATTGGCCTTCCATGAGTAAACTGGCAAACTTTCTCACAAAATCTGACAGCTTACATTTGTAGGGAAGATACCATTGGCCTTCCATGAGTAAACTGGCAAACTTTCTCGCAAAATTTGACAGCTTACATTTGTAGGGTCCAGTTGAGTTCAAATTTGCACTACATGTAAATAGAGCTAAGGCACTTCATGGTCTAATGCACAGTGTGCTAACCACACAGTCACAGAGTTTGGGCAACAGAACAATACTGTTATGGCTATCATATTTACACCCTCTTTAAATGTTTCTACAAAATCTTAAATGAGATGAGAAAGTCACGGTAGTTGAGGTAAAAAGTACTCTCATGTTTGTGATGGTTGCCCGCAACCAAAATTTGGATCAGTCACATGTCAGACTTACATCCAGTTTTCAAGGTGACCTTATAACATATAGGATCTTATGCTTTTGGTTGTTTGAGATACAAATGTACATGTGTATTTTCAAGTAAAATTTTTGTCAGCAGTATTCTGCCCATCAAACTGAAGCTTTTGACAAATGTTCCCAAGATTATTTAAATATAGTTCTGGTGTGATGAGAAATACTTGTACTTTCAGCTGTCAGTCTCATATAGGTCACATTAGGTGTACAAATTATATGTCAAAATTGTATGGCAGATTTTAAATGTTTCATGGACTGTTGTCTGCCATCACATTATGTGATACATGTCACTATGGAGTGTGTGGTTCATAGACCGTTCTCAGGCGTCTTTGTATGTGATACATGTCATGGGCGTCTTTGTCTTTGTATGTGATACATGTCACTATGGAGTGTGTGGTTCATAGACCGTTCTCAGGCGTCTTTGTATGTGATACATGTCACTATGGAGTGTGTGGTTCATAGACCATTCTCAGGCGTCTTTGTATGTGATACATGTCACTATGGAGTGTGTGGTTCATAGACTGTTCTCAGGCGTCTTTGTATGTGATACATGTCACTATGGAGTGTGCGGTTCATAGACTGTTCTCCGCAATCATTGTATGTATGTAATACATCATTACATGTTACTTTTGAGTTTGTGGTTCATGGACTGTTCTCTCACATCATTGTACATGTATGTGATAGATGTCACTATGGAATGTTTGGTTCATAGACTGTTCTCTGACATCATTGTATGTGATACATGTGTAACAACTGAGGGTATAGACCATGGACTGTTCTCTGACATCATTGTATCTGATACATGTGTAACAACTGAGTGTGTGGACCATGGACTGTTCTCTGACATCATTGTATCTGATACATGTGTAACAACTGAGTGTGTGGACCATGGACTGTTCTCTGACATCATTGAATGTGATACATGTGTAACAACTGAGTGTGTAGATCATAGACTATTCTCTGACATCATTTTATATAATACATGTAAATATGGAGTGTGCAATTACCTAGTAGTCCCTGTAGCTTCTGTTTGGGATATTTGTAGTAATTGTCATCAGATTAATTTAAATAATTAATTACTCACCCTGTCACAGTACAATCTTAATGTGTATTCATAAACACAGTGATCTCATCTAACATAGGTAGTGTTAAATTAAGTACATGTATTGGGGAAGTTTATGACAAAGATCATGAATCTTAAGTTTACCATAATATCGTCACACAAAATTAACACATTTACGTAATATTTAAAACCTTAGATTTACCATATTATCATCACACAAAATTGACACATTTACCAGAATATTTAAAACTTGAAATTTATTATACTTTTATCACATATGTTTTGGTGGAAGGCTTCTCTGGTTCCACAGCCAAACAACTTAAGAAGGTAATGGCTCTCAGATTGGACTTCATCAGACCCATTACCATTGGTTGGTTCAGTGGCATGATGGTGGCACTGGACCAATGAGAGAGTACCGGTACCATGTCTGAAAGAAAGTACCCACTGTCTAAGTTTATAGAACCTGAATGAAATTCAGGGTCGGATATATTAGATGGACTGCCAGAATAATGTATTTATTTAGCAACTACATGTACATGTATTTATTGCCAAATTGATATCAAATGTAATTTGATTAGCCAACAAGGTATGCCAAAGTGTATAATGTGAAATTCTTCAGGTTGGTATGTCTGTTCACCTATAAGAGATATACACATTGTAAGAAGAAAATGACCTTGCTTCTCTGATTGGCAAACAGACAGACACACACACACACACACACACACACACACACACACACACACACACACACACACACACATTTTCAGGTCTTAAATCTTTGTATGTTGACATTTTAAAATGCATAAAAAAGTTAATAAATAATATATTTATAACATAATATACAGTAATACCCGTTTTAGTGACCACCTGTGTATAAAGACCACCTGGTCAGTGGTCACAAAGACCATTTTTTGCTTTCCCAAATAGTACCATTAGTATACAAATCAACCTCTGTAAAGACCAAATCCCTATAAAGACCAGTTTTCTTGTGCCTCTAAAGAGGTCATTATATACAAGTTTCACTTTACATGTATTTTCATTACTGCGTTCATTTGGTGAAAAACTCTGCCTGAAAGATACAAGATCTTTTAAGTGTATCACTACCAGAATTAGTGTTTAAGTGCTATGTTTTTTATATTGAATTTCTAGTACTGTTTATTTATTCTGTTTTTATTGCATGTATAATTTATATTCATAAAATTTTTTGATTTGCATAATATGGTATGTGATTTAACGAGAGCAGTAACTGAACAAGTCATTTGCATGTTTTTATATCAATAAATAATAAAAGATTTATCGACATTTGTAAGTAATTTATTGGTATTAGTAAATTTTCGGTATTTGTGATGAATAAATCAACCATATTTATCATTTAGTTTGTAAATCTATTTTGTCTACTATAAACCAGCTTGGTTAATATAAATTTTATCATGTTGATAAAATATGACGATGACATACATTGCATATGGAGTCTAATTTAATTGTTTTATTAAATGCATGTGAAAGTGATTGTTTATTTCACTTTACTGCAGAGAAATAGACAGGGAATTAGTTGTCAAGGCACATGTATGAACAAGATCAACTAACACGAACCAATTTGAGCCATTTTTGTTGATTCAGTTCATAATATTGTGACCTGATTAAGCAAAGACTTCCCTTTTTATTGATTGATCTATTTCCACATGCATTGTTAACTCATCAAACCCTGAAAACAGTGGACTCTTCTGTAAATCAATGACTTCGACTAGTCCAGTTGTGTTTTTAGGAGTGAACATTTAGGTTAACTACCCGCCAGTGAAAATTATATGGGGGTAGGGGCTGTTTTGGGGCAATTTTAAGAACAAACTAAATTATTGCTTGTATTACGTGTATTTACTTCTCCGCATCATTCTGGCCTTTTCGAGAAACAGTTGTTGATAGTCATGTATAAGAAATAGAATATATATTTTTTACCGATAAGAGTTATTTGTTTTATCTGGCCTATATCAATTTTGCAATTTCATTTTTGACACTTGCAGATAAAGAAAAACAAAAAATTGCCAAATAAATTGATATTATTATCTTTGAAACTGACTCATTAGGAAGAACCAACAACAGGTTTTTGACCCTTTGTTGCTATTTCAGTATTTGAAACAATGCAGATACTTGAGATCCTCTGATGTAAATGAAGTGCAGTTTCCACACAAACCAAAAGATACATGTACTGTACTTATACACATCAGTTTCATTTGTTAGATAACTCATGCCAGAAGCTTAAGAGAGATACATGTACAGTTAGAATTGCATTAAAGGCCACTTTTGTATAAAGGGCACCTGCAGGCCATAATCTCTTAACTTTTTTTATAGAATGAATAAACCTCTCTTCAAAGGCCACCTGTCAATAATAGCTACTTTTTCCTGTTCCCTTTCGTGACCGTTATAGACAAGTTTGATTGTATTCTGATTTAAGGGCGTCAGTTGTCTGCAGATCTGTGTCTGTCATTCTGTTTGTAAACTTTCCATATTTTCAATTTATTCTCAAAGGGTAGTTCTTACACACTATGTTGCAAACCGCCCCTGGGTGTTGAGCTTTGCAGTTTTGTTCTCTAAACATTGAATCCCCTTGAATCAAATGTGGGCCAAAAGTATTTTAGAATGTGAAATTAAAAAATTGTGTTCTTGTTTGAAATAGTTTGAAGCCGACACAAAATTTTATACCGTATACCTGAGAATATAATGTCCTTTAACGACAGAAAAACATATTCACGCGGTCTTAAATTCACCCGTAATCACCAGTCACGTGAATGGTATGTACGTCCGGGCTTCTGTTGTTTAACTTGAAATTTTTGCTTTCATGTTAACTTTGCTTTTTCATGTAAAGGTGAAAATGTCAAAAATTATAAATACAGAAGCATAAATTTCCCAGTACATTGTATACAATATACACACGTATTGACTGTAGATGGATTGACCTTTGTTGGTTCAAGATTTAGATTTGGGTAAGAGAAGTCTTTGCAGATCATGTGGTAAAAAAGTACATGTATAATGAAAATCTACCTAGGTCCAAATAAACAAACGATTACAACCCCAAGACTTGAAAAACTCAAAGTTCTTCATGATCAAAAGGACTATAGTTCAGTAATTAGAAATTCCAAAGTTCATTACTTGTGTGTCTTCTTTAAAATGCTTTGTTTGCCAGTTTACTTGCGGAAGGTCGGTGGTCTTTACCCGGGTAAGCGGGGTTTCTCCCCACCAATAAAAACTGGACGCCATCATATGACTGAAAGATTGTTGAGTATGGCGTAAAACAAAAAGTCAAATCAAATCAAATTAAAATGCTTTGCTATAAAAGTGAAATCGTAACATAAAAAAATACAACCCAGACTTTTCATCTACATGTATGATTTAAGTGGAAAACAATATGAATGCTTTACACTGACAGTGACTGTACTGCCATAGTGATTAAAGGATCCCAATCTATAAAGTGATCAATCATGATTGTTTATAAAAGTTCAGGAGCCTGTCACCTGTAATACAAAGATTATAATACTTAAGCTAAATATATATTTTGAACAAGTTCTAATTTTCGCTGACAATGACATTTTAGGGTATCTGGCCAACTTCCATGTAGGAGTAGATTTAAAATGTTCAGTCTCTGATATAGACTACATGTTGGTGTCACCTTGTAAGTAAATATATTGACTAAAGCACCAAGAAAAAATGATAATCATTGCAATAAATAAATAAGTAAATAATGAAATCAAACATAATGAACTAACAACATTTGCAAATGTATGTACTCGTATATATTTTATACACAGGTAATATGATTTAGGTTCTGTTTTCACACTGAGGAGAGGGGGCCACTGTGACCGAGTGATTACAGCATCGCTCTTTGAACCATGAAGTCTCTCGGTTCTGGTCAGCACAGGTTCGAATCCCGCTGGAACCTGCACTGAAAGCTGGTTTTGTTTAAGAAAGTTTGGCAGTTTACTTGAGGAAGGCCGGTGGTCTCTTCCCGGGTACATTGTAACCGTGTTTTCTCCTCCACCACTAAAAATTGGCTGCCACCATATAACTGAAAAATTGTTGAGTGCGGTGTAAAACAACGTTCAAAATTTTTTTTTAAAAATTCGTACAGAAGAGAAACGATAACATTGTATGGTCTTGTGATTATAACCGGGTCTTGTGATTGTATATGCATGGTTGATTTTGACTGACAAGTGATAATTGTATACATGTCAATCCTCAAGCTAATGAATCATGTAATTCTAGCATGCCCATTATAATCCCTTCAAAAATGAAATTAACATGTATGAGTCTGTTGTGTTTATTTTTGTATCAATCTTCTATAAATAGAATATTTTAAGGCTGTTTACTAGTTAAGTGAATGTCTACACAATGTATTTCAACAAGTAGATTTAGTGGCAACGTTTTCTCCCTGACTAGAGTACATTTGTCTTTTTCACACCACTATTTCATGGGAGTTCATGATGATATCTGATTTTTATCTTGACTGTCGTTTATTTCAGTCAAATGTCATTTTTGGTTGTATACAACTTTTCTCTAAACTTCAGTCTTTTATTGTATACAACCTTTCTCTAAACTTCAGTCAAGTCTATATGATTTATCACTGGTAGATTTCAGAACAGTATGATATAAATTAACTTTAAGTCTCATTGTTCAAAGACGGAGAAAGGAGATTGTTTTATTGCTGTTTGACCTTTTGTTTTGTTTGTTTTAATCATGTTATACGCCAGATTCAACAATTTCAATAAATACTGTAATGGGTGGAGTAGGAAACCATATTTATACAATGTATCGGAGAAAATACCATCAGCCCTTCCACAGGTACATACTGTATGTATGGCGTCAATTTTCCCTAGATAATCTACATGTAGAAATCAGCGTAGGATGCAGCAGTTGTTGCAGCAGTTCTGAACTGACTGAGATTAGGACCTTTTATTTTGCCAAGTATCTTTTATTAGTTTTAACTTACATGGATACCTCACCGGTGATGCTGACTTATGTTAATGTCTTTTCATCCCTTAGTACATGAAGCTTGTGATGTGCTATATGATTTACTATTTTCTATCAGCTATATATGCTATTTTCTGTTAGCTATATGATACATGTACTTGCTATTTTTTGTTTATGGCTAAATGATGCACTATTTTCTGTTACCTTGATGATGTGCTACTTTCTAACATTGTAGACTAATGTTACATGGTCTGTTGTTCTGAAGGCCAGGGAACCTCCAAGTTATTATGTTCCAATGATTGTCATGCCCGTGTTCACTCATCAGCCCCTGAAAAACAATGGATCCTTCTGTAAATCAATGACTTAGACCAGTCTAATGTGTTTTTAGGGGTGAATGAGTGAAAGACTTGGGTCTGATCCAACCAGGACACAATACCCAACCCATCTACTGGTATTACAGATGCTGCAACATGGACCACTTCAAAAAAAATCATAAACCTGATAAAATTTCTATGCAACAAATAATGTATTTATAGGTGGCACTGAAAATGGTGATACCAACTGATTTTTGGAAAGCAATCATAGTAATAAAGTTATTTTATATATCACATATTGTATAGATAAGAAAAATATTGAATGCTGTAAGTGTAACTTATACAGTTAAAATTGTATATAATAAAGACCCCCCCTAGGTACACAACAAAACTGGTCTTAATAGGGAGGTGGTCTTTATATAGAGGTTGATTTGTACATAAATGGTACTATTGGAGACAGTAAAATTTCTTTATGACCAGGTGGTCTTTATACACAGGTGGTCCCTAAAGCAGGTTTTACTGTAGTTGAAAATGTTGCATGTCTAGATAGAAAGTGACTTGATCTGATGAGTGAAACTGTTGTGATATTATCTCTAACCCCAGGAGAAACAATGAGCTTTTTTATAAATCAATGCTATAGGCCAGTCCAAATGTGTCTGTAGGGGTGAATGAGTTCATGTATCAGTATGCTTATTAATATCAATCTAATGAGTGTGATAAAAATTTTGAAGCTATGCAGTTGCATATATCTGGATGCATACTCACATATACTCTGAGAGAGAGAGAGAGAGAGAGAGAGAGAGAGAGAGAGAGAGAGAGAGAGAGAGAGAGATTTGCACCAGTTTAAGTGAGTTTCTGCCTTGAGGTACTGTGTACTATTGTGATAAATACATTTGTATACACGTGAAGAATAATTGCTTGGAAAGTCTTATAAATCATGATTTATCAAAGAGGCTTATGTATGGGACAATACACTGTATATGCACATATGGAATATCAATCAATTTGCACTTGAAATCATATTTCAAAAAGAAATCCTGTGTTAATGAGGATAGTGTATGTCAAAATGGATTTGTGAATACCTATGTTGTCTTGTTGATACTGGTATTTTGGCTGCTAACAGTTAACATGCGTTTTTAAATGATAAATGTGGATTGCAGCAAGTTACATTGTGTTCTATACTTTGGATTTGATCTGCCCTGGCCTTGACTCTTTAGAGGAGTTACAGTAAATAAATGTTTGAAGGGGATCATTTCAAAACAAGAATTTCAGTACTGGAATATTTATTGAAGTTGCATCCACTGTGTGTGTGTGTGTGTGTGTGTGTGCATGTGTGTGCGGGTGTGCGTGCATGCATGCCCATATTACATGTACATGTACAAGCATTGGTGAAATGCTTTCCAGAGGTATTACACTTTTAACAATCTCAGATTCTGTTTGATTATAAAACATACTTGTTGAACTTAACTTAAAAGATCACGAAGAGGTGTGACTTTTTTAAATAAATATCATTTGGGTGATAACTTTATATCATTTCCTGATTTGATTTCCTCGTTATCAATGTTGTATTGTTCTCTTATTATTATTTTGTTTAATTTTTGGAGCCAAAATTTTTTACCTGTACTACCGATTGTCTACTGTGACAAAGGTCCTTTGTATTAAACGTCATCCACATCCACGGATGACACTTTGATTATTTTTAATCAGTATTTCTTGACTATACATTGTATGTATATACATGTATCTACATTTGTACATGTATCTGTGATGACTTTAGCTTCTGATGCTGAGTTTGTGACAGTTACTGGATTATTTTGAGGCAGTATCTCTTGACTATATATACATACATGTACCTATAGATCTGTGTTAACTGAGTTTTATCTATATGCTTAATATCTGGACACAACCAATGTGAAAATGTACATATACATTTGTACAGCTTGTCTGCTCATAGTTAGATCTCTTTTGATACAGTTTTCCATGTCCCTATTAAGAAATATTGATTTTAAGTCGTGGCTGACCCTCTGTGTAACTCTCAGATTTCATTAAACATATATAGGTTAATGTATTCATACAGATCTGTCTCTTTTCTCTCCGGGGACTTTATACATGAACATTTTATTGCTGTTTCTATATAAAATGAGTTTTGTAGTTTACATAAAATTTGTTGATGTTGTTTTTATGGACTACATTGCAAAGGCTGTGAAATGTTGGAATATTGCCAAATGTGACCCTACTATATATTTATATACTATTTATACATGTATGCACTTTTGGAAGGTGATTTCTCTACTAGATGATATATCTTTGACTGTACATGTATATCTATAATGTATTCAGATTCCTGTAATGCCTACCTGTGTATACGTGTATTAAATCCTCCCAAACAGGTTTTCAGTGATATATCAGGTATTCTAATTCCTGAAGAACAGTGATATATATTCTAGTCTTATTTAGCTCACCAGGAGTCAAGACTGAGGATTTCTATGAGCTTTTCATGTCTGACTCAACTACATATATACATAATACCTAATTTTAAAATTTTCAAAGTATACAAGTTAATATTGCATAGAGCAACATGTAATAAAAAATTCTCATTGATGTCTTGATCACTTCAAACTTCTTCTCAAAAACCAAACTTCTCTTTTCCAAAAACCAAACACCTTATCAAACATTTATAGGCTAAGGTATTACATGGATTTCATCCCCCTCCCTTGAGGTCTGGTAGGTTTTCTTGGACTCTGGTGATTAATAAAGTCCCTGAGGCCTCTTGTTACATCGATGTTGTATAATGTTAAAATCTTCAGTGTAGCATGTGATACCCATTTTGAAAAGAAAAATATAAAGTATACACACTGTCTTATGTTCTGAACATATTACATGTATTTCCAATCTACGATACATTTGTAAATAGCAGTTTTTTCGAGTTTGAAATTCTTTTGTCAATGAGTTGAATTAGAAAGGAAAAATTGATCAATTTCTTTTTTCATAATTGATCAGTGAATAAATCTAAAAAGCCCAAATTTTCTGATAAAAGCCAAACACATACAACTGTACACATACATATTACACGCACACACAAACACACACACACACGGAACTGCAATTGCTAGGGTTGATTCTTATTCGCACAATTTCAGTATGTTTATTTCAAGAATAATGAAACCAATATCTTTTTTTTCTCTCCACAGTATCACCTCGAAAGTCATCCAATTCAGAACCAAAATCGGCACCACCTAACATGAAGGGGCCTTTCATAAATAATGACCACACTCATGCAATCATATACAAATCGGACCCGCCAGTCAAGGTATGTTCGTATACAAATCGGACCCGCCAGTCAAGGTATGTTCGTATCTGTATGTTGAGAACATTTCACTTACATGTGAAACTTCTACATGAACAAGTTTAATATGAACCTAAATCATTATCCCCTGAAAAACAATGGACTCTCCTGCAAATCCATGACTCAGACCAGTCCAAATGTGTCTTTAGGGGTGAATGAGTTCAAATACAAAGAAAAAGTGTTGAAATGAAACACCAATTTTATGTCAAAGGCAAAGTAGAAACAACAAAATTAGATTAAAATCTTATTAAATATTCTTCGATAAAACCAGTGGATCTTGGAATACAGTTCAAGACATGTTTAGTTTAAGATATATGTTTATTGTAAATAAGTTCCAGACATGCTTATTGTTATGTATAGTGTTCAGCATATATCAAAATTAGAGTAGTGTACATTACATTTGTACATATCCTTAGACTAAGGTCAGTATATTTCTCTCTTACAGTTTCTCTTATCTAAGTCTGTATACCTTCCCTATTTCAGTTTTCACTCCCAGACACAGAAATGCCAGAATTTACAAATATGGAAATAGAAGATTTAGGTTTGTATTTTCCTTAGTATCACAATATTTTGTAATACTGACGACTTAGCTATTATACAATGGTACTCTAGTTTAGAAACCCTCTCCCTGGAGAGACCAACAATTCAGTGGCAGATGAGTTGATCTCTCAAAACAGGTTCCACTGTACATACCACAATATGATATATACATGTTTGAAAAACTTTCAGTTACTTATTTAGACAAGATTTGGTCTCTGTAAGACAAGGTTCATGTATGATCTCTGTTAGACAAGATATGAACTCTGTTAGACAAGGTATGATCTCTGTTAGACAAGATATGATCTTCTGTTGTAAAGATATGATGCCAGTTAGACAAGGTATGATCTCTGTTAGACAAGATATGACCCCTGTTAGACAAGATATGATCTCTGTTAGATAAGATATGACCCCTGTTAGACAAGATATGATCTCTGTTAGACAAGATATGATTTCTGTTAGACAAGATATGGTCTATAAGACAAGATTTGATCTCTGTTAGACAAGGTATGATCTCTGTTAGACAAGATATGATCTTCTGTTGTAAAGATATGATGCCTGTTAGACAAGATATGATCTCTGTTAGACAAGATATGACCCCTGTTAGACAAGATATGATCTCTGTTAAATAAGATATGATCTCTGTTAGATAAGATGATCTCTGTTAGACAAGATATGATTGTATTTTTAGACAAGATGTGACCTCTCTGAGACAAGATGTAACCTCTCAGTTAGACAAGATCTCTTTATGACAAAAAATTATCTTGTGTACGAGGTATGATCTTAGAGATCATCTCTCTGTTACTCAGTCCATATTTATCTATATTGCTATTCTAGACTTACTTATGCAAGATATTTCTGATTCTAGTAACATCACCAACTTGTTTTTTTTTTTATATTTCAGATGAGAATACTGATCAAGCATTTGCCAAATTTATGCGAGCACATAAATGCTATGACCTCATCCCCACAAGTGCCAAACTGGTCATATTTGATACGCAGTTAAATGTAAGTATGAATTTCGTATCTTTTTTTTGTAAGAATGCAACAAGTGTTGTCAAAGATGTTTGTTTCATCTCACTTGAGCCAGAGCTGTGACTGAACTTTCTCATAGAATTTTAATTGTTGTCCATTTCTAGTCTCATTTCTCATTTTCTCCATGTTTCTAGGTCAACAGAGACAACCCTTGACCAACATGGTTGATGGAGAAAATAATAGATAGTTAGATACATATGTCATGGACAAGTTAACCTTTGTGTACCTGTCTTTGACCAGATTACAAAGCACATACCCATCTGTGACTTGACAATGTCTGTCCACACTGACAAGTGACCTATAGTTTAGTTTAAACATATTTTATAAACAACAATCAAAGGGATCGGGCACAAGTTATTCAACTTATAGACGTCTTATCATCAATTGTCTGACACTTGGCTGTCCATGTGCTATTTTGATGTCATGAGACTGTGATGTCATAATCACACAAGTGTTTGACGGACCATTTAATTGTGACGTCATAATTGAAAAGTTTGCCAAAAGGTGTCATGTCGAACATTTGGCAATAGGAGAAATTGGTTTAGCTCCTATGTTGTTACTTCACATGATGATTGAACATAATGACAATAGCTGAATGTAACCTTAATTTTTACCTTGACCTTTGAAATTCAGATTATTTCAAACATATTTACTTTACAATGATTAACAAACAAGTTTAAACAACTTATATTAATGTCTCTCATTGGCTCTGATGTTGGCATTATGGGATGCTTGCTGTGGGTGGAAACTGGAGTACCCAGAGAAAAACCCATGTGTCAGACCTGGCAACCACCATACCATCTCACATACTCCCCTGTCCAATCCAAGGATCGAACCTGGGTCACATTGGTGAACATCCATCCATAATGTGCTTCAGAACTCAGTCATATTACCTGATGTGGTTTCTGGAAAATTTCATCCTTTGTTAACGTTTTTGGAATGGATTTTATGGTGTTGTTTTTTTTTCATTTTTTTTTAAGTATCTCCATTTTTTAAAATTTTGCTGCAATATCAATTCTTTACCTTGACCATTAAAAACCTTCAATAGTACCATTTTCATAGTCTAGCATTTTCATCACTTTTGTTGTTGTTTATCACGTATATGCGTAGTTATCTAAAATGTAGAAACACATTTATATTCTCGAACAATCAGACTTGTCTCCGTTGTTCTAAAATATGTTGGCAGTTGTTCAGTTTAATGTGTAGTAAATGTCAGTAAAAATGTGAGTTGATGCTCTATTTTAGTCTAAAGTCCCCAAAATCAATACGTATACAATCAGCAATAGCCAGTCCATATACACATTAGGGGATCGTTATCAATTAATTGTGTAATTTACCTGGCAAAAATCAATTCATTGTCACACATTCATTTGCATTTTAAGTTTTGATTTTTTGCCCGGTGTGGAACATCTCAAAGTAGTATTTTATTGCTCAGTCATGCATCTAATGACATCTGATAGTCATATATAATCCAGCTGATGTTGTTACAGATAATTTTGTTTTGTCTTGAGGACGAAAAGTTTTCCCCATATATTGTAAAAATCTGCTTTAGTGACCACCTGTGTATGAAGACCAACTTGTCACATCATAAAGACTGTAATTTTGCTGTCCCCAATACATGTAGTACCATTTGTGTAATATCAACCTCTATATAAAGACCACCTCCCTATAAAGACTGGTTTTATTGTGTCCCGAAGGAGGTCGTCATATACAAGTTTCACTGTACTGTAAGTCGTGTAAATACTGTAAATGAGAATTTTAATGAAGCATAATTTGTGTGACTATTGCTTGCAAAAATAAAATTCTTGTTTGATTTTTAAACCTGATGTTGAAAGTGAAACTGTAAGGCACATTGCAACATCAGTCAATTACAATTTGGGGTCTAGTTTATTATCGGTCCAGCTGGTGTTACCAATAGGGAAGAAAAGATACTAACATGCGTTATTTTTAAAAATAAAACAGTATCTGTAAGAACTTGTAGACTAATAGGTTGACGAAATGGGTATTTTTAATCGCAAAATTTAAAATCTAAAATGAATTTAGAACTGTAAAAATATCATCTTGTGAATGAATTTAAAACTGGTGATTTTCAAAAATAAAGTACCACTAAAATTCCTGGATTTACAGTATTCATCATATAAAATTGTCAGATTCTCTATTAAGGTCACCAAAACTGAAAAAAGGACAAAACTTCTAAAAAAAATTTCAGGTCAAGACTTTTAAGTGGGTCCACCATCTGAGCTCATGTTGAATCTATTTTTTCTTACCTAAAAATTGAAATCCTGAATTTCCATTTTGTATAGTACACAAAAGAAGCAATTAAAATATCGATCTCACAGATAAATCTAAAGTATTTTTTTTTTATTTTTAAAAAGCCTCCTTAATGAAAGCTATAAATAATGTTTATCCTAGATCTTGGTGAATTCAGATGTGTTGGGTATTGATTCATTCATGATTAACATTGACAGCTACAGGGCAATCACACAATAAACAACACAAATTGCTTTGTTATTGGCAGTTAAACAGCCATTACTTTCACATACTGATTTATTTCATGATAAATACTGTAAAACCTACACATGTAGAAGAATATTTCTTTTAATTTTTTAAGTAGATGTCATTTTTAAACTTCAACATGTGATAGTGACTTTTAATTAAATATGTACCACTTCTGCTGGCCCAACGGTTAAAGTATTTGCCTAACAAGGAGGAAGTCTTGGGTTCAATTCTTGTTATGGATCCAACTTTAGACTTCCTTTAGATAGTGACTGTTCCTTTGCTAAATACCTGGCACAAAAAGTAATGGACAAAAGTACTTCAGACTTTGCTAAAAACTAAAAAAATCTACAGTAGATTTAGTACACTCAACACCATTTGATTGACTATTGTCCAACATATCACATTATGAAGTTAGTGGAACTTTACCCTTAGCTGATGATGCTTCCATGAAAATTCTTGGCTGGGGGTAAACAACAAAAATAGTCAAATAGATTTAACACAGGCTGTATCAGTGAATGCACTTTACACAGGCTGTATGCTCTTTAAATAGGCTGTATGTACTTTACACAGGCTGTATGCACTTTACACAGGCTATATGCTATTTACACAGGCTGTATGCTCTTTAAATAGGCTGTATGCTCTTAAAATAGGCTGTATGCACTTTACACAGGCTGTATGCTCTTTCCACAGGCTGTATGCTCTTTAAATAGGCTGTATGCTCTTAAAATAGGCTGTATGCACTTTACACAGGCTATATGCACTTTACACAGGCTGTATGCACTTTACACAGGCTGTATGCACTTAACACAGGCTGTATGCACTTTACACAGGCTGTATGCTCTTTAAATAGGCTGTATGCACTTTACATAGATGGTATACAGTACACTTTACACAGGTTATGTACACTTTACACAGACTATGCACTTTACACAGTGAATGCACTTTACACAGATGATATGCACTTTACACAGGCTGTATGCACTTTACACAGGCTGTATGCACTTTACACAGGCTGTATACCTTTTCCAAAAGCAGCATGCACTTTACACAGACTGTATGCACTTTACACAAATGGTATATATACTTTACACAGGCTATGTACACTTTACACTGGCTGTATGCAGTTTACACAGATAGTACATGTATATACTATACACTGGCTGTATGCAGTTTACACAGATAGTACATGTATATACTATACACAGGCTGTATGCAGTTTACACAAGCTGTATGCATTTTATGCAGGCTGTATGCTCTTTTCATGCTGCACATTAGATGTGATCAGTTTCCATGGACCTACATGTAGTATAATCAATATCATATAAAAGACTTGAGTTACTTCACAATGTCAGATTGACTTGTAGTTGTGTTATTTACATCAGAATTTTTTTTAAATTTTACAGGTTAAAAAAGCTTTCTTTGCACTGGTTTATAACGGGGTACGAGCAGCACCATTATGGGATAGCAGTAAACAAGATTATGTAGGGATGCTGACCATAACAGACTTCATCAACATATTACAGAAATACTACAAGTCGCCTCTGGTATATTTCTCTTTTCATATTTATGTTGTTTCTCAAATATATTTCTTTGTACCAAGTAGGGTGCCAGTCAATCATAAATATAGGTAGGCCAAATTTTCTGACCCAACTTTAAACGATTTTTTTCTTTGGTAAAATCAGGGGCAGAAGTCCTCCAGTATACTTTCTTTGTAGCAAGATGCTGTCACATTTTCACAGTAGTTTCTTATCGCTGATGTCTGATATTGATAATCTAAATTGTAGTAAGATTTCCTTATATGTAATGTCACGTCCTTTGACCGCATTACCGTAAGCCAATCAGCGAACATTTCCGTCTTTTGCAAGAGTTCAAAATGGTGACAGATGACGTAAATACATAAAAACAATCGATAACTAGAATAAACATCTCAGATATGGAATCATGTCATGTCATAAATTAGTGACGATGGATTTATAAATTTAAAAGTAAGCATATTAACAAATATCAGACATCAACGATAAGAAATAGATGGTTAAAACGATCGCTAAACTGCTGTGAAAATGTCACAGCATCTTGCTACGGAGAAAGTACATGGGAAGACTTCTGCCCCTGATTTTATCAAAGAAAAAAATCACTTAAAATCGGGGCAGAAAATTTGGCCTAAGATATAGGTCAGCATTTACATTTGTCAACTTTAAAGGAGAGGTAAGTCAGACTAAATTTTAAATGTTGAAGTCATTATAAAAACACATTTTTGTGTGAATTTTCCTTTATTTTTTGTACTTTTTAGGTCACTTAAGAAAAAGAATTGAACTAGCAATACAGATCAACATTTTTCTGATTTATTTATGTTATTATTTTTATCATTTCATTTTTTCTTCTCCCTTTCTAGAAAGCCTTTTTCAGATAATTAGTTCTTGGATATATCCCATGATTTTAATGATATGCCATTTAAAATTTATGTATGGGTAAGCAGCCATATTATAACTCAGTAGTTGATTACCAATTTTATACTGGAATCATTGGTCATACAAAATGGCAAAGTCCATCACAAATTGTGATATACTCCAAAATTCCTTACACTGATTTAAAACCTTCAATTTCAAAATTTGTAAATACGTAATTTCAGAATTACCTTCAATTTCAAAATATGTAAACACATAATTTCAATATCACTCGGACACTCAAGTGAATAACAAATTACATTGATATAAATGACATTAATTCTGATTTTACTTCATCTTTCACAATAAAAAAAAAATTAAGTATTATTGATTTAACCCCGCATTGGACATACAAAACCGACATACAAATATCTTTTGTTGGGGGGAGGATGATCCGCTGGAATGTATAATTTTTCTAGATTTAGATTATATTTGCAAAACGAGACAGCAACATAAATTAGGCTGCTTGTGAGTTTCTTTATAATGGTATTTCAATATATATGCATTTTAAGTAGTCTGTAGTGTTCTGTTTACTTTTGGTTTATACATTTCTAGGTTGAATGCTGAGTTGCTGTTACAATTTTATCTTCTGTTGCTACTTCCTTTATGTGGGTACACAATAAAGCTGATACCTTAAATTATTAGTGTATCTCTAAATTGTCCTGTTCTTAAACATGATTGATACACAACGATCCCAGAAAATAATCCCTTGACATAAAATTAATTTCATCTCTACATACATGTAAGAAGGTGATTGTTTTTGTTTGTCTGCCTTCTGTGTTGTGTGTGTGTGTGTGTGTGAGAGAGAGAGAGAGAGAGGGGAGGGAGAGAGAGGAGACATGATTAATGATATTATACGATCTGTAAATCTTCAGTATTTGCCATATAGTATTGACGCCAATGACTGCAAGTGAATTAACACACACACTTGCAAATGGTGATGAGATTATCATGCATTGCTAAAATAGAACAATAGTGAAAAAAATAAACAATTGTTTATCCAATACAATTGTAACTATGACTTTGTATTTGTAGTCAGTCTCACTTTCAATACATGTATGTCTGCCTGACAGCCATGTTTTCTTATCAATGTGCTGTCTGAGAGGTTCATTAAATATAATCTTTGGAAATCAAATTGCTTTGTCAGCTTTAAATTTGCTTTTTATTTTTGGAATGTTCTTTAAAATGTTTTTTTTTTTTCGTCTACAAAATCGTGTGATGTCCCTGCCTACACTCTACATATATACTTATATAATTCCATTCCTGGTGGACAGGTGAAGATGTCCCTTTGAATAATGTTGAAACAATGGTATATGTGCATGTGCCCCTTATCACTTGACAGAGTGTGGTGTTTTAAATCTAGCTTTTTGACCTGTGTACTACTCTCTGCAGAGTAATGAACAGTCTCCATTGGTAAGTTTGGCATGAATTTCATTTACAGTTCAGCTTCTGCAATAGCTTTTAGAGTTTGCTGGTGGCATAGTTAGACAAAATCATCCAATACAGCATGAGTGTGGTTTGTTGTGATATGTGGGTTAAACATTCATACAGACCTTCATCCATCTGTTCATTTCTTCTCCTCATGTACTAGACAGGAAATGCTGTACCAATACATGTACCACTCATGATTTAAAGGGACATTAGCTGTGTTTTTTTTGTTTTTTTTTTTCAAAAAATATATTTTCCCTTTTTTACTACTTGGATTGATGTACAATAACAAATAAATATACAAAGACGTACAAATTCTCAAATTCCAATATGTTTTGGGAAAATTGCTTGAGAAACCCAGGTTTGGCACTTTTTCACTTGCAATTAACTTGGCCTTACTATTTGTATATGCATTTCACACTGGACCTGACCTTATTTTCACAAAATATATAGGAATATAATATTTTTATGCCTGTGTATATAGCTCCTATTTGATATTCTACATCAAGCACGAGTAGTAAAAGTGGGAAAAAAATCGGAATAATACTTTTTGGTAAACACAGCTAGTACCCGTTTAAATCCTGGGCATACCAGCATTAAACTTGAGATATTTTTTATGTCTGAGAATTGAACCAAACTTAAAAAAAAATCAATCACCGAAATATCTTTTAGGATTCCATTAAATGCATTCTAATGCACATGTAATTCTCAAGTTTTATGTTGTTTGACTCTAAGATTGTACATTTCTGTTGATGCTTAATCCTAAATTGAACTCCCTCTCTGAAGCATAATTACAGCTTTTGCATTGGTTGAAGCTACTCATCACAAAGCTTATCAGAAACATGATTGCTGTTATGATTAGAGAATGTTAATCAAAAATGCTGTACAGACACTCAATTGCAGTTATTTGGATTGAATACTGATCAGATATGCCAATCAAAATCATGATTGCATGAAAATCAAAAATATGATTGCAATTATTAGGCTAACTGCGGAGGCAGAATCATTATCTCAGTTTTTATATGTGACCAGAAATGCTATTCAGAAGCATGATTGTACATGCATATATAATAAGTGGCCTGTTCAGTACTGATCAGAAATGCTAATCAGAAACATGATTGTATATTTAATATGCGACTACCGGTAGTCATTATTGATCAGAAATAATAATCAGAAACATGATTTCAGTTATCAGATGTGAGTAGTCTCTGCTTATCAGAAATGCTTATCATAATCCTGATTTCAGTTATTATATGTGATTATTTAGTCACTGCTGTTCAGGTATACTAATTAAGAATCAAATATTTCAGTCACTGGATGTAACTAGTCACTATCGATCAGAATTCTTATCAGAATCATGATCTCAGTCACTGGATGTGGCTAGTCTCCTCTGATCATAAATGCTAATCAGAATCATGATCTCAGTCACTGGATGTGACTAGTCACTACTGATCAGAAATTTTTATCAGAATCATGATCTCTGTCACTAGATGGAACTAGTCTCCACTGATCAGAAATGTTAATCAGAGTCATGATCTCTGTCACTGGATGTTACTAGTCTCTACTGATCATAAATGTTAATCAGAACTATAATCTCAGTTATCAGGTATGTCTACATGTTTGGAGGAGATAGAAGTTGAATCTGTTTTGGAGTCAAGTTTGACTGATGTTCTATATCTGTAAACATTAGATAAATGCTTTTATTAAATATGTTAGATCTAAAGTTGAAGGTGTCTCCACAGATTTTAAAAACGCTTGAATTTGTTGTGTGAATTTAGTTTTGCTTTTACATATTTAATGGAAAGTTTCTTTGAAGTTGATGAAAGATTCAGATTTTAACAAATGAGAGAACAGCAAAACTTATTTCAGGATATATATGACCTGTGTCTACATTAGATATTTATCTGTATGTACAGGTCTACAAATGTTATGAACTATTTTGGTACAGTGACACTAGCGTAACAGTTATATGTATATTTACAGTGTATGTAATCTACTGACAAGCTTGCCATATGACCATGTTCTTGGATTAGTCCTCCTTATCATTTAGCACATGATATCTGCAGCTTCAAAATTTTAAATGCCAATGTAGGCATTTAAAAGAATAATACTCTTTATAACATTACCAGTATGTTACTTCTGACTTCAGATTCCCAGAACCCAAATCAAAACAACCGCTTTGCTTTCCTGCAAGGCATTGACTGTCCTATTACACATTACACATGTAAGCTGTTATTTCTCAAAACGTAGGAGCTAGGAGTAATCCTGACCATCTGTCCATTATGAAATGTCCTTAAGGCTTTTTTTTTTTTAACCCCTTAACCCTAATATTGTACACAAACCTTGCTTCACATCAGGTAGACATGACCATATATACACAAAAATATATTCCTACCCTAGAAAATGTTAGAAAGATCCAATATTAAGTGTCCATTACCACAATGGTCCAGTTGGCTGTTCTTGCATATGATGTAAATGTGACTCACATCTAAACAAACATAAAAATGTTGATTATTTCTTAAATTGAAGAATATACAGTTGAAATGTTTCATCATTTCAAAACATATTCTTATTTGTCTGTATATGGAGATTAAAATTTAACAGGTAGAAATTATTTTTCATTTTGAATGTGTTGAGGATACTCTTTAACTTATTATAGTGTGTATAGTCAAAATTTAATTTTGTTTTGGTAATTTTTAATGAGTTGAATATAATTACACAAATTAAACACTATAACTTGATAGCTTGTATTTCACCAACTTGTTTCAGTATTTGTTTTATATTGTTTATACAGTAAAACCTGCTTTAACGACCACCTTTGTATGAAGACCCATGGTCATAAAGACTGTTCCCAATAGTACAATTTGTGTACAAATCTAAAGACCACCTACCTGTAAAGACTGGTTTTGTTGTGTCCCTAAGGGGGTCTTTATATACAAATTTCACTGTACATATAATGTATACTGAAATCACAATGTGACTTTGACGATATAGATTTTCTTCAAACCAGTGCATATTAATTGAGGATGTAGTTTGTAAAACAAGTGTCACCATGGTGACACACATACACATGGTGATAAACATACATATGGTGACCAACATACAAATATTGACAAACATACACATGGTGACAAACTCACACATGGTGACACACATACACATAGTGACACATACACATGGTGACAAACACACACATGGTGACAAACATACACATGGTGACAAACACACATGGTGACAAACACACATGGTGACACACATATACATGGTGACACACATACATATGGTGACAAACACACATGGTGACAAATTCACACATGGTGACAAACATACACATGGTGACAAACACACATGGTGACACACATATACATGGTGAGAAACACACATGGTGACAAACACACATGGTAACAAACTCACACATGGTGACAAACATACACATGGTGACACACATATACATGGTGACAAACACACATGGTGACACATACATATGGTGACAAACACACACATGGTGACAAACTCACACATGGTGACAAATACACATGGTGACACACATATACATGGTGACAAACACATGGTGACACACATACACATGGTGACACACATACACATGGTGACAAACACCCCTGGTGACACATACACATGATGAACACATACACATGGTGACAAACATGCATGGTGACAAACACACATGGTGACACACATACACATGGTGACACATATACACATGGTGACAAACACACACATGGTGACAAACACACATGGTGACACACATACACATGGTGACAAACATACACATGGTGACCCATATACATATAGTGACAAACATACACATGGCGACAAACTCACACATGGTGAAACACATACACATAGTGACACATACACATGGTGACAAACACACATGGTGACACACATACACATGGTGACAAACATACATGGTGACACACATATACATGGTGACAAACACACATGGTGACAAACACACATGGTGACACATATACATGGTGACAAATTCACACATGGTGACAAACATACACATGGTGATACACATGGTGACAAACACACATGGTGACACACATATACATGGTGACAAACACACATGGTGACACACATACATATGGTGACAAACACACTTGGTAACAAACACACATGGTGACAAACATACACATGGTGACACACATATACATGGTGACAAACACACATGGTGACAAACACACATGGTGACACATATACATGGTGACAAACACATGGTGACACACATACACATGGTGACACATACACATGGTGACAAACACCCCTGGTGACACACATACACATGATGAACACATACACATGGTGACAAACATGCATGGTGACAAACACACATGGTGACACACACACATGGTGACACACATACACATGGTGACACATACACATGGTGACAAACACACATGGTGACAAACACACACATGGTGACACATATACACATAGTGACAAACACATGGTGACACACATACACATGGTGACAAACACACAGGTTAGGATTACTGATTTGTACTGGTGTTATGATTAAAGGTTGAAATTATCATGAGGGATTTCACATCACAATGCAGGCTAGATCATTGCTATGTTCAGTTTTTATGTCATTGAGCATTATGACAAATCTATTCATATTGATGTATCGTTTTACATCTTATCTACAGCTAAATACAAGTATTCATTGTAAATGATGAAGTTGCATCCGGTTGTTATCATCACATTTCATAATTTCTGCATGCATATTTCTTCAATCTGCATCAGTGTTTTTCTTCTTGGTGTTGAAAATTCAAATTTAAAAGTCAAGTACTAATATATCCGATGTTTTAGCTCACTTGAGCTGAAGTCCTTTGTGACCTTTTCTCATCAGAAGTTCCTTGTCATTGTTATTGCTGTTGTCAATTTTTCACATTATTAATTTCTTCTTCACTGGGTCAATTCAACCCACAGTCACTGGGTCAATTTATCCCACACTTGGTAGTTGGGACAAAGCATACTTTGAACTCAGGGTTTTCCTTTACGCATGATTTCTGTGTATCTGACGCATAAAATCTTTTCAGGATGCAAAACATGAATATTAGCGAGTCTTTAAGGACGCACAAAAACTTGGTAATTTTTTTTCAGCGTGAGACCAAAAATGTGTGCCTTTGTTTTCATGTATTTTCTTGAATTTCATTGACTTGGGGACTCGCTAATTTAACAAACGACTCTTCTGTTCTTGTGGGTCCCTGGGACTCGATAAAATAACATCCTAAGGAAAACCCTGCTTTGGTGAAGGGGATTCAAGTTTATTCATGGTTCGCAATAGACCTTGAAAAAAGCTTAAATGTAGAGTTAGTCTTTAAAAAGTACTTAAAAAAACATAAATACCCTGAAAAGTGCTTAAAAACATAAATACCCTGAAAAGTGCTTAAAAACATAAATACCCTGAAAAGTGCTTACAAACATAAATACCCTGAAAAGTGCTTAAATTTATTGATACATGCTGGATGTTTGTCACCGTGCTTGAATTGTACTTTGTGCATATTTCTGCATCACTAATAATAATATTTGAAAAAATGCTAAATTTGCTCTGTCATGAAGACACTTGTCCTTGTATATTTCATTTTAGAAAAGGGACCATGTGACCGGTTTACAAAAACTGACACGAGTAATGGCGATACCCTAGTCAGAAATGAAATTTCACCGAGAGGCCTTGGCTCCGAGTGTTGAAAAGGATATTTCTGACCGGAAAATCGCCAATACCCTGTCAGTTTTTGTGAAAGTGTCTCATGGTAACCCTGTCCTAATGCTTACACATTTTAAATTAGCATCTTAATGACAGAAATGACATGGAACATTGACTTATACTGCCATGACCAAATTACTTTGTTGAGTATATTGATGCACTTTAAAAATAGTTGCTCATTTATCATAAGGATTTGTTAATTTCGATACCGATTTAGTGATACGATATATTTTTGATGTTTTATATTTTAAACATGTAACTCTAGACAGTGAAAAAATGTTTCGATATACATTGTTTTACAAAATACTAAACTGTAAGTTCTGCAAGTGCATTGAAGTTGGTCAGCAGAACTTTGTGTCATGTATAAAACTAGCAGTGAAACACGAATACCTTTCCAGTTTTCAACATCATCAACCAATGAAATAACATGCAGCAAACAGAGTGCATTAGAATATGTGTTTAGTGGAAAATTGAAAGGTCCTTGCTAACAGTGTATTTTCCAATTTTGGTTTGGGGTGAAAGGTCTTGATACATATCTAAGACAAGTTTGTTGGTGCCCAGTAAAAATCCCTAAGGATCATTCTGGGCCCAAATTTTTCAGAAGTGGTTAAATATCTTGGAATTTTTTGAGATCCTCACCTCGAACCATATGTTTTCTTGATAGCTCACCTTAACTGAAGACACAAGTGATATTTTCTGATCAGAATATATTCCTTGTCGTCAGTTTCTCTCAGGTGAGCATTATGGCCCCAGGATCTCTTATCATCAGTTTCACATTGATGTACATATTAAACCTAATACAGTGCAACCTTGATCTTGTCTGCCTGCAAATTTCTGCATGTTTGATGTAATGTACAAGGTAGTAAATTAGGAAAATGGCATTAAAGCTATAACTGCTACACCTGAGTGGTAATATCGCTCCACTGTCGATTAACACCCAAGATTTTCACCTTCGAAAATACTTTCACCGTCAAAATACTTCGATGGATAAACATGAAACATTTCAGGGCTAATTCTTAAGCATATTATCTCGTATATTGTCATACAACGGTCGTACAAGAACATAAAAAAAACAAATCCTGCTTATTGTTTTCTTTTATTAATTTACTGTCTGTATTTTGCCATACATGTTATGCACACACACAAAATTCCCCCCCCCAAAAAAATTGGCCTGTGCAATATCATCAGCAGTCCCAGTCAATATCAGTAAAGTTGACCAGTATTGATAGATGTCGGCCTTTACCGTAAAATATCGGCCAAGTCTGTCAATATGAAAAAAAAACATGGGTAAATGAAGACACCTGACTTACGTGGAACTCGCCCGATGTCATTAACCTTCCTAACGTAGGAAAATCTTAATTGCCTATACACGACACAATGTATACAAGCATGAACATGAGGAAGTCAATTTCAGAAAGATACAGAAAAGTTGTTAGACCTCACTTTAACCTTCTTCACAATTAATTAATACAAGGGTTGATAATAAGTTAATACCATACTGACCCATTCATTAGGCCTTGGTCTCTCATAGTTTACCTCAGCCAGGGACCACTGTGAGAAACCTCAGCCTTGTAACAGGGTCAAAATAGAATTAGCGAATTACATGTATTGACCTCACAGTATTTAATATTGTAGGTTGCATGAAAGTTCACAAAACTAAATGTATTACTACTATATAAATAGTTGGTTCTACTGTCAGTGATTCTAGGTTTAATGTATAAATTACTTATTAACTAAATAATCATGCAACTACTTTATTGTTTTTTTTTCTTTTTTAGGTACAGATGGATGAATTAGAAGAACACAAGATAGAGACCTGGAGAGGTTTGTCTTTATTTATGACAACATTGGGTCTTGAACTGGTCTTGTACACCACACTTAACAATGATTCTAAAATGATCAATTTCTTAAGTAGGGGAGATAACCCAGTCACAACATTCATGGGAAAAGATCACCAACTCCCATCAGTATACAGTGAAATCTCGCTATCAAGATCACCCAATTGACTACTCAAAGTGGTCTGATTTGTGAGGTGGTCTTTTAGGTGAGGTCCTCTATTTATTAGATATCTATCAAGAAACAGAAAACTTGTGAAATGCAAGGTGGTCTCCTAAGTGAGGTGGTCCTTAGATGAGTTTCCACTGTACTTGCTAATTCTGGTACATAATCATACAGCTAGGGTTTCCCTGCAAGGCTTCAACCTTGTAAGAGGACATCATGGTTAAATGCCTGGTGTCTGAATCTTTGTAAATTAATGGAGGAATCGTTGATGTCTCAGACAGGAAGTATTCTGTCCTGATATCATAACTTCCTGTTTCTTAGTTTGAATGATGGTAATATTAAGATATAATTACCATTCAGCTTTACAAAGTGTAATGCCATGTTTCGACCTCGTTATTTTGATATTTTAGGTTATGTATTGAAAATCAGATTTACTATTCAAATAACTGTAAAGTAAACTGACTGATCGTTGATGAATTTGGAAAGCCATCATACCTTGGGAATCCTTTGCCATGAATGATTTAATATAACAGTTTACTGGGTACTTCAGGCGTGAAATCTGGAGGATAACTTCTGTATACTGTAACTTATTTATATAAATGCTTGAACTAGTTGATATAATTGAGAAATGCGAAATTTCAAAATCTTAATATTTTTGTAGCAGGATGTTTGTTGTTTTTTTGTTTTTTATTTTTTTTAATATCAAGAAGAGGAACAATCCATTAAATGACAAGGCTTTTTTGTATCATTTTAATGTTGCTTTTCTTTTAAAGATAAAGATCTAAACAAACATATAACCTTATGTTGCATTTACTTCGGTAAAAATGATATGTCTTAATTAAATTTAATGCTTTATTTAATTAACGAGGATTCCCTACAGCCCGAGGGCTGGTGAAGGGTCTCCTCACAATATGCTTTAATTGAGCTTATATGCAGTATCAGTTTTTAGAGGGGAACAAGGATTATACATGTATTTGGTTTAAATGAGAGGAAGCTTTTTGATGAAAGGGGCATTAGCATTGTTTATTAGTAAAGTTAATTTCAATTTCTCGACTTCTACTTCTTGTACTTGATGTACAATAACAAATAAGAATTTTATATAGACAGAAAATATCTTATATTCCTATATATTTTGAGCAAAAAAAGTCAGGTTCAGTGTAGTATGCATAAAAAAAAGGATACAGCTAATGCCCCTTTAAGTAATTGTTTATATAAAAGAGTTTGTTTATTCAGCTTCCTACGATGTAGATTTTATCAATGACAATACTCCATGAGCTTTGGACTGTACAATCCTTGTTTGTTTTATTACAAGAATACAAATAGCAGACAGGTTACATTGTTACATCTGAATGCAATGCAACTTTTAATATCCTGACGGTGTAGCTTATGTGAAATTAATTATCCGTTATTGATAAGAGTCATCCTTTTTTGTTAACAAAATTGAATTTCTGATTTGCGTAAGAAAAACATTATATATGTCTTGCATGTTTGATTTTTTCAATTCAGAGGTCCTCAAGGAAAAACAGAAACCATTTGTATGTATAGAGCCAGATGCAAGTCTTTATGAAGCCACAAGAACGCTGATTTCCAATCATGTTCACCGGTTGCCAGTAGTAGATAGAATTACAGGAAATGCCATCTACATTCTCACACATAAACGCATCCTTAGGTTTCTGTACCTTTATGTAAGTACCTGTGATGTCAGTCTGATTTTCTGTACCTGTCATGTCAGTCTGATTCTCTTTACCTGTGATGTCAGTTACCTGTGATGTAAGTTATCTGTGACACTAGCCTGATTCTCTGTATCTGTGATGTCAATTTGTTTTTATTTTTATCTGTTGTCTTACCTCTGAAGTCCTCATATTATCATTTTCAGGAAAACTCAGATTTCATATCATTTTGTCATGAAATTCTTGTGGATGAGATTTAAAACTGAAGTTTTGCATCAGCCCATAGCACGTGTCAAAATTTGTGGTACTTTATCTACAGCAGATGACATCTCCAATTAAGTGAAAAATTCTTGGTTGGATGTAAAATGCCAGTGAAAAAAAAATCATGAAATTCTGTTTGGAAGTTTTCATGATATAGCAGATTTTTATCATTTTATTAATAATAAATTGGCGAATATTCTATTTATTTTATTTGTTCATTAAAAATAAAATTCTCTTAGGACAAGAAGCCACAAAAGAATTAAAATCTGAACAAAAATTCGATTATCAGAATTGGCATTGAAGTAAATACAACACTAATCATATGTGTAGATGAACTAGTTGTTCCTTTAAGAGATTGATAATTTTGGGGGCATTTGTGTCAAACGAACACATCTAATTCCATATACCGACCCAATGCTTTAATTGTTATCGTTTGTTTTACAGATTAAAGATTTGCCGAGGCCAGGTTTCATGCAGAAAACTCTCAAAGAGCTTGAAATAGGAACATATGATAACCTAGTTTCTGTAAGTATACACAAACTGACAGAATTCTGAAATTTTAAGACAGTCTGCTTTTTCTCTGGCAGTTGTTTGTTTTAACTTGGCAAATTGATTATAGGTATATCAGTGTAAATTGGCACATGTTTACAGACACAATGGGTCTAAATAAAATCGTAATGGGGGTTTCAGACTTTTACGGCAAAAGTAATACATGGAGTCATGTTTTACCTGTGCATTCCTATATTTGGAAAATAGACCATATTGTTTTGGTGTATGACAGAACCGGGATGTGTCACTTTTTTACCTAGGTAGACCTGTAGTAATAATTTCATTTTGATAATTGATTCGTCCTATTTTCTTACTGACAGTTTATTTCACTCTGAATGAATTTGACATCAGAGAATTTCAGAACTTCACCAGACCAGTTGACATTAAAATAGACCTTTTTCAGAACATACAGGTACTCTGATTAGATAGTATATGACATCTGTATTTAGGGGTTGCTGTGTAACTGTCTAACAAAAATAAATTCTGTGAGAATATAAATTGTCGGGCACATTTAAAATTTGCATTTCAATGACGGAAATGATCCTCACCTTTATCAAAGACCAAAATACTTTGTTGAGAATATCTAACACACTGTAACATGTAGTTTGAATTTAAGTATTGTGATAACCAATAAATGTTAAATTTACCTTGGCAACCATTAACTAATTTATAAAAAAAAAACAAAAGTGCATATTGTTATTGAGGCTCACCAATGATAAAAATTTAATTGAAATAGAGCAATCCCACATCATCATTATATAGCCTTGAAAATTGATGTCATTATGTGAGCTGTCATGCATCATCTCATAAAGAATTAGATGTTCTTTTAATTCATCTTTTTTTAATTTTATTTTCTATTCTTGGAGTTTTACAATGTTGAATCACAGATTTTGGTGATTTTGGCTTTTTTTATTATAATTTGTGAAATATGCAAATTAACAATTTTCATTTTAAATGTGTGCTTTTCTTAATAGAATTTTTAATATCTTAGTAGTATTTTGTTAAAAAGAAACAGAATTGACATATTACAGGAAATGAGAGCTAATAGTTTATTCATTGTACACTGAGGAATAATGACATCAAGATAGAGTATTTATGCAATTTTCAAAGCTCAGATCTAATGGTTGCTAACGAAAATTAAATGTTAAATTTACCTTACCAACCAATCACCAAATTAAAAAAATAAATTGTAAACTTCATATTGGCATTGAGGCTCACCAATAGTAAAAATTTGGTTGAAATTTAAAGACCTTGCTGTATCACCTCCTATCTGAAATTTATTTGGACCAGTACTTACATGTACGCTGATTTTGTGAGAAAGTTTGCCAGTTTACTTGTGAAAGGCAGATGGTCTCTTCCAGGTTACAGTGTAACTGCGTTCTTTCCTACATCATTAAAAACTGACCGTCACAAAATAACTGAAAAATCGTCACAAAATAACTGAAAAATTGTTGAGTGCGGCTTGAAGCAACAAACAGTCAGATAGAAAGTTTAATAGCTTCCTTCATGTATATATATAGTAAATACTGATTACAAAATACTGAGTAGTTGTAATGTATTTGTAACCTACATTTGTAATCTATTTCTAGGCAACACTTGATACTCCTTTGATCACAGCATTAAACATGTTTGTCGAGAGAAGGATATCTGCTCTACCAGTCTGTGATAATAATGGCAAAGTTGTCAACATTTATGCCAAGTTTGATGTAATCGTAAGTATGTTTGTCTTTAATTCATTCACTCCTGAAGACACACTTGGACTGGTGTAAGTCATTGCTTTATAGAAGAGTCCATTGTTTTTCAGGGTTTGATGAGTTAATATGAATTTTTACCCCATTTTATCAGAGTTTCATATGACAGTAACAGGACCTGTGTCACTTTTAGGAAAAGGGAGATAATTTTTCACCCTGCTAATATTCTAGGAGCTAAAAATCCTAGAAAGACAAACTTCTGAAGTTGGTCCAAAATTTGAACAAAAATATTAAAACAAGTTTCTACATTATCTGAACCATTCTGATTAAAGGTTATCTGCAGTCTATACTTGGCTCAACAATTTTTCTTTTTTCTTTTCTTGGGCCATTGGAGCATTATGAGTATGATACTAAGATACAGTATATGTTAGTTAAAGGAACAAGTCTGTTCCATGGAAAGAATTTTATAGATGAGAAGATTAAAGTATAGAGAAATGGAAAAGATGAAAGAAATTAGTACTATATGAAATGAAACATGACATGAAAAAGGTCATATAATTTCTTCATGAAGTATGCTTTGGTATGTTTGTTTATTGGTATGTATATCTTTAATTTTATGTAATTTACTGGTGAAAGTTTAACCAAAGTTTGAAAAAAGGTTCTTTTAATTGTGAGAGTTTTGCAAAATTTCACCACTGAGAATTGACAAAATGTAATACATAATTGTACAAACAAGCCTCGAAATTTGATATAACAGCATATTTGATATAACGGCAATTTTAATGGATCCCAACCTGGCCGTTATAACACGAGTTGACTATATATAAATGATCTTAATTTAAATTTTCAGAATTTGGCAGCTGAGAAAACCTACAACAATTTAGACATAACTATTGAAAAAGCATTACAACATAGATGTCAGGTAAGGGGAGGTAACCGTTTCAACCCTAACGATCGTAATAAATTGATATAAACCAATATAAAAAAAAAAAATTTCTCAGATCCTGCAGCATTTAAGGTTAGACAGTAATGTAAAAGGGAAAACCATATGTAAGCAATGAAAAGGGCATTATAATTCAGAAATAGGTGGTCTTTTTAAAAAATAATAACTATGGTGCAATAGAATTTAAAATTAAAAGAGTGGAGGACACATCTCGCAGGAAGGCCCATTTGCACAATGCGAACTAAATGATAAGAAATTACCCAAAATGCAATATCTCATTTACTTGCCCCATGAAGACTGTAAAAGTCAATAAATTTAAACTTTCTTACTGTACAAGCAAATGTTTTGCAGACTTAAGTTCATGGTAACCTTCAACTGATTATGTTTTTTAAAAATATTTGACATCATAATTACACTATGATGTCACTTTGCAAGAAAGCTGTTGCTCTACGATTTCTTTTCTTTTCTCCTCGTCAGGACCTAGACCACTCCAGTTTGTTTGGATAGTGATTACGTCATTATGTATAAATGTGTGTATTAAACTTAAGCTTTTGTTTTTGCAGGAAAGCTGGTTTGAAGGAGTTGTTACTTGCAAAGTAGATGACCCCTTAGATTCCGTAATAGACAAAATAGTACATGCTGAGGTATGTGAAAAGTTTACGCTTCTGGTAAATGTGTTAAATATGACTTATTTGTGCCAGCTAAGTGCTACAAAGTCAAAATGTCCTCGTGCAGATTTAGCTTTACTGATCAGAACTTGTCCATTGCCATTGTATGTTGTTGGCTGGGTTTTATTACATATTTGTCATTCCATGTTTAACTATTTAAAGTGTGGCCTCTGGCTGTGAGGTTATAACATCACACTTTAAAGCATGAAGTCTCTTGCCTCTTATCAGTGGAGGTTCAAGCTTCGCTGTGACCTCAGCTGACTTTGTGAGAAATTTGCCAGTTTACCTGCAGATAACTGGTTGTCGTTTCTCAGGTAAATTGTTGCCAAGTTTGTCTCCCTATCTGTAAAAACTGGCTGGCACTGTGTAACTGACAAATTGTTGTGTTGGTTATATAAAACTAATAAAATGCATTATGAAACAAACTTGAGAAATGGATTATACTTTAAAGATCACATAGGTCAGATGACCAATTGTGATGCAATTGCTCATTTTCTGTCCAGATACAGGTGTTGTAGAGGGTAAATTTAAAACTTAAAAAAAAAAATACCAGGGTGTTATCATGAAAATGTTATATGATTGTAGCATCTCGATGTTAACGAAAATTGTAAATTTGATCAACCATGAATATGGGAAGTGTATAATTTATAGATCTATCTGAATTTTTTTTTTTTTTTTTTTTTTTTTTTTTGCTTTTTTTTTATCAGTATCTTTTTCCATCAAATCCTGAAATCTTTGCTTTTTCTTTTCAGGTCCATCGTTTAGTGGTTGTGGATACAGAAGATAGAATTTCAGGCATCGTCTCATTATCTGATATTCTTAACTTCTTAGTTTTGAAACCTATGGGTAAGAAAAATATATCTCGCCTTGATTTTACCTGTAATATTCAGTTGAAGAGCAAGACATTTTTGTCCATTTTGAAATAATATTGTATATAGACAATTATTAGCCCCTCTAAGGGCTATATATACAATTATTAGCCCCTCTCAGTACTATATACAGTAGAACTTCGATGAGTCGAACTTCAATGAGTCGAATTTCTCATTGTTTCGAACTTTTTACAAAGTCCCAATTTATTTCATTATATATCCTTACTAAAAAACAATTTATAAATCAAACTTTCATGAGTCGAATTTCTCGATGTGTCGAACAAAACTGGCAGTGCCATCACTGTAAAAAGATCGAAAATTCATACAAATAAATCGAAGTCGAAGTTTACCTGTACACAAGATGTAAATTACCCTGTGGCGATTTTCACACCCATCCGACTATGTTGAACAATGGACACGTGTTCATTGATAAACACTCAGGACAGTATAAAAATAACAACATGATTTAAGTAATTAAATGTAATAAGCAGACGCTAATTGATTATTGATTGTTTGCGACTGTGTCAGCCTCAAATTTGCAAATTACCGGCGGCTCTGTTGGTTGTTTACCATCTCGTAGCTTGGGCCATTATAACTTACCGATTTCTAAAAACAAAATGAAATGACCCGGTAATATAGAG
Organism: Atrina japonica; assembly: GCA_030159075.1. Taxonomy (NCBI): domain Eukaryota; kingdom Metazoa; phylum Mollusca; class Bivalvia; order Pterioida; family Pinnidae; genus Atrina; species Atrina japonica. Next base: position 1,083,697 of record BROG01000006.1, on the reverse strand, counting down.
CAATCATTTTCTACTCAAACTCAAAGTGTCACTTGTCAAAAAAAAAAAAAAAAAAAAAAAAGCATAGAATGAACGGTATCGGCAATTTGATATCAACTCACCATGGATAGCTAGTCAGTCGTATAGGCGCTTGGATTACGATTTTTCTGCAGAATGTTTGGATTTAAATAAATACATTGTATCTACATTAAATAGGCCGTAAATGATTTTTAGTCGATTAGATTCTAAGTCATGATCCCAGCACCTATACGTTTACACAGTCACGTACAATAGATTTTTTTGTGTGGCATGTCGTTATGGAGGTAGTGCACTGAGTAAATTTTAGATATCTTGATCACCATTCATGAGTTGAAGTCCCGATGTTTCGAACTTTTTTAGGCGGTCCCTTGAACTTCGACTCATTGAAGTTCTACTGTATACAATTATTAGCCCTTTCAGGACTATATATACAATTTTTAGCCCCTCTCAGGTCTATATATACAATTATTTGCCACACTCAGAACTATATATACAATTATTAGCTCCTGCCGGAACTATATATACAAGTATAAGTGGCTCTCAGGACTATATATACAAGTATAAGTGCCTCTCAGGACTATATTTTTACAATTATTAGTGCCTTTCAGGACTATATATACAATTTTAGCCCCTCTCAGGTCTATATATACAATTATTTGCTACACTCAGGACTATATATACAATTATTAGCTCCTGCCAGGAGTATATATACAAGTATAAGTTCCTCTCAGGACTATATTTGTACAATTATTAGCCCCTCTAAGGGCTATATATACAATTATTAGCCCCTCTCAGGACTATATATACAATTATTAGCCCCTCTCAGGACTAAATATACAATTATTAGCACCTTTCAGGACTATATATACAATTATTAGTGCCTTTCAGGACTATATATACAATTTTAGCCCCTCTCAGGTCTATATATACAATTATTTGTAGCACTCAGGACCATATATACAATTATTAGCGCCTCTCAGGACTATATATACAATTATTAGCGCCTCTCAGGATCATATATACAATTATTAGCGCCTCTCAGGACCATATATACAATTATTAGCGCCTCTCAGGACTATATATACAATTATTAGCGCCTCTCAGGACCATATATACAATTATTAGCGCCTCTCAGGACTACATTTGTACAATTATTAGCCCCACTCGGGACTATATATACAATTATTAGCTCATCCTGGGACTATATATATACAATTATTAGCTTAGCCTGGGACTATATATAATTATTAGCCCCTGTCAGGACTATATATACAATTGCTAGCCCATACAAGGACTATATATACAATTATTAGCCCCACTCAGGACTATATATATACAATTATTAGCTCATCCTGGGACTATATATACAATTATTAGCCCCTGTCAGGACTATAGATACAATTACTAGCCCATACAAGGACTATATATACAATTATCAGCCCAAACTCGATTCTCAGGGAGTGTGTTTTTCTGTCTGTTCATTAACTTTTAAATTGTCCGGGCAATCATTTCCTCATTTTACTATTTTGTTATTTGTAAAGCTTCTAGATTTGATTGACAAGATAATACTTTACATCTTTTTTTATTCACATTATATTTTTCTATTTGATCAAATAAAAGATAGATTTGAATGGAATATATTTCTGTTTTCAGGAGCAGAAGTAATTCGAAAGTCCTGATTTTCCCTATCTTTTTGGTGGTGAACAGACATTTATATCAAACTGCTGAAATAGGGATCATGTCTTCACAAACTATGACAAATCCTTACAGGGAAATTCGGTCATTCTGCCACACAGTTGAAGTTTCGCTATATAAATAGTGAAATTTGTTGATCTTCACAACAACCGCTGGTGAAGCAGTGGATCGTAACCAATCAGGAGCATCTAATGAAAAATCACGGTCATCTAAATTCTTGCAGAAAATTTTAAAAAACGAACAGCAGTAAAGATATGAAAATTTTTATTTATTTTAATTGAGGTTAAGACATTTGTTCTTTTTTTTATTTTCTTTCTGCAGTAAGATGATCTTATACGATATATTTTTCATAATTTAAATACTTTATCAAGAAGTAAAAGTTAAAAAAAAAATTGTATGTTTTTTTCCAGACCACTTTATTCTGAATCATTATATTTAAAGCAAGTAAAACTATATATAACAATCCCATACATCAAGTTAAATATAAATATAAAAAACAAACAAATATTGCTGTAGGCAAGAGTTTTTGTTTGTTTTGTTTTTGTTTTTTTTTTTTGTATTATTGTTAGAATTCACTAAAAGCAACTTGTTATTCAAATCATTTAGATTATTTACAAACTTTGTAAGTACATTTGGCCAATCATAAATTTCTGTTTATATCATCTGTAGTGAAACTGTACAACACAGTATTGACTAAGAATAGAAGTGCATTTTTTGGGTGTGGGATCACAAAATCTAATTAAAATCGTGGTGATCGAGCCAAAGGAATCATTTCAATGATTTGTACCATTTCTTTCTGTTTTTGATGAACACATTTTCAGGATAAATGCAACGTTATCTGCTACTAAATTTTTATTTCATTTACTAAAATTTGAAAAATCAGTGCACATCTATATATAATTTCCCCAATGAATTGTGTTTTGTTGTGGTTGCTACGTGAATGTAATTCTGGGATTATAAAAACCTCTTTTCATTTTTACAATCTCTTGTTTGAATTATTTTCATTATCTCGCAGTGTTCAACATGATTGTATGCAATTGTCTTTTTTTGATGAGTCGTCTTTCTAAATATCTTATAATCAGTTGATGTGCAAAATTTGATGTCATCTTAATAGATTCGAACATGTAAATTTCACAAACAAATCATGTACATTATCAGTGGGAAAACTTGTCATTGCAAATTCCCCATACAATTTATGTTTATATATTCTAATCAGCAAAATAGTAGTATTTGATTTTTGAGAAATTAACTATTTTTCTATGGCACTATGTTACACCGACTTTAGTAGTCGTGGCAAGTCGGCATTTGAGTTGGAGACAAATTATCCACTTAAAAGACACATGTCCTTTTCAAGTTGCTTTGTATATGAGAGTGATCAAAATCACAAATAAATAGGACAGTGATAAGGGAGAATTAAAGAACTGATAAAATGTTAAACTACACTGAAATTCTTTATTAAACATCAATCATAAAAAAACGAAATTTAACTTGAAACTAATTATTTTGTAATAAAGTTTATGTAGAGAAGATATTAAGAGTTATCCCCCTTGAGATTAGCTCGGTCACTACAGCTGGCCAAGACAATGGTATAAACTTACAGGGCGCTTTGATACTGGTCAAGAGAATGGTATAAACTGGCAGGGCGTTTGATGCTGGCCAAGATTGAAGAATGTCTGGTCTTTACTGTGGTTAGTCTAGACAGAAGAATGTATTGCCTTTACTGAAACAGGCAAAGATTAAGGATGTTTGGTCTTTACTGTGGCTAGCTTAGATGAATTGATGTTTAGTCTTCACTTATACTGGTCAAGACTGAGAGATGTATAGACAAGTCTGGGAACTGGTATATAGTTAATTTCCTCGCAGAGAAATAGGGGATCAGTAAGTAGATCATAAGAGTTTTGTTATACATATGTATGTAAAGTCTAATAAGGAGATGACATTTAATGATTTCTATTTTAGGATTAAATATGTTACAACAAAGATATGAGTTGCAATGTTGTTTTTTTTTGTTTCTGTTTAGATACTTTGGTATCTGAGATTGTTTTATTATGAGTGATGAGTGTCCAAATTCAGGTGTTAATTTTTTTTCTGAATTTTGCTTAGTGACAGGATTGCAAAATTAAAAAAACTTTTTAAGTATAAAATGTTGGCATATGTTGTATTAACATAAAAGGTGTTTGTTAAAAAACTTGTCTTCTGAAATGATTTCTCATAATGGAATACAAAGTGATTTATTTCCGGAGAAAGAGATGAAAACTTTATTTAATTAGGAATCTTCTGGAAATCATTTGTTTTACAAACAAAATGAATTCTCTTAGTCTACATATGACTGCATTGCAATCTTCATATAAAAGAAATTTTGAAGAACTGGGACAAAGACTAAAACACCACACATTCTACTCAAAACTCTTAATTGATAATCTGTAAATGGAGTGGTTACTTTTGACCTAATCCCTGTTCAGCCTGAGAATATTCGACTTACTGATTAGTTGTTTGGTACCTAAGATATTGTTTTCAAATTTGAATTAGAAAATGGCAAAGAAAAACAGATGCTAGGCCAATTATGTATATCCAAATATTGACTACTTTCACATGAAAAAGGAATTATAAATGTAGGCCACAAGAGAAACATGCAGAAAATAATACTAGGTTGAACAAGTTTTAGGTCAAAAAGACCCTCACTCATTCACAGCACATTAAAAAAATTTTAATCCTGAGCCATTTTTTTGATAATTTGTTGCCATATGTTTCATCTTGTTTACTGAGTGGATTGTTAAATTTGATTTAGTTCGGTAAATCAATCTTATCTAAGACTCGTAAAAATTAAGAAAGACAAATTCATGGAGATGTAAAGACTGATACTTTTGTTTTGCTGTAGTTTTCTTTTTATGAAAAGTATCTTACTGTTGTTTAAAATTCAAAGTTGGTTTTATTCAATTGAAATGGACAGTAACAAATTATTTTAATATTTTACTTAAAGAAGATTTATTGGTTGTGAATACACTGTTGGTAATTCACACAATTGCAATTATTCTCTCATAATAACTAATTATTATCAGATAATGGACAGTTATGTTGCTAGTTGTAAATTTTTATGTAAATTGTAAATATGCAAATTAGCTGTCACAAACAGCCTATATAAACTACTCGGAAGTTACAGTTGCTAGAACACAAACTATAATTGATTATGTTTATTAAAGAAAATTCCAAGCTGATTACTTTGTTATTTGTATTTATTAGTGACGGAGAACCCTTCAAAGTAAAAATGAAGAAGTACCAATGGATATTCGATACTCCATATTCGAATTGGATATCATAACAATCTCAACATGTAAAACAATTGCGAAACCTAAACAGGATGTTACCAGCTGTCCGGAAAGATTCAGCGTCCCCTGTTTGTATGCTAAACTACTTCAAAGAATAAATGAATGGTTCACATGAAACCAATGTTCAAACAGAAACTTTTTAAAAAAGAGATTATTGATGTCATTTTTGGAGACAAATATTTTATATTTGCTGTTGAACAAAATGTGATATATCTCGTATTATACATTTGTCAGTTAGTATATGGTATTGAGATATATCAAAAGTTTCTGGATCCACCTTCGCCTCGCGAAATGGGTCTGGACAAGGAGATCCAGAAACTTGTTAAATGATGAAAATAAAATTTATTGTTTTTTCTTTAGTGATACAAATTTGTATATTACCAGCGATGTAAAAAGCCTAAATTCGCTGATATTAGATTGATAGATGATTCAGATGGCATTACTTTCATTGGGGAAAAAATATTAACATGCTACATCTGTAAAGGATTTTAAATATTACACAGAGAAATGTTTTCGTGCTAATTCAGTTTCCTTTTATTATAAATACGATATCAATACATGACGATTTTCAATCTTGTGGTGTCCGAGTGGTTAGAGCATCGCGCTTTGAACCACAAAGTCTCTCATGAAACCTTTAGATATCAATTAAGACAAACGACGTAGTATTTTATAAAGTCATTTTTTTATTTTCAAGATATCAGTGTTCTATCAACATTTAGTTTTAAAAGAAAGTATAAAACAATTCTTAGTGTCTGAACGACTCGCAGACCTTGTGGATTTTGATTGGTCGAAAAATGGGTTAATCACACCCATCAACACTTGATATGGAGCGAACATATTTGAAATGTAAATCGATTTTGTACAATATAAAAATAAATAACTTTAAAAGATTTAGTTTGGCAATTTACTATATAGGAAAGCCCTCACAAAACGTCTTGAGCGCTGTACTTTTTTTTCACCCCCTTTAGTTCAGTACATTTACCCCAAAGATGTGGTGAACCTCGAGAAAATTACAATAAAAGGTATCTTTATGCCATGTTGTCAAGAGGACCATACTGTATACTATTTCCAAATTCTGCCACACTCCAAAACCGACAAAAGTGTTAATTTGCATTTATCTAATATGACCACCAAAATGGCTAATTTTTAACGCTGTTGCACCCACTTAAATAAGGTTAAACACAGAACGAATGCAAAACACTCGTATAATGTTAAAAAGATTCCACTAAACATTGAAGCCAACATTCGCCAAACTTGGACACGTGGAGAGGGTCTAATTAGTGTAAATCCAATATGACCGTCATGGGTGGCATTAAACTATACCCTTTCTAAAAAATATCAATCAGAATTTCTAAAACAAAACTTAAACTTGGAATAAAACTACACTTGAATAGTCATAACGAGGCACCTCTGATATTGTGTTGTATATGAAACCAATTTGATCGTGACTAAATCAACCCTGTTACATTCACAGTGTGGTAACTATAACATTGTGCAAAAAAACAAAAACTATGTTGTAATGAAGTAAGTTTGTTTGTGCTTATTGTCGTTTAACGTCCAACTCAAGAATCTTTCGCTTATATGGAGACGTGAAAAGGTCTTCAAATTTTGGCCTATGATCAGCACTTACGGCCATTGAGCAGTGAGGGTTAGTAAACGTGCCGTCACCTACTGTGACACGGAACCTCGGTTTTTAATCATCCGAAGGACAGGAAACCAACCTGCCGCCGGCTGGACTCGAACTCACAACCTCACGATCATGAGTCGAACGCGCCACCGACTGAGCCAGGCCGGCTCTTTTAATGAAGGGATGATGTCTTAATTCTGTTTTTTTTTCACTCCAAGTGTAACTAGGATTTCTCGGTGAGAGGATTGTTGTATCACAGTGATCTGAGTCGCTGAAAGTTCTGATAGCGTCATATAACTGACAAAACCAAATGAGGCTTTAGTTAGTCAGTCAGTGAGTTTGAACAGGTTACTCAGTTGAATGTGAAAAAAAAGAAATACTGACATGACAGTGTTATATCAAATTCCAGTTCTTCTCTGATCAGGGGTGAAATGTGCTTGATATGAAATGAGGAAATGTTTGTATATTTGCAAGTGAATCATTTATTAAGATTTAATAGTTGAATAATAATCTAGTGGAGAGTAATGGCGGAGAGTAGTTCTGAGACTATATTTATGGTAGTTTGTGATAAGAGTCTATCTCAAAGAAAGCTCACAACAATATTGGTAAGATGCAGAATGTCAACAGTCCAAAAACCAGAAGTTGAACAGGATGCGTGTGTATCCTAGCACTGTAAATAGGGAAAGTTTTATTGAAAGTGATAAAATATATCCGATAAAATTCAATGTCCTCCAAAGGGAAGTATAGTTACACGGAAAAAAAAACCAGTAAAACACACAATATTCACAAATATTTATCAATTACTTCACGAGCAATTACTCTTCCTATGAAAAAGGAAGAACATCAAAAGAGAAATAGTGATGAGGTGATGTTAAGCTGTGAAAATGCTAATAGTTTTTTTTTCTTTTTTTTTGTCTAAAGTAACTGATACAAACTGATATCAGATTGCTCGTGACGTAATTGATAAACATCTAGAAACATTTGCTATGAAGGTGTGTATTGTGCAGACATAATACTATGTAATTAATATACATATTGTCGTCTTTCACTTGATAAAGAGCCAAGGGGCAGAAAATTTGTGAATATTGAGTGTTTTACTGTTTTAATGAAAACACAGTTTCGCATGACGTGTTATATGATAAAAGGAAGAACTTCAAAAGAGAAATGGAGATGAGGTGATGGTTAGCTGTGAAAATGCTAATAGTTTTTTTTGTCTAAAGTAAAACGATATACAAAACTGACATCAGGTGACAAAACATTGATAACAGTCGATCAGTGGTTTACATACTTCAGTGAATTGTTTATAAACAGTACCTAATGCTCCGACACATAATACAGAATTCCATGATGCTGTAATAGAAGAATCACATAACTATGATGGACACTGAATAATGTGTTGAAGTGGAACCTGAAATTTTGAACCAATTTTATTACTTCAGAAGAAGTGCTAAGTTGTATCAGACAGGTGTACAATGGTAAGGCAACGGTGTATGATAGAATAACAATTGAATTCCTTATACATGTATCATCACGTTCGTTTGATTTCATCTAGACTTTTCAAAAAAAAAATTCATAAAGGCTTTTTTTCTAGATTTCTTGGTTATAGCTGTAGTCTACCCCTTGAATAAGAAGGAGGTATTCACGGCAATATATTTAGGATTTTGAAGTCAATGTATTCAAAGATGCCATCATGCATAGAATACCAAAGTCAGTTTGCATACTGATACATTCTAATATAATATTGGTATTTGTCAGGGTTGTATGATCTGCCCATTTCTTTTTTTGTTTCTATCTAACAGATTTGGTGTATTTGTATGAGGAAATTGCACGCCAAGGCATATTTATTGACAGGCAATTAAAAAAATGTAACATTATGAGAAATGGTCTTTTGGGGGTAAGCAGATAGAAGTGGTGTCACTTATATATATAGTAACCAATTTGGTATTACAGGACGTTAGTTGTATGTTTTATATTCTGTAAAAATGAGGGTCATTTGTCTTTCTTTGCTTCTTTAAAGCTGCTTGACACTATGCTTTTACCAATCGTAACCTATGGAGCAGAAATTTGGGTTTTGAATATCATGAAAATATAAAAGCTCTACAAAACAAATTCTGCTCATGTTGTCTGGTTATGCCTGTAATAAAGCAGTGCTAGGTGAATGTAGAGAGCTTGATTTATACAGAGAGTATCATGTCAAATGTATTGAATTTTGGTTTAAGTTTCTACTTAAGCCAGGTAACAACCTTCCAAAAATCATGCTATAGTATGTTATACGAGTTAAGTAGAAATGGTAGACATACTTGGGCAAGATCAATAAAGGAACTGTTATATACATATGACTCTGGAGATATATGGGGAAATAAGGCTGTTGTAGTATAAAATACTTAGTTAGTGAATTCAATTAGAAACCTCGGGATAACAGTTCTTAGGTCTGGCATGATAGTATTCAATGAGGTAAAAATGAAGAAGTACCAATGGATGATCGAAACTCAAGTCCATTAGAATACGACAAATTAGATATAAAAATGCTCTCAATGTGAAGAACAATTGCGAATTCCATCGGGATAGGACCAGGTGTCCGGAAGGAGTCAGCGTCCTCTGCTGGCATGCCACACCCGTCGCATATCTATAGAGAAAATCAAAATTTGAACTGCTATCAAATTTACATGGATTAAGATATTAGGAGACTTAATGATACAAATAAAACTATAAAGCAATTTACTGTATATGGAAATGATTTTCTACTTACCATGACAAAAATAAAAATAAAAAAAAAAGTTTTGGAAAGATGTTTTGTTATTTTTACTCTTCTTAATAAGCAAAGTCATGTACATAATCTCATTGATTTTACAAAATACATGTATCCTTCATGGCACAAATAGACAATAAACCAATTGTTTTTAAATAAACGGATTGAAAAATAACTTTACATATATATAGCACAAGTCATATCATCACATTATAATTTAATGAAGATGTAGAAAAAAAATAACCTCGAGATAATTGGTCACTTTCACACAGAAATTAAGCATCGGGACCATATTTTAACATCGACATCAGCGGTGTTTTCGACTAATACGATCTCCAGTTATCCGGTCTTTTTAGTAAGATATAGAAGGAAAATTGCCAAGGTGTTTTTGGTCTTCAAAATAATAGGCCTACATTGTTTGTCAAGGATTACTTAAAACTAATTACACATTAGACATTTGTATAACAAGGGTTTATTATATCTTATTTTGTCATACATATATCATATGGAATAATATAACCCCATATACAACTTTAAAATATGTTATACTTTAAGTTTAAATACTTGTAAAACAAATACATTTTAAACTATTAAAATACTTACTACACTTAGCACATATATTGAGTTAATTAATGTTGTGTATTTTTAAGAAAACTAACAATACAAACTACAAATATAGTGTTTCAAAAACATGCTCTCTCTTCAGATGTCCATAACTTGGCGCAATACTGAATGTTCATTTGAAAGATAATTTAAACGAAAAATTATGATTAATTAAACCCAATACCTATGAGGTCATTATTTTATGGCGAAATCGATGACACCATTATAAATTAGCATTATTTGGCTTTTCTACCAAAATAGATGACAAGAACTTCGATGTTGTTAAATTTTATTTTGTGTATACCAAACATGCCCAAATGATCTTGATGACTTAAAACAGGTATTCAGGATAAAACTGGAAGGACTCCTTACAAGTGAAAATATGACCCGAAACTTCCTGGAAAGGTTACAGCTAGTGGTAGAGAAAACGGTGGACATTTGGAATATGTAATGAAAATTGGCATTTAACGGAAATATTTCCAAAATGATAATAGTCAAGAATGTGGCTCACTTGAATAATATTTAATGTGTATGCATTAAAAGTTATATACCAACAAACTTATTATGAAACACTTTTTAATATGATGTATTCCTAAGTTAGATATGTAGCTTGTAACATATTCTATTGAACAGTAAAGTTGGGACATGTTTTATGAAACACCCTGTATTATTTATTGTACATGACTGAGTGGTAATGCAACTCAACTCTGCTTTTTCTATTATTGGCTGAGGACAATAAAATTCCTTTGAAAATGTTCCAACATATCGCTAAAATGGAGAAAGAACTTGGTAATCTTATAGCCATCTGTATATCAAAATTCATCATAAAATCAACCAAGTCCACACATTGTCATACTGCACTCCCATAGTTCTCGACATTTGTCTTCGTTTTTAGCTAATGGGTTAAATGTTGCTTCCTCCGAGCGGCTGAAATATTTCCCGCTCTTTTCTTGTATTGAACTATCTACAGCAGCATATATTGTCGTCTGCGCTCCAGCTTTAGCGTCCAGCCCAAACTTTCTGAAAAACAGAGATTGCATAGAAGTGCATTGCCGAAATAATGCTATTATGCAGCATACGAATAATTGTGTTAACACCTTTCTTATTGAAATCAAAAGTCAGGATTGAAATGGGCTACCCTAATTCAAAGAAAGCACTAAAAATAATTGTCCAATATGATAAACGAGTCTTAATGTTGTAGGGATAGGGTTTTAAAATGTCTGAAAGTATAAAAACTGTCCATTTATATGACAGAGTTATAGGAATGTTGTAGAGGTTTCTAATTAATGTCAAAACATATTTGGATACAAACGCGTGGGTATTATGTTTATAATATTTATAACCACTGGGTCGTTTTGATAAATTGATCTATATTGATAATAACAAGAAATATCCAAATAGAGGAATACAATACTTACCTACAATATAATTTTATAAGCTTGCCTATGATAAAGTAGGAGGATTCATATGTATTAAAAATTTCTGTATTTATTAGTCCTGGATGTACAGCATTGGCAGTCACTGAGGAACCTGGAAAAAAACAATTGTGATCACAAGTGATACGAATCCAGTCGCAACAAAGGGCAATAACTCTGTAAATAGCGGCAATCGGCACGAAACACGATCATTTCTGAGGTCTTGTCATATTAGGCCATGTTTCGTTTTTAAAAATATGTTGAGAATTGTAGAATTTATAACACAATACCTGTAATATAACTAGAGTGCTTACAATGAAAGTGAGTTACATACAAAGTATTGGGGAAAACGTATCTCGTTTACGAGAGTACAGATAATAAAATTGAAAATGAAAAGAATATATTAAAATCTTGATAAAAGGAAAATGTATATAAGTGTAATTTTCTAGGTCACAAAATACAAAATTTAAAATTGAAATTGCTTCACTTTCCAGTTTCCAAAAATTAAACAGGTGAGAAGAATCTTGAATAAACCATCCTTTATAATATAATAAAGTCTTATTTGTCGACATTGACGGATTGCTATTTTGTATTTACCTGTCGTTTAGCTACCGTACATTCGACGTTTTTCTTGATTATGATTTTTAAAATATTTTTTGTGAAATATATTTTTGAACTTAGTATTTCTTCACTAAAAGATAGATACATAACATCACAGATTTGCTTAAACGTATCATCTACATACATACTTGTTTATCAGTAAATTTCTGATGGTCATGAAGGATAGATACTTACGTCCTAAAGTAACATATATACACACACTTCTGATCGTCATGAAGGCTAGATACTTGTTTCCAACACTAACATATCATACAAACTCACTTCTGATCGTCATGAAGGCTAGATGCTTGCTTCCTAACCGTACACACTCACTTCTAATGTCATAAAGGCTAGATATTTGCTTCCTAAACGTACACACTCACTTCTGATCGTCATGAAGGCTAGATACTTTCTTCCAAAACTAGCTATCATACACACTCACTTCTGATCGTCATGAAGGCTAGATACTTGCTTCCAAAACTAACATATCATACACACTCACTTCTGATCGTTTTGAAGGCTAGATACTTGCTCACTAACCGTACACGCTCACTTCTGATCGTCATGAAGGCTATATACTTACTTCCTAAACTAACATATACAGTATATACTCACATCCGATCGTCATGAAGGCTAGATATTTGCTTCTTAAACTAGCATACTATACACACTCACTTCTGATCGTCATGAAGGCTAGATACATTTTTATCAAATATAACTAAAATACTTTTCATTGTGATGGAGACGAGATAATTGCCTTGTATCAGATAGATAGTACTTCTATTATTATTTTTTATTTTATCATTCAGTTTTTATAATCAAACTTCACTGAATTTACATAGATTCAGTTCCCGAGTATCAATTACTTACTGTTACTACTAATATATAAAAAATCTCAGATACCAAAGTAAAAATCTTCAGGATGTCCAGGATACAGATACGAATCTGGTAAAAATTGGACATACACGGACCTCTGGAGTTGGGACCAGGTGCCATGGAGGATTAAGCTTCCCCTGTTGACCGGTCACACCCGCCGTGAGTCCTCAGTCAAATCCAAATGAAATACGTGAGGAATGAATCCTCGTCACAAATGGTACAGACGTCTCAACAACCGCTATTGCACAGGCAACTCAACATTTAAATTTCTTTAATTTTATACCCGAAATGATTCATCAAAACAAATATCTTACCTTTCAGTCGCTTTGCAAGTTCTCTAGAATGCATAACATTTGCCAGTTTACTAATCTGATAGCCTGTGAGGTAGGGGTATCTCATTCCATCATCGTTCACTTCGCTATTAAACCTGAGTTGCCGGAAAACAAATTTATTCATCACGGAAGAAACATTAATTATCCGAGCACCTGCCGGTGAAGACTTTAGTTTGTCTAGAAGTAGGTACGTCAAGAGGAAATGACCGACGTAGTTGGTACCAAACACTATATCAAAACCTTGTTTTGTAAGCAGACCCGAAGTATATCTGGCAGCATTTAAAATTCCTGAAAACAGAAATATATACAGGTATCAAATTTAGAGCTCACTAAAATGTCTTGTCCCATGAGCAGAAAATTTCTTTAATTTTGTACCCAAAATTAGCCGAAATATACCAAATTAATTCTGAGATTAATACAACCGAATACCACTTTGAGGGAGATATGGCGAAATCTCAATCCGAGTACACACAATTTGGTTTGTCCATGACGAGGCTTGTCGAGTCATGGAATAACAAAGTTTTGTATAGGAGGATTGATATTTCGCCATCTCTCTCTCTCTCTCTCTCTCTCTCTCTCTCTCTCTCTCTCTCTCTCTCTCTCTCTCTCAAAATGGTGTTTGACTGTTTTTCTCTCACACTGAAACATATAAAGGAGCGGCTGCACCTATATGCAGACAACAAAAATATTTTAAATAGTAGATCCGGCACTTCTGGAATGGACTTACGCTGCATTTCCCCCTACATCTAAATTCGAGGACAAATCAGTCTCAAGTGATAGAGGTTGATATGTACACAAATAGTACTATTGGGACAGCAAAATAAAAACAAAAACAAAAAAACAAAACCAGGTGGTCTTTATACACAGGTTTTCACTAAAGCAGGTTTTACTGTAATTTGTTGACCTGCCAATTACTGATACACTTTATATACAAGATATAGCTCGAAAGTTCCCTATTAGTATTCAATCGTCGGAACACATGAACCACTTATTCCTTACAACGTGTAGCATAAAATCGCATTAATTTGTTAAACCTAGTTTTTCTTCAGTTAAACCTAATTTTTCTCCAGTTAATCTTAATTTTTTTAGTAACCCAAATTAACTGGAGAAGAACTAAGTTTAACTGAGAACAACTAGGTTTAACTGCGCAAAATACTCATTAATGTGATATCGGCGCAGTTAAATCTAGTTTTTCTCAGTTAAACTAAGTTTTTCGAGAGACAAACTAGGTTTAACTCACTTTTGTGATTTTGGCCAAGTTAAAACTGGTTTTTCTCAGTTAAACCTAATTTTTTCAGTTCATGTGGGTTACTGAGAAAATCTAGGTTTAACTCAAGAAAAATTATGTTTAACTGAGAAAATCTAGGTTTATCTGATGAAGCACGCCGAAATTACAATAATGAGTTAATCCTAGTTTTTCTCGAGATAAACCCAGTTTTTCTCAATTAAACCTAGTTTTTCTCCAGTTAAAGTGGGTTACTAGTTCAACCTAATTTTTCTCCAGTTAATCCTAGTTTTTCTCGTAACCCACATTAACTGGAGAAAAACTACATTGGTCTGAGAAAAACTAGTATTAACTGCGCCAAAATCATATTAATACTCATTAATGCAGTTAAATCTAGTTCTCAGTTAAACTAAGTTTTTTCAAGAGAAACTAGGTTTAACTCCTTTTTTTATTTTGGCGCAGTTAAACCTAGTTTTTCTCAGTTAAATCTAGTTTTTCTCCAATTAATGTGGGTTACTGAGAAAAACTAGCTTTAACTGGAGAAAAACTGGGTTTAACAGAGAAAAACTAGGTTAAGCTACATTAATGTGATTTTTGGCGTGCTATACATACGCATTTTCATAGTTCGCTAGAACATACCTGCATTATTTATCAGAATATCTAAGTGCGTCTCCGTATTTATTATATCGTTTGCAAATGCTCTCACGGAATCTAAGTCACCGAGATCAAGATGCCGGTACTCAACATCTGGATTTAGTGTTTGTTCTGCAATGAATGAACAAAACAATGTAGATTTATTGAAAAATGACTCTCAAATAGTTTCCAACCATATGCATTTTCGTAAAATATTACGTATTATAAAATGTAATTAATATTCTTTGATTCTGTTAAAAGTAACAGATATTCAACGGTCAAGGATAGAAGGGACACTGATTTACTGAAATTACAGGTATTGTTCATCATACAAGACTTCTCTTACCGAAGCAAATAATTATAATACAATTAGAGAAAAAAATATTTGATCAAGTAATACACATGTATGTTTGGAGAGAGAGAGAGAGAGAGAGAGAGAGAGAGAGAGAGAGAGAGAGAGAGAGAGAGAGAGAGAGAGAGAGAGAGAGAGAGAGAGAGAGAGAGAGAGAGAGAGAGAGAGAGAGAGAGATGGCGAAATCTCAATCTTCCTACACAAAACTTTGTTATTCCATGACTCGACAAGCCTCGTCATGGAAAAACAAAATTTGTATGCATGACAAAGTCCGGAGATCAGTCCTCTACAAAGATTACGTATTTCATTGATATTTGCATATTCAAATTTGACCTTTTATGTCCTTGACGGCAGCCTCAGCCCTTTGTGCATTTCTACAGCCCAAAATAACCCTTGCTCCACGTCTCGCCAAATCAATGGCTGTTTCCTTTCCAATGCCAGCATTTCCACCTGAAAAACAGCACATGGCGTACTTGTTACTACACAAAGTTCAAGATTTTCTATGCAGGTGGAGAGTCTTTGGAAGGAAACTTGAATGAATTTCTTTGTATAATTTGTTATAAAGTAAATATTATGTATCTCAATTATTAATTTACATAATTTTTCAAAGATTCGCACAATTAAACGATAAATGGCGAATATAGATGTATTACACATTATTGGTCCAATACCCTTAATCATTTTTATTTTCTTTTAAACCTCATTCAACATTGTAGGTAACAGAACATTTTGCTATTTTAAGTTCATTATTATGGATGTTTCATGGCCTCTATGAACGCTCTATTTACTATCAAGCTAGGAGAAATTCTTTACACGAGTCAGATGAGTGACAATGTCTAGAAAGATTTTAGATAATAATACATCGTTATCAAAGTAATGCTGTGGAAAATCATTAATACTACTTAACAGAAAAATGCTTAAGAAAATGTATCGTTTCTACATGAAGTAGATAAATGCAATTTGATATAATGAAAGAAATACACATCGTGATAAGTACAGTTAATTCCCTTGGCTTAAAGTCATGTATATAAGCATAAACATAAATGTTTATCGGCCTCGATGGTAAAAAAATAACACATACCTGTTATTATAACCGTCTTTCCGACCAACTTCTCTTCTCCCTTGTAAATCTTTGTGGTGCAAAAGTATGTATGCGCAAAGTACATATGAATAAGAAACAAAACAACGGCTAAAATACATAACCACCACATTCTACCTCTCCCTGAGTATATTTTGGAATGAACTAAATGACGAAAAGTAGGCTAGTGTTAAACGATTGTCGTAAATGTTCTAAATTGTATTTTTCTTAAGTGTGGGTATTTACTTGATGAGTTGAATAAATTTACATAAAATTAATATATATATATATATATAAACGTTTGTGATTCGAAATTTTCCGGTATGGTAGTTTGAATCGGGAATTCTCAAACCTTCTTAAACGGTAAACACCTTTTTCTATTCTTGTTCGTATTAAATGAGTTGAAGACTGTAATCGATATATTGAATGACATTTCTCCAGTAAAGCGTAACACTTTATGACGGAAAATAATTTGTAAAATTCCATGGAAATTCGTTGAAACAGTCCTTTTAAGCCGTTACTACATGTTTAGATGTACCATATGGACCATGCACTTTATAACAGGAAAACCTTATGTAATCTATCAAAAATTCTTACTCGAGCATTGAAACGTAGATCCACTAGTTAATGTATTATTTTGTTATTACTTTTATATGGCCGTACTTCCAATGTTCAATACACTGATTACTTGTATATGTATTTCATTGTATATAAGTTTGTATTTGTAACAATATTGTGTATGTTGCACTGATTGGTCGAAAGGCTAAAGGCTAATAAACTATACTATACTATATAATGCAAATTTTTAAAAGAAAATATTAATTTCCTTTTCATGGCGAATCACTTTATAAGCAGAATGTATGGTATATAGTGGGTCTATTTTTAAAAATGGAGCTTTGTATAGATCTATCTTATACAAGATAAAACATTTTTAAGGTCAAGAGGTTAAATTGCTGTGTAGGGGAGATTTAAGTGACGACTGACTGTGAAGGAAATATTCATATCCGAGTGATACACATATATATATATATATATATATATATATATATATATATATATATATATATATATATATATATATATATATAATACGTTCGCTAGCTCGCTAGTTTAGTAAATTATTATTGTAAAATGTATTCAGAGGTTAGTATTAGTTTCTTAGCTGCCATTATGTTTTAGCTTAAAATCTAATCCATATATTGTCTAAATTTTTACATTTGTATATCCCAACCTAAATTCATGAAATTCCCTGAATAAAATGGGATTATTGTGGTATTAATTTTAAATTATTAATAAATATTTATTTTTAAATCAGTTACTTTAAGAGAAAAATTATAACATAAACATCTCGAAATAGATGATTAAATTTTGCTTGAGTATAAAATGAGAAATCTACATTCTCAGATATTACTGCAATGTTTATCGCCTCTTACGATATCATTTATATTTCATATGGGTAACAGTTATTACATGGTACTTTATATGTCAGATGGGTAATAAATAGACTTGTATCTCACGATATCATTTATATTTCAAATGGGTAACAGCTATTAGATGACAATTTATATGTCACATTGACAACAAATAGATTTGCATCTGACGATATCATTCATATATCATATGTGTAAAAGTTATTATATTACAATTTATATGTCACATTGACAACAAACAGATTTGCATCTGACGATATCATATTATATTTCACCTGGACGACAGTAACACTATCATATTATATTTCATCTGGATAGCAGTAACACTAACATGTTATATTTCAACTGGGTAACAGTAACACTAACATGTTATATTTCATCTGGACAGCAGTAACACTATCATGTTATATTTCACCTGGGTAACAGTAACACTATCATGTTATATTTCATCTGGACAGCAGTAACACTAACATGTTATATTTCACCTGGACAGCAGTAACTATATCATTTCATATTTCACCTGGGTAACAGTAACACTATCATGTTATATTTCACCTGTAACACTATCATGTTATATTTCACCTGGACAACTATAACATTATCATGTTATATTTCACCTGGACAACAGTAACACTATCATGTTCTGTTTCACCTGTGCAACAGTAACACTATCATGTTCTTTTTTACATGGACAACAGTAACACTATCATGTTATATTTCACCTGGGTAACAGTAACACTATCATGTTATATTTCACCTGTGTAACAGTAACACTATCATGTTATATTTCACCTGGGTAACAGTAACACTATCATGTTCTATTTCACCTGGGCAACAGTAACACTATCATGTTATATTTCACCCGTGTAACAGTAACACTATCATGTTATAATTCACCTGGACAGCAGTAACACTATCATGTTATATTTCACCTGGACAACAGTAACACTATCATGTGATATTTCATCTGGACAACAGTAACACTATCATGTTATATTTCACCTGGGTAACAGTAACACTATCATGTTATATTTCACCTGGACACCAGAAACACTATCATGTTATATTTCATCTGGACAGTAACAATATCATGTGGTATATTTCACCTGGACAAACACTAACATATTTCACGTGGTAACTATATATTTTATATTTCACCTGGGTACCAGTAACACTAACATGTTATATTTCACCTGGACAGCAGTAACTATATCATTTTATATTTCACCTGGGTAACAGTAACACTATCAAGTTATATTTCACCTGGGTAACAGTAAGACTAGCATGTTATATTTCACCTGGGTAACAGCAACACTATCATGTTATATTTCACCTGGACAGCAGTAACATTAACATATTATATTTCACCTGTGTAACAGTAACACTATCATGTTATATTTCACCTGTGTAACAGTAACACTATCATGTTATATTTCACCTGGGTAACAGTAACACTATCATGTTATATTTCACCTGGACAGCAGTAACATTAACATATTATATTTCACCTGTGTAACAGTAACACTATCATGTTATATTTCACCTGGACAGCAGTAACACTATCATGTTATATTTCACCTGGGTAACAGTAACACTATCATTTTATATTTCACCTGGACAGCAGTAACACTATCATGTTATATTTCACCTGGGTAACAGTAACACTATCATGTTATATTTCACCTGGGTAACAGTAACACTATCATGTTATATTTCACCTGGGCAACAGTAACACTATCATGTTATATTTCACCTGGGTAACAGTAACACTATCATGTTCTATTTCACCTGGGCAACAGTAACACTATCTTGTTATATTTCACCTGTGTAACAGTAACACTATCATGTTATATTTCACCTGGACAACAGTAACAGTATCATGTTTTATTTCATCTGGACAACAGTAACACTATCATGTTATATTTCACCTGGGTAACAGTAACACTATCATGTTATATTTCACCTGGACACCAGTAACACTATCATGTTATATTTCATCTGGATAACATTAACAATATCATGTTATATTTCACCTGGACAACAGTAACACTATTATGTTATATTTCACCTGGGTAACAGTAACAATAGCATGTTATATTTTGAAATGGTAATATAAAATTACATATACCAAAGTAGTAATCTTCCGGATGTCCAAGAGACAATATACAAGTCTAGTGAATATTGGACAAACACGGACCTCTGGAAATCCAGAGGTGGGATCAGGTGCCATAGAGGAGTTAGCTGTACATGTTTCATGTACATATTATAATGACATTGTATAATTCAAATGTGTAATAGATTTATATAGATCTAACCATGGCGTTTTACATTTCACATGGGTAACAGTTGAATTTACATCATCTAACGATGGCATTTTATATTTGAAATAGATAATAGTTACAAATGCATTTCAACTGAGCAGATATTATACAAATAACGCCAAAGTTATTATTTGGTAAAAACTAAACTAGGGACCTAAATAGATGATCGTGTCTCGAATACAAAGTTGATGTAGAGTTCCGAAACAAAAGGTGGTGTATTACAAGGCCAACAAATAATCTGAATGTATTCCTTAACCCGTCTAAGAATAACTACTGTATAAAACATGGCTATCTTAGTTTTTTTAGGTATTTCGAATCTAAACGTCCGTTCGAAATATTACTTAAGCCGGATAAAATAATCAGATGGTACCGAAACACCAGATACTGGTTTTATGTACACCCCCAGACATAAAGGGTCCACCAGTAGCGACAAGGACCCAGTTGTTGTAAATAATATACACATAATCGTACAAAGATATAGTTTTGTAAACAAAAAAGGGGCCAAAACGAATGCTGAAGCCGACCGTTTCTGTCAATCAAACTTCTACAGTTGAACTCGAATTTAAATTTGATGTATAGTTCCGAATTTTACATTGGTGTCATACAAGGTAAAAAAATAATCAAATGTATTCCTAAAACCGTCTGTAAATAGATGTCTATCTTAGCATTTGAATATCACAACGTATTCTAAATGATTTGGGGAGTAATCAAACAGATTAATCTCTATCCGTATAGCACTGTCTCATAATGTATTTGAATGTACATTTTTTGTCATTTTAGAAAGGTTCGTGAGTCTTACACTTGGTCTTACGACTAAACTTACAACTTAAGATCATTTACAAAGGTTTGCTACTTGCAACTTACGATCAAATCAGGCTCTTCTTCAAAACTTCCAAAAGGAACACCTGCGTTATTGTAGTAATTACCACAAATCACCTTTGTAGACATCAATTCGTGAAATAATAGTATTTTAGTAGAGATTGTGCGAAGGTGATAAAGACGTGTTAGGGTAAAATTGATTAAGCTGTCCCTAGTTTTGTTTTAAGATAATTTAACTCAATTGATAAAGGTTACAAATGTGTACATCTTAGTAGGCTATTTTTTGTGGTGACGGGGCGAAAGTTGATCAATTACAGTACGACTAGTATTTCATCTTATGGACCTCGTTAGGTGACAATTAGCACATTATATTATTTCGTTTTTAAAGCGAATTGATATATCTTTTGAACGAAATAATTATGAATGAATGAATGAATGAATGAATAAATGTATGTATGTATGTATGGATGGATGGATGGATGGATGGATGGATGGATGGATGGATATGGATGGATGGATAGATGGATGGATAGTTGGCTGACAAGATAGAAGTAATAAATACCTCTAGATAGAATGAATCAGTTCATGATGACTGTTAAAAGACGACATTCGATATTCAAAACACAGGGTTCTGTGTTATCAGATATGACAAACCTTAAGTATAGTACATGACTGTACAACTTGTCATGTTGTAAATTCTGTATTTACATATATCCGATAATTTCAAAATTTACGACATAACATACACTTACCTGAAACTCTCAAAAAATGACCTCACTGATAAAGAACTTTCCTGTTTATAATGTAATAATATGTACAAATCTGACCCTAACTACCATTATGTACATACATAGAAATATGTATTGTGTGAAGTTATGTACGTGCGTGTTCGTGTGGGAATACAATAGTTTGATCAGCGCCAGTAATGACTACACGGATACCATATCTGCTTTCTTAAAGAAGTAATATATCTTTTTTTCGTCACTTAAGTTTAACATAACCAGTTACAATATAAAAATACAGATTGATTTCAAATGAGTTGGTTTTAAAAAGATGACAAAGATTTATTGTCACGATTTATCGAATTGTCAATCATATTTTTATTAACTATCTTTCCTTTCTAAAGACTACATCTATCTATCTATCTATCTATCTATCTATGCGTCCGTCCATCTATCCATTTATATATCTATCTCACAAATTTGTCTATTTATCTATCTGTGTGTCTGTTTAAGTGATTGTCTTTCTGTCTGTCTGTCTGTCTATCTATCTATCTATCTATCTATCTATCTATCTATCTATCTATCTATCTGTCTGTCTGTCTGTCTGTCTATCTATCTATCTATCTATCTATCTACCTATGCGTCCGTCCATCTATCCATTTATATATCTATCTCACAAATTTGTTTATTTATCTGTCTATCTGTGTGTCTGTTTAAGTGATTGCCTTTCTGTCTGTCTGTCTGTCTGTCTGTCTGTCTATCTATCTATCTATCTATCTATCTATCTATCTATCTATCTGTCTGTCTGTCTGTCTGTCTGTCTGTCTGTCTGTCTGTCTGTCTGTCTGTCTGTCCGTCCGTCCGTCCGTCCGTCCGTCCGTCCATCCATCCATCCATCCATCCATCCATCCATCCATCTATCTATCTATCTGTCTGTCTGTCTGTCTGTCTGTCTGTCTGTCTGTCTATCTATCTATCTATGCGTCCGTGCATCTATCTATTTATCACAAATTTGCATTAGGTGATAAGTACCAATAATATCAAGTCTGAAATCTGAAATCATGTATTAAAAGGAAAGCTATAGAATATTTTTACACAGAAAAAAAACTAAGCAACTTAAAGGGGCACTACCTGTGCCTTTTTCAAAAAAAGTTCTTTCTTTTTACTGCTTAGATTGATATACAGAAAGAAAAAGATTTACAGATATACAGATATACAGAGCTACAGAGATAAAGATATACAGATATACAGAGATACAGAGATACAGATATACAGATATACAGATATACAGATACAGAGATACAGATATACAGAGATACAGATATACTGAGATACAGAAATACAGATATACAGAGATACAGATACAGATATACAGAGATACAGAT
Organism: Atrina japonica; assembly: GCA_030159075.1. NCBI lineage: Eukaryota > Metazoa > Mollusca > Bivalvia > Pterioida > Pinnidae > Atrina > Atrina japonica. The sequence goes on along the minus strand of BROG01000006.1, from coordinate 1,060,491 downwards.
ATACATATATACAGATATACAGATATACAGATATACAGAGATACAGAGATACAGATATACAGATACAGATATACAGAGATACAGATATACAGAGATACAGATATACAGAGATACAGAGATACAGATATACAGAGATACAGATATACAGGTATACAGAGATACAGATATACAGGTATACAGAGATACAGATATACAGATATACAGAGATACAGATATACAGATATACAGAGATACAGATATACAGAGATACAGATATACTGAGGTACAGAAATACAGATATACAGAGATACAGATATACAGAGATACAGATATACGGAGATACAGATATACAGGGATACAGATATACAGATATACAGATATACAGATATACAGATATACAGATATACAGAGATATACAAATATAGAGATTCTTAAATTCCTATATATTTTGTGAAAATTGCTCGAGAAACCCAGTTTGGCAGTTTTTCACTTGCAATAGATTAATGAAACCTTACTTTCTGTATATGCCTTCCACGCTGGACCTGATCTTATTTTAACAAAATATAGAGGAATATAAGATTTTGCCATAACTGTCTATAGCTCTTATTTGTTTTTGTACCTCAAGTACAAGTAGTAAAAAAATCGAAATAATTTTTAGGGTAAACAAGGCTAATGTCCCTTTAAACAGTATCGAACAAGATTTCATGTATAATATATGTTTTGTAAAGTATGAGTCAAACAGGAACATTCTACTCAACACTGACATTCGTATCAAGTAAAACAACATGTTGACCCAAATTCACACGAACGATTTATTTACATTATAAGGCCAGTAAGAGGAGAGAAAAGTCAATATAAAAAATAAAATATATTCGGTTTTAATATTTGATATACAGGTGGTTCGTAATCTTTAACAATTCATTTAAAGTGGCATAAAAATCCAACGACATATCCGGTGCAATAAACACACCTACAATATTACGTATTATTATTACCCCTGCATGATTCCCACCGTTATATATTTGTCTCTGTGTACCCACTGCTTGACAAACTGCACGTTGCCAATCAGACCAGACATGGCAAAGCTACAGTACTGTTTCGTTTTGGTTTTGGTAAGTTTATTTTTGCATCTAAACATATTTAATACTTAAGAGTTAGATGATATAGTACAGATTGTTTGATTATATAATGCATTGTAATATAATAATGTAACTAATGCTATTATGAGGTAACACATTGAAAATAACATACTTTTTGGGGTACTTTTCTACATGTGTGGTACGTTTGATGCATTTAAATATTTGCTTGTAAAATTATTGATAAGTGTTGTCACGTTGAGATCACCCCGATCAAAGGACCTTGAATATCATATTGATATACAGATATTGTAAACATAATACCAAATTTATAATGCTCAAGACGATCGTTTCTGTCGGTATCAATTAGACTTCATCACTTGAGCTCCAATTTAAAACAGATTTTCTAAGCGGAAAGTGGTATAATACAAGGCCAAATGATAAATCTCAATACATAGCCAAATCCGTTTAAGAGTAACCACTGTAAAAAGATGACTATCTTAGCTTTTGAATAATTTAGAATTTAAATGGTGTTATCAGTGTTAAATATTACTTTATTATAAGTTTATGAGCTGGTACCGAAATACCTAGTGGGTTTATGTATACCTTCGGGGACTCAAACGGTCCATTTCTGTATTTATCTACTTAAGATGTACGTATTTTGTTTTTCTATTTTTCTTCTTTAGTTGTACGTATTCTGTTTCTGTATTTTTGTACTTAAGTTGTACGTATTTTGTTTCAGCATATTTTAAATACATGTTTCTGTAATTCAAATTTGTATTTTAAATAATTTAAAAACCTGTTTTTGTTTTAGCATTTTTCTATATTTGAGTTGAAAAGTTTGCCTCGTTATAAATTTTGTAAAATGCTGACTTAAAGGCGATATCTCATGTTCTTGCGATACAAACATATTGTAGTTTCAGTAACAAGTAGTTTGCTTAAGTATATGAAATGTTCATATATTGAACACGCACTAGCATATCGGAAAGAAACAAACTTTTTAAACAGGCAATAATAATATTTAAATAGTCAAAAATATTTATTTAAATGTTACAAAAATAGTACCAAAGTTTACCAAAGTTATAGTTTTACAGAAGTGTCAAAACAAATGCTCAAAACGATCGTTTCTGTCAATAAAATGTCACCAGTTAAGCTCGAATTTGATATAAATTTATATTTCCAAAAGAAAAAAACAAGGCCAAATAATATATCTACATGTATTTGGTTTGAATGAAGTCTTTATAGGCCTGCTAATAAAGAGGGACAATTGGTCCTCACGCGAATGTTAACGCTTTGCTGAAAAACTTCAAAAACACATAGGCATTGTATATTGTCTTTTGTAGAATCAGAGTAGTTATGGATGAAATAAGTATCATGGTAATCAATGACTACTCACTAGGTACCTATATTTGTGGGTACCATTTAGCTAAAAACAAAATAAAATAAAAGGTTGCCGATAATGCAAACAAAAATCTTTCATTTTTTGTGCGATTTTTTTTGCATAAAAGTAGTAAAAATACTGTCACTTTAGATTTTGTAATAGCTGTTTGGTATCCATATCCGATTTACTCACTTTCGGAATACAAATGTACGAAAGAATACAGTATAGTTGAAGTTACTCCTTAACGGTTGTCAGTATCTTGGCAAGGCGTTCTAATTAAAAGTGTGGTGGAGCATTCGCTGTATTTTGCCCCTGTTACGTGTTTTATGAAGTTTAGGCAGACAATACAAATATAGTAGCTCAAAGTCAGTATATGTTGTAGGTACATAAAAAACGTAATATAACAGACACGTAACTTTAAAGGATTTCCGGGGTGCCTTGAAAATCTGCCAAACGTGCTTGTAGGATTACAAAAATTAGAATCAAACCTCATTTTCTCTAATAGACATTTATGGTAATGCTTCTTCCAATCAAATATACGATTATTTGAGATCTTGTCATGCAGTCTTTCCAGTCAGGAAATTATTTCTGGATCACTGAACAGAGAGTAATAAAATATCATGTTTTCATTGTTCCAGTCAGATGATATTTAAGTTAAAAGGATTAGTCCGAGATATCATTTTAAAGGTAAAAAGAAGAAATTTTCGTTGTTGAGCTTTACGATTTTATTCCTATTGCGCAAGATACAATGAAATATGAATTATATTTTCTTAATAAGCTAAATGCTTATATAAATTAGAACTTTGTAAACTTTATTCTCTAATTTAAATTTCTAATCAACTACTTTTGATTGATATCGACAGCTTGTGACATTTGTAATTGGGACAGAGGCTGCGTGCCATCCTGTAAGTATTTCATAAAGTCATTTATATTTCAGATTTCAATCTTAATCAAAATAATAGAATAAAGAAAATGAAAACAGAAAAAAAAATAAACGTTTAATTTTGTTAAAGAAAATGAAATTGTCCATGTTTATTATATGTATGTTGGTTGTGTTTGATATACGGTTTTGCTGAGTTTTATATATACATGCAAATGATAACTATTATATTGAAGTTCTGTCTTTTCTTGACAAGCGCTGTCGTCGACGTGAAAGCTGCATAAGAAAACTACATTCAAACCCACCGGAATACAAATGCAGTGAGTTAAAGGGATTATTTTATATATTTTTGTGTGATTTTTCAATGTTTATTAAGTACTAAATATTTCATAGTAGGTCATACAAAGTTCGTCATTAAATAACGCAGTGTTTGTATACAGCAAGAAAAATCATCATCATCATCATCATCATCATCATCATCAATTATTTGTTATCAGCATATTTTTTAACAGGTCAAGAGTGGCTGTTTAGTCCTCCGTGACACCGGATCTCACCTCTAAAATTCCAGAGGTCCGTGTTTGTCCAATGCTCACCTGATATTGTATATTGTATCCTGTTCATCCTGCAGATTTATACATTGGTATCTTTAATTTTCATATAAACTTGAGCAATACAAAGGTTTTGAGTTGACCGAGGTGTTTTAGATCTCGTAAATAAACTTCAAGTACATTGCAGGGCAAAGGTACATTGCAATATTATATATGTATGTTATCGCTTACTGCAAACGCATTGTTTATTCTATGCAGCACCAATGTTCAATGTACAATTGCCTCGGACCTTAGGGTTAGGTCTGATTCGAAAGACATATGCTTTTGTAATCTAATATTATATGTTTCTGAAAGAAGGGCAACAACCCGTCTTAATAGTGCTCTTTCACAGAAATTAATATAATTTTTTCAATTATGAATTTTTTCTAACTAATGAAATAGATCTACCACCCTTTGCATTGCTTAACAAATATCTCCCCAATTAATACGCATGAATGTGAAAAAGGGTTTTGTATGATATATATAAAGTCTGTAGAAGAAAATAATCGAACTATACTATTTATTTATATAATCTATATCAAATCCTCAAAGAAAAGGTCAAACTATAGTCTATTTAGTTCATTTAAATTCTATATACATTCTGTGTAGAAAAAGTCAAACTATAGTCTAAATTCTATATACATTCTGTGTAGAAAAGGTCAAACTATAGTCTATTTGGTTCATATAAATTCTATATACAATCTTTGTAGAAAAAAGACAAATTATAGTCTATTTGGTTCATTTAAATTATATATACATTCTGTGTAGAAAAAGTCAAACTATAGTCTATTTGGTTCATTTAAATTCTATATACATTCTGTGTAGAAAATGGCTGACTATAGTATTTTGTTATCCTGAAGATTTATACTTTGGTATCTGAAATGTTTATATATTACTTATTTAACTTGATATAAAGTCCTTGTAGAAAGGTTAAAGCTATAGTCGTTACTTATATGATTTTTATCAAATCCTTGTACAAAAGTCGAACCATAGTATTTTGGTTATTCATATAAGTCGGTGTATGTGTTCAGTTCATTATGTAATTAACAAACATTAAAATACAAGAAATTAGGATTTTGACCGTGCACACGAAAATCTGTAAACAAAATTTCAGCGTAGCTCGTGTCACATTACCTATATCTATACAGCGCAAGTTCGAGCCCCGGTGGAACAGGAAGTGATATTTTAGAAAGGTTACCAATTTACTATCGGAATGTCACTGCTCTCTTCCAGCGTAGCCTACATTGTAACTGGGTTCGTTCTTTCTTCCACCATTGAACGATCGCGGCTGAAATGATTAATTGTGGTGTAAAACAAAATATAGTAAGCATTTTCTAGCAATATGAAAGAAACTGCATGGTACCGAAGAAATCACATGGTACATGACGTCATCTGGGCTCCAAGACACCAAATTTATTCAGTACGCAAGCTCAAATAAGTTTTCATTATTTTAAAGTGATAACACACAAAAATTATTCTGTAAAAGGTCATGCTTGTATATTAACGGCATACAATTGTAAAATAATGAACAAAATTATTGCTTATTTAAAGAAAAATTCAGAAATATGAGAAAAAAAATCCGTTTGAATATGCACGTAAATTTTGAGTATCGTACTCAACCTATTTATTCATTTTTTTACGGTAAAATCATAAATGTGACGCAAAAATTTATAAGTTAATGATGAAAAATAATATGTTTCCTAATAAGTTTCACAAACGATTATATAGTCAAAATAATGAAATAAAAAATTTGGTGGCTTAAAAAAATATAAAGGAGTTGAGATTTATTATTTGTAAATTTGGTGGCTTAAAAACTGTCTTCTTCTGTCGCCCCTGCTCTGCCTCTTTGCTGTGCTGCTCCTGCTGCTCCTTGCCCCTGCCCCTGTCTGTTGTCGCTGCTCTGCTGATATAAAGGAGTATAAAAAATGACAAATTCTAAACCCCTCCTGCTGCTGCTGCCTCCTCCCTCTGCTCCATTCTGTCTTCAAAAGCTAAGATAGTCATCTGCTGATTTACAGTGGTTTGCTGTGCTTGCTGTGCCCTGTCCCTGCTGTCCTGCCCTGCTGCCCTTGCCCTCTCTGTTGCCTCTCCTCCTGCCTGACTCTTAGATGGAAATTTAGATTTATTATTTGGCCTTGTCTGATACCACTTTCCCTTGCCCTTCTTGAAAACCTGCCCCCTCTGTCTGCTATCTATTTAAAATCTCCCCCTGGAGCTCAACTGCTGCTGTGCCTGTGCCCCCCCCCACTGATGAAGTCTAACTCTCTCTGACAGAAACCATCGTCTTGAGCACCCTGCCTGATCTATCGCTGCCTCTGCGCCTTGTCTCCTTGCTTTGTCCTCCCCTGCTGCTGCTTTCTGGCTGCTGGTGCACTTTGATATAACTCTCCCTTTCCTCTTGCCTGACTCTGACTCTCTCTCTCTCTCTCTTCCCATGCCCCCTTCTCTCTCCTCTCTCTCTGCCTCTGCTGTGCCCCTGCCCCATCTCCTTGCGTGCCCCCCTCCTCTTCTGCCCTGACCCGTGCCCCCCTCTCTCGCCTCGTTGACTGTGCCTGTTGCTGATCTGACTCCCTCTAGCTCCCTGTTCTGTTCTCCTCTCCTTTGTGCCCCCCTGCCCTCTCACTCTCTTGTGCCACCTTGCCCTCCGTGTCTGCTGTGTCCATTTCTACTTCTCCTGCTGCCTCTTTTGGTTGTCTCTGCCCCTCCCTGCCCCTTGACCGTGCTGATGCTCCTTGCTGCCCCTTGCACCTCCTGCCTACCTGCTCGTTCTGCCTTGCACCTGTCCTGTAGTCTCGCTCCCCTCCCTCTGGGTCCTTGTGCTGCCCTGCCTCCTGTGTGCCTGTGTGCCTGGCGCACTGCCCCTGCGCTCTCTCCCTGTGGTCTCTGCTGCCTCCTCTGTGTCCCCCTGTGTGGTCCCTTTCCTCCCTGCTGGCTCCCCTTCTCTTCTCTGCTGGTGTCCTCCTTGTGACACATTCTGCTGCTTGATCTCTGCCTCCATGCCTGCTGCTGTTTCCCCTCTGTTGACTACCCTGTGTTGCCCCTGCCTGTTGATCTCTCTTCCCATGCCTACTGCTGCTGTGGCCTCTGCATGCCCCCCCCCTGCCTTGCCCTGCTGCCTGTGTCACCTGACCCTCCTCTGCCTTGTGCCCCTCCCCTCTCTTCTCTGACCCCCCTCCTGCCCCTCATTGCTGTCTTTCCCCCTGTCTGGCAGTTCATCACCTCACTCTTCCTGCTGCTGCCATGCATGACCTGCTGCTTATCACCCCTTGATCTGCCCCCTATTTCTGTGCCTTTCTGCCTGCCACTCCTCGCTGCCTTCTTCTGTACACTTCGCTGCTGTGCCCCCTCTCTCCCTCCCCCTCTGGTTGCTTGCTGCCCCCTGTTCTCTCCTCCCCTCCAACTGCTCTGCGCGTGCCTGCTAGCTTTGCTGCCCTGCTTGTGTCGCTGTGTCCCCTCCCCTGCTGCCTACTGTCACTGAAAATCCCCTCTCCCCCTGCTCTTTTGCATTCACTCGGCCCTGCCCCAAATTGCCCTTGCATGTGTGTGTGCCCTTCTGCCCACTTCCTCTGCCTCTTTCCTCTCCTCCCCCCCATCCCTAGTCCTCCTGCCTGTCCTCCCTGCCTCCTGCTCCTTTGAACTTTCTCCTTGTCTGCCCCCCTCTTGACCTGAGTGTGTGATGCCCTCCCCTGCTGCTGCTGACTGTGACCCTGACCTGTGTGTGATGTGCTCTTGCTGCCCCCTGTCCTGCTGCTGCTGCCCCCTGCCCCCTCTTGCTGAGCCCTCTGCTCTGGGTCCCTGCCCCTTCCTGACTATCTGCCTCTAACCTGTCCTGGCTGTGTGTGTCTCTACCATGTGACTTGCCTGTGTGCTTGTGTTTGAGCCTGCTGACTGTCTGCTTGTCCCTGTGCTTGACCTCCCTAGCCCCCTGCCCCTGTTCCTGTCTGCCTGACCTGCTTCCTGCCTGCCTGACTGCCTCCCTTGATTGCTCTCCTGACTCTGCCTCCCCTCTCTGCCCTGTCTTCTTGGCTTAGCTGTCCTGCTGCTCTGTTTCCTGTCCCTGCTGCCTTCCTGCTAGCATGCCTGCCTTGCTCTGGAGCCTCCTTTTTCCTCCTGTCTCTGTCCCTGATCTCCCCTGTACTGCCTGGCCCCCCTGCTCGCCCCCCCCCTGCCTGCCTGTAGCCTCCCCTGCTGATTGCCTCTGTCCCCTGACTGTGCCTCCCTGTCCTGCCCTGCTGCCCTGTCTGCCCTTCCCTTCTGCTAGGGGAATTTTCCTGCCCACCCTGCCTACCTATTGCCCTCTGCCTGTGCCTTCTTGCTGCTCTGACCCTACCCTGCCTGCCTCCCTGCTGATTTGTGCCCTTCCCTCCTCTGCCTCCTCTGCTGTGTGACTGCCTGCTGACCCTGTTGACCCTGCTGCTGACCCTGTCCTGCCTGTGTGCCTTGCTGCTCCTCTGCTGCCCCCTGACTCTCTTGGTGATGATCTTCTGACGGTCTGCTGCCCTGATCTGCCCCTGCCCCCTGCCCCTTCCTGTGTGATCTTCACTGATCTGCCCCCTGTGCTGCCTGGATCCCTGCTTCGCTGCTCCTCCCCTCTTCTGCCCCTGCTCCCTTTTGCTGTGCCTGTCTCTGCCCTGTTCCCTCACTATGCCTGGTGACTTTGCTTATTCTACTGCTGCTGTGCTCTGTTCCCTGCCTGCTGCCTGTGCTGCTCCTGCCTTCTGATCCTCTTGCCCCTCTGATCTTGTTCTCTGCTTCCCTGCTGCTGCCTTCACGCACGACACAGCACACACACCCTTGCCTCTGATCTGTCCCTGCTGGCCTGCCTGCCCTCTCTTGTCTTGCTGTTGTGCTGCCTTTCTACTGCTGTGCCTGTGCCTGTCTCTCCCTCTCCTCTGCTGTGTGCTGCCCCCCCCCCTTGTGCTGCCCTGTGCTTGTCTCTGCTGTGGTATCCCTCTGTCTGTCCCCTGCCTCCCTGCTGTGTCCTGCTCTCCCCCCCCCCCTGCTGGCCTGACTTCCTTCGGTGCCCCCTGCCCCCCTTTGCCTTCTGCCTAGCTTGCTTGTTGTTTTCTTTCCTTCTCTCTCCTGGCCTGCCTGCCTTGCCTCTCTCTTGCCTCCGGCCTGTCTCCTGCTGTGTGTGTCTCTCTGCTGTCTGCTGTGGCTGCCCTCCCCTGCCCCTGCCTCCCCCCCCTAACTCCATGGGCCCTTCTGCTGGCCTGCTGCCACAGCCCTGACCTCCTGTCGTTGGCCTGCTCCCTTGCCTGCTTGTGTGCTCTTGCCTCCCTTCTGTTTGCCATCTGCTGCTGATGCCTGCCCCCTGATCCTCTGTATGCCTCTGATCTCTGCCTCTCTTGTGCTTGCTGTGCCTGCTCCCCTTGGCCTCCATGCCTGTGGATCTTTGCCCTCCTGTATCCTCTGCCCTGAGCTCTCTGCCTGCTGGCTTCTGCTGATCCCCTGGTAACCTTGTTACTATGCTGCTATGCTTGACTCTTCCTTCTACTGTACCTGCTGCTGCCCCTCTTGTCTCTGTTGCCTGCTTCCCCCTGCCCTGCCCTGTGCCCAGTATGGCCTGCCTGTGCTCTGGTCTTCGCCCTGTTGATCTCTGTTTCCTCCCTCTCACCTGTACTCCTGCTGATGCCCCTCCTGCCTCTTGTCCCCCCCCTCTGCCTCTTGCCCTGCTGTCTCTGCCTGCTCCCTGTGATTCTGAATTGCTTGTGCTGCCTGCCTGCCTTTGCCCCCTCCCTGAGCTGTGCCTTGCCTGACCTGGCTTCTCTGATGCCTGCTGCCCTGCCCTGCCCTGTGTGTGTTGTGTCTTCGCCTCCTAGTTGACCCCCCTACCTGACTCTGCCTGCCCTCATTGCCCTAGTCTGCTCCCTGCCCTGCCTGTGTTCCCTCTGGCCTTGCTTGCCCTCTTGCTCTGCCTGTCCTCTGCCTTTGCTGCTGCTCTCTGCTGCCTGTCCTTCACTTTCCTTTGCTTTCTTGAACTGCCTTCTGTCCCTGCCTCTGGCCCTCTGCCTCTGTTGCCTCTTCTGCCCTGACTGCTGCCTGACTGAAACTTCTTTCCCCTGCCTCCTTGCTGATTGCCTGAGTGACACTGCTGTGCCTCTGCTGTCGGCTCCTCCCTGCCCCTGGCCCTGTCCGCACCACCTCCCTGCTGTGTGATGACTCCTGCTGCTGTTGCCCTCCACTATGTGCCTGACTCCCTCCCCTCTTCCTGCCTGCTTGCTGCCTGTGACCCCCTGCTCTGCCTCCTGCCCCTGTTGCTGCCTGACTGCTCTGCCCCTGCTCCCCCCTGACACCCTTGCTCCCTGTCTGCTATTCCGCTAGCTGGGCTCCCTGACTGCTCCACTCCTTGCCCTGCTGCTCTCCCTCCTATGCAATGTGCTCACTGCAACCCTGCTCCCCTCTGCTGCCCTTGCTTGCCACTCTGGCTGTGCCTCTTTGCTGCTGTGACCTGGCTGGCCTCTGCCCTGCTGTCACCCCCTGTTGTGACCTTGCTCTTTGCCTGTCTGCCTTGCTCTTGACTTGTGCCTTGGTTGCTGCTGCCTGCTTGTGCTCCTGCTGCTCTCCCTCCCCTGTGTGTCCCTGTGATCCCATCTGTCTCTGTCTCCTGCCCTAGGCATCTCCACCTTGTGCCCTTGATTGCTTGCCTGACCCCTGCCTCCTGCCACTCTGCCTTCTGCTGCTTTGCTGGCTTCTCCTGCTTCCCTGATCTGCCTGATTGCTGATCTGTGCGGCTTGTACCCCTCCTGTGACCTGTGCTCTGCCTCTGCCTGTTGGTCCTTACCCTGCTGTTGCTGTGCCCACCCTGCCTGTCTGCTTTGCCCCCTGCTGCCTTCCCCTCTCTGATTGCCCCTGCTCCTGCCCCTGTGCCTGCTGTGTCCCTGCTGCCCTTCCCCTGCTTGTGCTCTCTGACCCTCTTTGTTGCTGACTTCTGCCTGGCTGCTGCTCCCCCTGCTTGCTGCTTTTGCTGACTTTCTGCCTGTCTGTCACTGCTGTTTTACCTCTCTGTGTTCTGTCTGGCCGGGCTCCCTGTTCCCCCTCTGACTTTAGTGTGCCTCTCTGTGCTGCTGCCCTGCCTGGCTGCCTGTTCTGCTGGCCTGTGACCCCTGACCCCCCTGACACTGCTGCTCCCCTCCTCTCTGCCCCCTGCCTCTCTCCCTGTTGACCTCTGATCTGCCCTGCCTGCCCCTTCTGTGTTGCTGGTGTGCCATGCCTTGATCTCTATGTCCTGTCTGTCCTGCTCTGCCCTCTCTGATGCTCTTGCCTGCCCCTTGTGCTGTTTCTCTCTGCCTGCTTGCCCCTTCTCTCTTGCCTTGCCTCCCTGATCCCTTGCCCTGCTGTGTCTATGCCCTGTTGCTTGGTGCTCTGCCCTGCTGCTGCCTGCCTGACCTGTACCTGCCTCCTCTCTTCTGCCTGCTTCCTGCTGCTGCTGCCTGTGCTGCATCACTGTGTTGCTGCTGCTGTCCCCCTGCCTGCCCTTGATTCTCTGCCTCTCCCTTCATTGTGCCTTCTGTCTGACTGCCCCTCCCTGTTCTGCTTGCCTGCTTCCTCCTTTTTTGACTGCTTTCTGTGACCCTTGTGCTTGACTGCTCTGAAACCTCGTGCCCCTGCTGCCTGCTGCCTCTCTTTTCCTCCCCCTGGCTGCCCCCCTGGCTGGATTCTCCCTCTGCTTTGCCTTTGCTGCCTGTATGTGCCCCCCTGGTGCCTGATGCTGTTTGTGATCTAGTCCTGACCTGTCCCTCTGCTGCTCTTCCTGCTTCTGAATGCCCCCTCTGCTTTGTTCCTTGATCCCTGCCCTCTTCCCTCCCCTTTGCTCCCCTTCCTGCTGATGATCCTTGACTTTGTCTCTGCTGCCTGCTTGTCCATTTTCCCCTCTTGCTGCCCCCCCCTCCTGTGCGGTGAATTGTCTGTCTCTGATTGACTGCTGCTCTTGTCCTGGGTGGGTCCCTCTGCCTCCCCTGCTGCTTGCTGCTCTTTCTGCCTGTATTTACTCTCCCCTCTCTCTGTCCCTCTGTCCTTGCTGACTTTGTCTGTCACCTGCCCCCTGCTGCCTGACTGCTGCCCCTCGCTGCACCTTGCTTGTCTGCTGTGCTTTTGCCTGCCTAGCCCTGAACCTGCTGCCTGTCTTGCCTGTCTTGCCCTCCCTCTGCCCCTGATGCCTGCTTTCGCCTCCTGCCTCTTGCTTGTGTGGTCTTTGATGTGCTGCTCTGACTCTTTCCTCTGCCCCCTGTGCTGATCTGCCCGCTCTCTGATGCTGCCTCCCGTCCTGCCCCTGTGCCCTGCTGCTTCCCCTGATGCCTCTCTGCTTGCCTGCTGCTCAACTGCCCTGTCCACGGCTCATGTATGCCTCATCCCTTTGTCTGTTGTGCTCTGCTGTCCTGCCCCCTGTGCATGTACCCCCCTGATGCTGCCCCCTGTGACTTTCTTGCTCCCTGACGGCCCCTTGATTCTACTCGTGGCACCTGCTCTTGTGGCTCCCCCCTGCTCTGCGTTTGCTCCCCTCACTGCTCTGTGCTGTCCCTGATGTATGCTGCCCTGTTCTCGCTGACCTGCTCCTGCTTCTGCCCTGCTTGCCTGTGTGCTGCCCCCCTTTGATCTCTCTTCCCTCCTGCTGTCCCCCTGCTCTCTGTCCTGCTGCCCTGCCTTGTATTTTCTAGCCTCCGTAGCTCTACTGTGTGTCTGTTGCCTGATGTCTGTGCCCTGCCTCCTGTCTCCCATGCCCCTCCCCCTTGGGAATGGCGAGCGTTCTGCCCCTTGATGTTCGTGTCTCCTCCTTCGACTGGTTGCTGCTCCCTGCTCTGTACTCTGCCCCCTGCTGTGTTGCTCTGCTCATACCCCCTTGCCCTGCCCCCCTGCCCTCTGTCTGCTGTGCCTGCTCTGCCTCTGGCTGCTGCTCCTCCCCCTTGCCTGTCCTTGTCCTGTGCCTGCTGACCTTGCTGCTGCCTGTGCTTCCTCCTGCCCCCCTGTGAAACTGCTGCCTGCTTCCCCCTGCTTGGCTCCCCTTGCCTGATCTCTCTTCCCTTTGGGCCTCCCCTGCCCTCTGACCTGCTCTGCCTCTCTCCTGCCCTATTCCGCTCCCCCTGCACCTGTGCCTGCTGATGCCCTGACACTCCCTGCTGCCTGACTCCCTTGTTTCCCCCTGTTGCCTCCTCTTTGCTGGCCTCTTCCTTCCTGCTGCTTGTGTGTCTGTCTCTTGCTGCCTCCTGCCTGCCTCCTGAACCCCCTGTCTCTGACTGCCCTGCTGACTGATGAAATAAAAGTTGAGCCTGAGTATTGAGTAAATTTGGTGGCTTAAAAAATATAAAGGAGTATAAAAAATGACAAATTCTAAAGTCTTCAAAAGCTAAGATAGTCATCTTTTTACAGTGGTTACTCTTAGATGGATTTGGCTATGCATTTAGATTTATTATTTGGCCTTGTCTGATACCACTTTCCCTTTAGAAAATCTATTTAAAATTGGAGCTCAACTGATGAAGTCTAACTGACAGAAACCATCGTCTTGAGCACTATGACTTTGATATATTGAATCTCTCTCTCTCTCTCTCTCTCTCTCTCTCTCTCTCTCTCTCTCTCTCTCTCTCTCCTAATCATATATCAAATGTACCTGCAAATGTATACGCATATAGATTTTGTTCGTTTATGAAATTTCTCTTGTAATTCAAGAAGAACCTGACATTTTCGGTATAATTATTCGCCCCTCATCATATCGATCTGATTTCTTTACTGAATGTCTGATTTTGATAAGGGAAGAATACTGACCACTAAAATTCATATTCTCATTATAGTAAGAACCAGATGCACTCTACCATCTTTCATTGGACGCTGCAGAGCGAGCAAAAGGCGCTACTTTTTCAACACTCAGACACAGCAATGCGAACAGTTCATTTATGGTGGATGTAGGGGTAACATAAATAGATTCAGAAATATGCGTAAATGCCAGAGAGTATGTCACGTTAATTGAGATTGAAATTGATGAATAGTGAGTCATATCGAGAAAAGGGAGATAACTCCCATACCAAAAAAAAAAAAAAGACAGACGTGATTCAACGGAGCAAAAGCGTGTATTGGATTTACTTTATATTTTGTAATAAGTAACACAATAATATGATTCGTCATTGAGATATGGATTAGTAATAGTAAAATGCCCGAAAGCCGCAACACATTACAAGTTTTTTCTGACAACTAGATTTCCTGCTGTAAACACTAGTGGATTTAATTGATGAAATAGAAATTTCGTTCTTTTATATGCACTCAATAAAAGTTGTGTTCGTTTACAAACATTGACTTTATTATTTTATTTTAACTGTTGTTTAACCTCCACACTAGATTCATCTCTTATATGATGACGTGCACAGTGCTTGCTCTGATGACGTCTACAGTTTATGCTGTGATGACGTATACAACTTTTTATCTGATGACGTCTACAGATTTTATCTGATGACGTGCAGTTTTTGCTCCGATGACGTCTACATTTTTTATCTGATGACGTCTACAGTTTTTGCTCTGATGACGTTCAGTTTTATCTGATGATGTCTACAGTTTTTGCTTTGATGAAATCTACATTTTTTATCTGATGACGTTCACAGTGTTTGCTCTGATGATGTCTACAGTTTTTATCTGATGACGTGCGCAGTTTTTGCTCTGATGACGTGGTTTTTATCTGAAGATATGCACATTTTTTGCTCTGATGACATCTACAGTTTATATCTGAAGACATACACAGTTCTTGATCTGATGACATCTACAGTTTTTTATCTAATAACGTCCACAGTATTTTTCTCTGATGACGTCTACAGTTTTTATTTGATGCCGTGCACAGTTTTTGCTTTAATGACGTCTACAAGTTTTATCTGATGACATGCACAGTTTTTAAATTAAAATAACAAAATGCTAACACACCGAAATGCGAAAATTTTGAATTTTTTATTTTAACTCATATTGTCGAATTTGTTCCAAACAATATCAGCTGCAAGTTTTTACAAATATTATTGTAATGTTAAAAAGTATACCGTTTAGAAATGCACTTACTACGACGAACTGAAAAGGTTTAAGATTGCTCCATGAAGATGTGAAATGGTTACTAAAGGAGGCTTTATGGGGAAAGTGAAATGTATGAAAACAGTTGTACTGGAGTAACACCACAATGTTTAAATCATTGTCACCACCATTTTGGGCATTTATGCAAAGGGAAAATGTGCATGGAGATCTGAATGATTATTAAGAAAGATGCTTTATATTTGAAATTTAACAGTTGGATGTTGCTGACGTTGGTGGTGTTTGACACTGTCTAACACTGACTGACTCCAGATTCTTAGATCAAGAGTCTAGTAGAAAAAGAACTATCTGCAAAATAGACCATTTCCGAGTTGTTCCCTTCCGTTGAGTTTTGTTGGAATAGTTTACACTCAGACCACATGTCTTCAGCAGAAAGTAGGGTCAGTACCGGTTTCATAAATTTTACATTGGCGACATTCATTCATAACTTGTTTCAGTTCTTCTGTGAGGAATAAAATTTAGATAAGTATTCTCTCTTGTAAAGCTGACATGTGACATCATTTTCGTGTAGATTGTTTTTCAAATCTGGTACACATTACTGTATGATATCTACCGGTATATTCCAGGTTATATATACGATAAACTGCTTAACCGGGAGTGATGTTGCCCTACTTTTTAATTTGAAACTGCATACTATTATGACAAACCATGACGGAATGGAAACATCTCGAAATGGTTAACTCGAATAATTACAGCACCTTCTTACGTACAGGGTCCACCAGAGGGCTTGAAGCTAAAGTGTCGATAAAACGCGTCCCTCCCAATACAAATTTTATTGGACCAATCGCAGGCAAGAACCTCAAGAGTATGCGATGTTGTGATTTCCGGCAATCACCGGCTTGTATAAATATGGTTATCGCTAGCTATCGAGGATAAATAAAAAAAGAAAATATATTGAACGTAAACTGCAAATGAATGATAGGTATACAGTTGTAATTTTACCAATAGGTTATGATAAATCCCATCTTTCATTTACCAACGGAATATAAAAAAACCGAGTGTTGTGAAGCAGTCTATGCCACGTCACACAATTCTAACGTCAATTACTATGACATCACAATCTTGCACAGTAAATATTTCTTCCGGTTGACGCATTCTGATTGTGTATGCATTCAGGTGCCAATGTAGTGATGGAAGTGAGCGAAATATAACGACTGGATTATTCGGTTAGAAAAATGTCTACATTATCAAAGTTTGACTCGGATATTAGTAACTAAATTATGTACGGGTCACGATTACAATTTCCCGAGACTTGCCGAGACGCCACAGGCACCATGCATCACTGAAATTGTAATGTGACGTCATAGCGCGTGTAGCTTGTCAATACTCTAGGGGTTTTGGGAGAAATCTGAATACATGACCGTTCATTTCACTTTAGCTAAATATACTTGATACAATGCGGATTAATGATATGTGAAATGAAATAATACCAAATACCTGTAATGGCATCAATGCATTTCATTGGTCATATAACTCTATATATATTTCATTGAACTTCATAAACATGGCAACGAATACAAGTACACATGAAGAAGTACCAATGGATAATCGAAACTCCAAGTTCAATAGAATACGACAAATTTGACATACAAATGGTCTCAACATGACGAACAAATTACGAATCCCAAACGGAATGGGACCAGGTGTCAGGAAGGAGTCAGCACCCCCTGTTGGCATACCACGCCCGGATATACTAAAGATCTGCACGTTGTCACATCATTCCACAGCAAGATTAGAGTAGGCAGGACCTGAAATACATTATCGCATAATACAAACATATATATATATATATATATATATATATATATATATATATATATATATATATATATATATATATATATATATATATATATAAACCATTGATATCCTGAAGAAGAATATTTTGGTATTTGTGGTATCTTGTAGGGTGTATATATTTGTGATGTACCTTGGATCTACGAAAGGATGATTTTTTGAAAATAAATAATAAGTCCTCGGAGACTCGACCGCACATTTATGAATGAGCGAATGACCGAGTGGTTAAGGCATCGTTCATTAGAAACAGGCTTGTGTTGGAGATCGTACCTTGTTATTTCTGTGTTATATCATATTAAAATGTAAGGCAAGTTTTCAGGAAAAGGTAAGTTGATATTGAAATTTTCAAGTTACAGTTGTGATAGAAGGGAAGCATAACCTGATGATAAAAGAAGAAATGATAGAATTTTAACGCAAATTTATGGAAAATATTGTCTTACTAGTTCCAACATCACCATATGTATGAACTTCCCTGGTGCTTTGCAGCTCTTCGTATGTGGATCTGTAGTAATAATATGAAGCAATTTTACACTTTCTGAGTTTTCTACATAAAACCCATTAAAGTGGCAAAGTTTTTTGTTTATCCATATTGATTTGAATCGAAGTAATGAGCCAATCAACTTATTATCAAACATGCGTTTATGTATAAATGAGATTGCCTTCACATGAGTTGTTGTATTGTTGTTAAACGTCCCACTCAAGAATATTTCACTCATATGGAGACGTCACCAAATGCCGGTGAAGGGCTTCAAATTTTGGCCTACTCGGCACTTACGGCTATTGAGAAGTGAGGATTCTTTGACGTGCCGACACCTACTGTGACACTGGACCTCGGGTTTTACTGTCTCATCCGAAGGACAAGAAAAGCCAGCAGCCTTCGCCGAGGCTCGAACGCGCGACCCGCCGATTGCGAATCGAGCACTTAACCGCGGAGCCACGACGGCTCTCCGATCCTTCACATGAAAAATTGCACTTAACGTTTACCTGTGAGTGATATGCCAATATAATGTTTTATAAGTTTTGGTATTGCTTTATTTGCTTTCTCTAAGTTCTATGTTTGGTATGATATAGAATGTACGTTTTACTCCTTTCGATCATACTTTTATAAAACGACATCCTTCATAATAACAAAGAGCAGAAGTAAAAAAAAAAAAAGTCATTTTTTCCTTAGTTGAGATATTTAAATTCTAGATCCCGTATCATGGTAGGCGTTGAACTTCCTGTTGACTTGACGCAAGCACATGGCAATTGTAAAAGATGCGTAAAAACATATTGACGGGGTTTAAACAACAATTTAAAGCAGGTGATGAATCATATACTGGATATTGGAATACATTCTCATAATTTACTTTGATTGAAACTAATACCCGTTTTTATTGATTGGTACTTACCTATCATCAATTTTATCACTTGTCGATCCTGGAAAATATCATACAATTAGATTAACTAGACGACCAAACGTTCCATCAACCACCAACATATAATTTATACAGGTGCGTGAAGTTAGTTTGACGAGTGACGAATTGACAAGTGACGAAAAGTTGTGAAGTTAGTTTGACGAATTGACGAGTGACGATTTTTTTTCTTTTTCCTTTTTTTCTTGTTCAAGACATTGTCTCTAGACATTTTAAAAATAAACCGGGGCTTTCTTTCAAATTTGATGTCAGAGGTCCGTCATGGGGACTTCGTCAATTCCTCAAACAGAGGAATAATATCTAGCCCAATCAAAATGATTTCAGAAGAAGAAAAGTACCTAAATGATATACAAACATTGATATAATAATCGTAATTTATAAACATATGTAAATACAATACCTGTCGTATAGCTGTGTATATTTGTTTCTGCTGGTTGAAGTATGTCGTCGTATTTATCTTCAGATGACCTGGAAGATGATCAGTGAGATGATCAGTGAAATTTATTTTACGTGATCAGTTAGGGAAGAGACGCTAGGTCACGTGGCATTTGAATGACACCAGAGCACGCTCTGTCGTGGGTGCTGGATATTAACGATATGATATTTTCTATTCTTAGTTTATATAACTAGTTATAATAATAACATACCTTGTCTGCTAGATGGTATGATTGAAATGTACTTTTATTTTCCACTTATTACCATGGAAATCCTGTCATTGGGTTTTGGTTAGAGAATAATTTTTAACAATATTAACAAATAGCCTTATTGGCGATGTATCACTAAACATCGATATATACTATTTTACATTGATAGGTTTTAATTGTCTTTGAACTAACCATATAATATCTCAAAGCGATCTTTTTAAAACAAGCAATTTGATATTATTCACAATTTCAAAGTTATAATTATAGAAGTTTGAGAAATTTAGAATTTAAATGATGCACTCCGAGCGAAATATTACTTTGTTATAAAATAATCGACTGGTACCGAAATACCGGGTACTGAAATCCTCGAGTACTCGAACAGTCCACCAGCAGAGGCAACGTCCCAGTGGTAATAAATATCATAAATATTTCTTAAGCTTAACTGTACGAACTGTTTCATAAACTGGGATGTTACCCTTTGACAGCTTCTAAAATTATAAACCTATCTGTAGGTCACGTGCGTCATCGTCATTCCTTCGTCGTCCAACTTGCCGCGTCCGTAAACAACTGAACGCACTTTAACTATTTCATGAAAACTACCTTGCCAATCAGAGCGCAGAGATTCCGTCCCTTGGATGGGACTGAAGTCCCAGAATTGTAAATTGTGTGGGTTCCTAGGGAAAGTTGAAATACGTCTACAATAAGGGATAATATAGGCTACATAACCTAGAAAAATTATTGGCTTCCTCTCTGTATTGTGGAGATAAATTAATATATATATATATATATATATACTTGACATCCTGAAGAAGAATATTTTGGTATCTATGTATCGTGTACAGTTCACCCCGTTGTAACACCCTCCGTTATAACGCCAAACCCGCATAATGCCGCTACTTCTTGAAGAACGGATTCCTCCCATACAATTTTCTCGTTGTAACGCCAAAACCCGCACACCGCCATCTGCCACCGATTCTCCTGTATAAATGGTCATTTGTACGTGTTAAATCCCTCGAACATATCGCCAGACCATATATTTATATATATATATTACTTACCTCTCGTTGGAGTTCGATGACCCTGAATACGAAACGAGAAGAAAATAGTATTAATTTTGCTTTAAAAATTTATTCCATAAATTACAATTTAACTTTTTTTGTCGTTAATTCCATTTTATGCGTGAGTTTTTGAATGGGCAAAATGTTATTTCAAATTTAATTATTCAAAGTATCATCATTTTTCAAATGCTTACCTCTGTGACGGTTGAATACACAAAATCCTCGTAGTTTCAATATAAATGCTATTGAAATAATAATGATGATCACAATGAATGCACTTGTAATTCCACCAACCACACCCCCCAGATTCGCCGTAGAAGAAGGTTCTTTTCCTGTTAAAATGTGAGAAATAAACTACATGTACAATGGTATTATAAATTGTCGATTTGTAATCAAATGATGACTACACAGTGACGAGGTTACTGAAAATCACTATAATACATAGGAAAATTTTATAGGTATTTCTCTCCAAAATGTAAATGTGACTTAGTAATGTGTTTCAAATTGAGTGGACGAGTCTGGAAATCGATATCAAGAGGTTGAATTGATCAACCAAAAATGTTGCCTGATTGTCGCGGGATTGCCGCTAGAGGTCGTCCTGTTCCTGTCTGCTGACTGCTTCTATCTTACGCTCAGAGAGCTTCAATTTGTCCATCATTTATTTAAACTTGAATTAGATCACCTGCTTGCAAACACTCGGTGAATACAACAATTTCCCCGCGAACAGGGGACATCTTTGTCTTGTCTGCTCAGTATGTATGTATATATTAAGACTGCTCCAAGCTAAGCAAGCAGACTTCTGTATGTTACTGAAAAACATCCAAGGAGTTTAAGTTTAAGTTGAAACTTGACTTACCTAATATAATGCAGTTTTTGGGTTCACTTGAAGTATTAACATGCAAGTTTATTGCAATTATTTTGAAATTGTAGATGACCCTTGGGGTTATATTCGGAACAGTTGCATGTACGAGACGTCCTTCTCCTGTATCTTTATATTTCTCATGGTGAACTCGAAAATTGGATTCATCCTCTTGTTTGTAAAGAACTTGGAATACTTGATTAAAGCCACCATTTCCCCCAGAAATCCAAGACAATTCCGCGCCACTATTTTTGCATATTACCGTTACATTTGATGGAATTTGTGGCTTTTCTAAAATGAAAAAAAAAAAAAAAAATAAATAAATAAAGAAATACGCAAAATGCACATATTTTAAAATTACATAGAAAAATGTCTGATAGTACTAACTGGAACGATTTATTGATGTATCTGATCTTATAATGAAATTAACTTTCAGACAAGAATGGATAATCAAACAAACAATAAATCATTTCATGGAATTCATTAACATATATATGTATTTCTAGAGGTTCTTGTTTGTCCATGTCTGCCCCGAGGTCAGTGTTTGTCCATGTATGTCCAGAGATCCGTGTTTGACCATGTATGTCCAGAGGTCCGTGTTTGTCCAATGTTCAACAGATTTTTATTTTGACTCTTGGACATCCTGAGGATCAATTTTTATATTTGCGATGGATGTCTGATAGAACTTACGTTATGTTAGAAAGAGGACAGACTTCTTAAATGTTAATCCAGACCCGCTTCATATTAAAGACCTTAGATCAGGGGACATTATTTGAAACTTTCAATAGTAGCATTATATGTCGTTTAAGTTTTAAAAAATACTTATGGTGCCGTTTCAAAATTGGCGTGTGACGTTACAATTTTTTCGTTGAGCAATGATTAGTTTATTACATTTCTCAAAACATTTCTTCCATTGTTAATGATATCTCTAAATGTGTGAGACTATTTCCTTACACACAGAACATAGACAGGACTAGTACAAACATATATAGCAACCGGGAAAATTTAGACAAATGGAGATATAAAAGGTGAGGGAGATAGGCTTACCAAAAAGTACGAACCATAAATCCACATTGGAAGTAAGTGTAGCGCCATTCACGATTCTTAGTGAATAGTTGCCTGCGTGACCCCTCTGTACGGAGGTTATATTCATTACAGCCTTCTGACCTTTGTTGGTTTCCATACCAATGTCAGCATTTACTAACGATAGCGAAATATCATCGGATGGTCTGACTACTGTATTGGAGTGTCCAGTCTTATTGATCCATTCAACACCCGACATTTGGGCGTGTGGATTACTGTAAAATGGTACGGTTATAGACATCGGGGACAATAGTTGTAAATGGAATATATAAAAGTTCTGATCGAATTCTGCAGGTGCTGCAATGCAGAGATTACAAATATATTCATTGATAAAAATAATTACAGGGATGTAAGTTCAGACAACAACTAACAGTAAGATTGTCAGAACTTACGATTCTGGAGTGTGTTAAGACATATCAATTCCATTTCATTTTAGAAAATTGACAATATACCTAGTCTATTACACCATTGTTAAAACATTAGATAGATTTCAAAAGCTAAGATAGTAGTCTTTTTACAGTGGTTACTCTTAGACAGAATTTCCTATAAATTTAGATTGTTTGGCCTTGTATGATACCACTTTCTCTTTTAAAAAAATATGCATCTTTTATAAATTTGTAATCAACTGATAAAGTTTAATTGACAGAAACGATCCTCTTGGATAATAGATAGATAGATAGATAGATAGATAGATTGATATACTTATGTATGTGGTCACCACAAGATGAAAAAAGAGTGGTGCACAACACTGAAATATGCCATTACAATCCCATAGTGAAGGTGGGAGTGGTTACTACTTACACAAAACGTTGATGGTAATAACATTTGATTTTACCGGTGGGATATTTGGTAAATTAGTTGCGTTGCAATATATTTCTCTTTTCTGTTCCCGTTTGTCTCCGATCAGTGTCAAGATACTTGTTGTTTTATATTTGTCTCCATAACTCCTCTGGCTTTGTATAATGTTGTCGTTAACCAGGACGTTGTCTTTATACCAGATAATGTTGGCAGCCGGTCGACATAAGTCAGTTTCACAGGATATATTCACAGCCTCGTATTCAATGACATTAACTTCGTTGTTTGGAGTCAAGGTCATTGTAGTAACTGGAACTGACAAATAATCAGTACTTCAGGTACATTTACAATTCCAATTTGACGTTTATAAATTTTACCCCATATTAAATGTGTTACAATGAGTATCATTCTAAAATATTTATCTATTGCATCAGCCAAATCAGTAAGTGGTATTGCCGTTAAATTAATGACAATAAGTGAATATTAGACTTATGTCAAAAGTCGACCGTGTTTATGAAGATATCATTCAGTTTGATGCATTTAAGAATAAGTTATCTAATAATGAATTATCATGTCTGCAATTAAACCGTTATTGTATTGGGGCAGATTGATCTATTTATTTATGTGTAGACCGTTAATATACAGCACAATTCCGTCATATGAAAATACCAGAAGTTGTTCCAAAAAGCAAATCAAACCCCCGAAAGTCATATATTGGATGTCGTACTTGTTCTTACGTACATTAATTGACAGCCTGTCTATTTTCTAGTGGTTTCAGAAACATGAATAGATAATTAAGTAAAAGCCCATAGGTAATAATGATATTTCAAGAGGTCCCTGTTTGTCAATTTTTTACCAGATTTGTACCTATATCCTTGACATCCAAATGAATTATACTTTGGAATCTGAGATTTTTTTTATTGATAGACTAGTGCATTTTTCATAAACATCCTGAAAATTACACCACTAAACTGATCTGAATAACTTTAAAAACACACATTCGTCTACCTACTAATACCAGACAACAATTGAAAGACAAAATATGTACCCCTGTCCAGAAATAAAATACAACTTACCGTTTACATTCAATTTTATATATTTACTGCCTTTTATTTCACTGGCATAATCCCTACACCTCCACAATGATCCGTGCTCTCTCTCCGTCAGATTAGGTCCGGGTATGGTGAGTGTGTACGTCAGATTTGATCGTTGACAATCGTACGTGTACGAAGCATCTGTGTTTTCAGTTAGGCAATTCCCACTTATTAATCCCATACTTCCAACGTTTATACGGTTTCTGTACCATTCTAAAATAGGATAATCTTGCGTCACGTGACATGTCCACGTGAACGGGTCATTGAGTACTACCTCAGTCACTGATCCAGTCAGATTGAAAGGAGCTAAAAAGAAAGAGATATCCCTGACCATAATTAAAACATATTTGATGTACTTGAATGTTGTCATTGAAGTTTAATATATTTCTCTGGTGTTATACGTTATAAGAGTATAATTGCCTACACAAAACATACAAATTGTTTCTTTATATTTTATGAATTTATTTTTACTTTTAGCATATTAATTATATAAAGTCACCATTTTTATAATTTTATATTTTGATACCAAATCTCCGGAGATATTGAAGACAAAATAGGAGACAGTCTCAGATTAACTTGTTTTTTCTCTCGTTGAATCGTTTATACTAAACGCAACGAGGATATAGTCCTTGGTTGTTGTTATTTAGGTGTTTTCGATCACGATCTGGTCTCCTGCTTAGACACGATTACATACGTTCCGATAGGATTGTTCTGACTGAGTCCACGATTGGGTATTGATCTGACACTACCGGGTAAGACAATCTGGTAAGAGAAGAAGCATTCATCAAGACCGATGCACTCTGTTAAGATCCCTATCTGTAGTGGTATCAATGTATTTCACGATCATGATCGAGGGTGAATACGATTTGAGCTACGGCTCAACCCTGATGGATATATAGATATAACTTCCATGGATATCATTGCTTTTACAGAGTGATCATCGATCATTGATGATGGCAGGAGTTGCAGATGATGGATGATGACAACTTGGCATTTGCAGTAATACTGTGTTGGAATAAAATAAACAGCTGTTTGGTCGGTTATTCAGCTTCCTAGAAACTCATTTTAGGCTGGCTGGAGGATCCAGTACCGTTCCAAAACTACACAAAAAGCTATCCGATGAAGTCTTGTAAGAGGTGGCACCAGTCATCACTGAACTAGACATATATAAGAAAACTCGAAACAGATCATGAGTGTTCGTGTATAAACGGAACTATTCGTATCTACTCGTGTGTTATCCTTGTCAGGTCTTGACAAATGGGACTCGACAACGCGTAACAGATCGTGACAGATCGTGGGAAATCGCTTCGCATCTCAACAGAGCGCAGTGTTTGTCTTGTGTAAGACCAATCCCGATCACCACGATTTAGAACCACGAATAAGTGCGTTCATTTGTGCTTTGTTACGATGCAATACTATCTGATACGTTCATAATGATTAACAATTTGTCGTGTTATTCATAGAAAATATTTAAACATGATTGCCAATACTGACCTCAAGATCTGATAAGATCTATCTGGACCAACTCGATAAGTCCACGATTTTTATCGTGTCGTGCATCGAGATAGTCGCAACACACTTAAATGAAAAGAACGTTTGTAATTAGCACAACGTATTATGTAGACCTTTATCATTTCAATCTAATTTGCGATTAAATATTCTAAAATCACAAATATTTGTGTCTTTTTCAGCGCATTACAGTCACATTGTATAAGAAGGTGACTAAAATTTTCTTTGCTTTCTGTAATGTAAGCCAAAGCAAAGGAAAATATTTCCGGAAGCCATGTTGGGCTTTTTTTTAAAGGGGCACTAGCTTTGTTTTTTTCCGAAAACTATTTCCCTTTTTTTACTATTTTGATTGATATACAATAACAAAAAAGAGCTAAACACAGGCATAGAAATTCTCAAATTCCTATAACTTTTGTCACAATTGCTTGAGAAAACTAGGTTTGGCACTTTTTAAATTGCATTTGATTAACGCTTTGTTTGTTTGTTTGTTGTTGTTTAACGTCCCACTCAAGGATATTTCACTCATATGGAGACGTCACCAAATGCCGGTGAAGGGCTTCAAATTTTGGCTTATGCTCGGCACTTAAGGCCATTGAGCAGTGAGGGTTCTTTAAGGTGCCGACACCTACTGTGACACGGGACCACGGTTTTTACTGTATCATCCGACAGACAGGAAACCAACCTGCTGCCGGCTGGACTCGAACTCACGACCTCACGATAAAGAGTCGAGCGCGCTACCAACTGATCCAGGCTGGCTATGATTAACGCAACCTTACTAATTTGCAGACATATTATTACCCGGAAACGTGAAAGTTCTTTCTGAGTAAGTTCTGTTTCCCTCATCATTGTTGATTGTAATTTTTAGTATGAAAGTACCTCCGACCAGCACAGGATCATTGATAAATTGTAAGTTATTTATCATTATTCTATATTGACTTTGACTTTGTCCACACGTACTAGCAGACACTGGATTTCCGGATCCCCTGATGATATCATACACAATCTCATGGTCACTTAGTGTCTGTAATGAAAAAAGAAAGTAAAAACGAAAACATGGCATTTCAATTTCGCCTACCTCTATCGTTCAACTCTATCTGAGCAGTCCATGACTATATTTCTGTGACTGTGATACATACGGTTACACACCATCTTTGTTTGATATAGGAGTACAAACAGAACACTATGCATCGTATTTATGATACAGAGAAAGTAGAGGAATACACGCTTACATGTGGTATTTTTATCACTGAAGTTGTGACTTGTTTCCTTATATCTTTTATATAAATATTTCAAAGCAAATTATTGAAAACTGTACATGCTGGCACTGGTATTCCTAATCCCCTTGTTCTTTTCTAGCTGTAGTCGTTTTGGATATAGAAGATGCTCCTTGATTATGGAAGAATATTTGTATGTCATGTATTATCGATACTGTATTTGAAAATGTAAAATAATGAAATTACTGAATGATAGTTTGCATCAATACAGTTGTGTATAACTTTTCTCACGTTGTTTCAAAACGACATATCTAATATAAATATTTCGCGTGTAGTTCAATGTTTGCTACTAGGTGGAGATGACGTATGACTTACCACATACTGAACTTTAAATTCAGGTGCAGATGTATAACATTGTGTAGTTGTTACTGTTATCGCCGGTGTTAACACGGTAACATGCAGTTGCACGTCTTCTTCTGGATCAGGGTTTAATGTAACTTGAGCTGTCAAGACAAAACAAAATTACACATATATCACATCAGATTCATAACTTTTATTAGTTATCCAGAAGATGTGTGTATGGATAATTAAAATGTTCTTAATGTATCAGAAAAATCGTCCAGTATTCTTTAAAATACAATGCAATATCTATTCCAAATTTCTTATCTGAAACTTCCTTTTGTATAATTAATGGATACGTCACCGAAACAAAACATGAAAACTTTTATTTTTCAAGATGGAAATCTTCAACTTCTCTGTAGATACCTCAGAACCAGGTGTTTTTACGGCATTTCCTGTCAATTTCTTGTGGTCAATACAGTTTACATGACTGGATATTTATGACAAACTGGATTCCGTATTATGAGAATATATATCTGTATAGTCGTCTCTCGCTTTTTAAGGAGTTGCTTGTTTTCGTTTTCCACATTGCACAAACATGTTATATAATAACCTGTAATTGTTTATCAACAAATTAATACATATTTATTGTGTTGTCATGTGATTTGTTGCGTTGGTCAATTAGATATACATAAAATGAATGATTGTTATTTGTTTATTGCTGTTTATTGCCACTCAAAAATATTTCACTCATATGGAGACGTCACCAAATGCCGGTGAAGGGTTTCAAATTTTGGCCTATGCTCGGCACTTACGGTCATTGAGCAGTTAAGGTTCTTTAACGTGCCGACACCTACTGTGACACGGGACCTCCAGTTTTTACTGTCTCATCCGAAAGACAGGAAACCAACCTGTCGCCGGCGTGACTCGAACTCACGACCTCACGATTCAGAGTCAAGCGCGCTACCGACTGATCCAGGCCGGCTTATGAATGATTTTAAATATCATATAAGTCGGTGCTTCAAGCTTCAATTAGCACTCCCAGCTTATGATGCACATTATGAAATACAAGCCTATTTTTCTCCAGTTTACATTTTACCTACTTAAAAATAATTATTTGTATCTTTTTCAGGTACAGTTATATTATTATATTATCATTACATTAATTATATTCATTTCTATATAGGTAACAAACATAACCACGATCTTTGGTTTGTTGAAATATTACTGGATTATAAGGTACAATATTATTTAGGGGGTATGATACGAGATTAGCATCAATCAATAGATTAAATACTGCGTAAGGCAGAACCGTGTATTTGATATTTAGTTTATGGACCACAGTTAAGCCAGTAAAAAGGCCTTAATAATGTCGATTTAGTGGCGTTTTCCGACTATGCCATGTTTCTTCGCAAGTGTTCAACTCTACACTAGATACGCTAGAATTTCACATAATTATCAGACATTTAAAATCACTGAAAATGATAAATTATTTCCCTACAACTCATTTATTGTCAATCAAAATAATTTTTTTCAAAGTGCGTGTATTTATCTACTCTACATATGGCGTCAACGTTTCGATACAATGTAAATGCTTTATTATTTGACAAACTTAAAGACTTATTTTTCTAAATTTATTTTACTGTAGAAATGTTCCATATGGAGATAGTCCAATAATTACAGCGCGCTTTTATGGCAGAGTTCTTCCAGTGTGTACTATGGAATTCAAAAGGTTTAGTACATCGCAAAGAACTATTCCGATTGGTCAGAATTCCTAGAAAAATGGCTGCAGTAAATGTCTAATCTGTTTAGTTGAGTACACTGCGTTTGTTGACAGCCCAATCTCGTAATAGCCGGATTAGTAACAACCTAGATATGACGGCTTACCAACATCTTAATGTTTCAATAAAACAATGCCAAATACGCCTTACCTAGATTTTGGCAACAATTTTAGCATGATTTTAAGCGAGCACTTTATGGTAAGGGCTAGACAATGATTACATACATTGGATCCAAAACATTGTCTGCACCAATATATACATCCTTACCCGATGCATTTAATGTTATATTACGACGTTACAATGACAAAGCTGTGCTCGCTTCAAGGCCATGCATTAATTCATTTTATTTATAAGTATTTATTATTATTATTATTATTTTCACTTAAAATATTTTGATAAAATACTTTTATTTGCAGTTTATACGGTGAACAAATGAACTGCCTATGAAGGTTATAATACACAACTGCATGTAGTCTGAACTATGTAGGTAAACTAAAATTCCTACATTTATTACTCATGCAAATGATACATAAGTAAATATCGAAGTCATAAATTGTACCCATTCGAGTATCATTCTGCTGATTTTGACGTGATGTCGGGTTTTATGAGTTATGTCAACATGTATAATATTTACTTCGTTAAAGGACTTTACACTTACACTGTGACCTATCAATAAGCATCTACTAAAAGAAATAAAATCGAATCCATGACAAATTTAGCAAGCAGACATTTTGTTTACACTATAGAGCTAGCATTTTGATTACAATCGAAAACAGAATTCGACAAAAAATTATTAATTTTTAATGGTAAAATGCATAAACGTGATAAAAAATGGTTCACATCAATCATATATTGACAAAGCCATTGGTAAACAATGTCGGGAAATGAAATAAAGGACAGACACCACCAAATATTTTCACATAGGCCTCAATGCTAATTTACAAATCTTCAGGTCACTGTCACTCCCATGTTAATTAAATTTGGGTCAAATCAGTACCCTGTGCTGAAAGATCAATATTTTTGATAACAAAATATATGCAATCAAAAGTATAGGTTGCAGTTGCATTTCTACTTCAAATTTTCACTTGTTTACAACTCGTAGTATTCCGCACAAAGGGAAAATATATATTCTCATCTGACCCCTCCATTTAAATTTTGAACCGTAAACCCTATAATTTGCAAAGTACTACTAATATTCATGTATCTTTAAATCACCTTAATTTCACTTATTAATGGCAAAACTAATCTTTTCATTTAATGACCAATCAGATCGCTGTGCTCATTTTACCCTCCGCACAACTTTGGGTGTCCAAAATATCTGCGCCCATGTTGTAAACAAAGCAGCTGTTTTTTCCTATAGGAACATTTCATCAATGTTCAAATAAAAAGGTGAATACCGAACCCGCAACAGCATAAAAATTTCAAAATCAATGTCATCACTTTGACAAAAAGTTTTCTTCCTCTTCTTTCAACCCTTTTCTATTCAATTAAATAAATATTAAACTAATTTGGTGCATTATCTCCTTGATCCTCCTGTAAACTGTCAGTGGTGGGAACATTTTAATATTGATATATGCAGCTACTTAAACCTTTTCAAGTTTATACTTTCTGGCACATCTAAAACCTTTTCTTTGACAGAAATGAGTGTAATACTTACATGCAGTACATTGAAATACAACAAAAAACTGTAAAACAGTTATGTAAACTCCTTCCTTCTTCATAGTCGTAAATTACAAACCCTTTAATTATACTTCCGTGTTTGAATATTTATTTAGAATATCTGACCCAGTTTCGTTCACATTGTGCTACCCTCTTTTTCGTGAGCATTCATAAGAGTGCATAGAACGAATATAGAACACACCTTTTTGTATCCAACTAAAATTGATAAGCATGATAAATGCTAGAGAGAAATCAGAATTGGGTCGTTGTGTCCCGGGAGGGAAATTTATATCGGTCTATGTGTAGTATTGCAAAACCAATTCTACATTCCATTGTGCTTACTTTAAGAAACAAAGTACGAATATAACTCTCTGATATCCAAATGATATTATACGACAAGACACACACGCGCACATGTGGTAAGTATACCGATTCTTGGTAAAACATTAGAGCACAGTGCTGCTGCATAATAATAAAATATGTATGATATAACCATGTTAATTAAAAAAAACAATGATAATGTAATTGAAAATCATTTTTGGATTTATTCCCTTTTCTCTATATCAGTAGAACATTTCAGACAGTACACAAAATTCATGCACATACATTGTTAAACATATAAAAGACATGTTCATATTTACTGTGTGTCCAGGCAACTTTGGAAACTGTTTCTCTGTAAATATTTCGTAATATTGTAATCGTGTGGCTACAATATCCACACAGTCATTTAATATAAACATATTCATAAACTCTTATCCCCATTGATTACGTTTCAACATACAGTAAATCTCAAATAATCGCGAATCGCTAAATTATATTCAGTATCTTTCATGTGAAATGAAACCGGATGTTTACAAACAATGTTCTTGTGCGCAAGTCAACGGAGGAATCGATTCACGTGCAGGGATGTTTTACCAGTATTTTCAATCCAGTGTCTATGGTGATGAAATGTATACACCTCGAGTATCAGAGGGTCTCCTTAATATTTGAATGCAAACGTGATTACGACTATGACCTTCTTTAAATGAAATTGCAATTTTATTGATGTTTTATGCTTTCTTTGATGTAAACTTAAAAAAAAAACACTTTCTGGATTTGCTCGGACACAGAGTAGGCACTTTGCCATATATATTGTTGTAATTAGTGCATGTTCTAGTATCACTTTTATGATGCCGACGAAATATTTTCTTTTTATCAAGGAACAGTAGCTAGCATCATGTCCATGCTGAATATCACATACTGTACATATATGTTGTGTTGACATGAAGTGTCACATGGTATGTCACATCCGGGTTCTTACGTTATTAACATTGATATGGCGTCATATGGATGTGTAATCAAACAAGTCTTAAATGTAATAGATGTATATTTGATATGATTTTGTTGTATGAAGAAATGGTGGCAAATACACGTGAAATCAACACCAATGCCTACTACGTTTGTTAATAAATTTTATGATTTTGATCAAATTTAGCTGATTCAAAATGTACATCGGCGGTTTCCTAGCAATCAAGCTCGTGTATATTTTGTTATGCTTTCAGTTCCTTTATTGCCAGACGTTCATCGGGATATACCGGTAAAATATCGTAATCATTGTATTCCGTATTCTTCGTCATCAAAGACTTGTCGAAAAAATTAAATCCATCATTTTTACTTTCACATATATAATTAAATTTAACAAAATATATCGATACGGTTATAAACAATGGAGTATAAATCTTGTATACTTTGAAACTAAATCTAAACTGATGAAGACCATGAAATAAAAAATCACATTTACTATATTATAAAAAACATTCAGAAATACATATCTCCTAAATATTTATATAACTTTATAAAAACTAACAGATAAAACATCTAAGAATTTAGAATATTCGATTCATTTTTAATTGATATGAATATACTAAACACGCATTACCATCCAAATTTTTAATGCAACCGGACTGTGGAAATAAATCACTAGTATACTGGTTCAGAAAAAATGTTCAAAATTGTAGCTCAACTGATGAAGTCTAATTGACAGAAACGATCGTCTTGAGCATTACAACTTTGGTATTATGTTTATAATATATATAAAACAATTTTCTTGAAAATTTCCTGACTCGGGAAACATCATTTAGATAATTTCAACAGGGATTGCTTACTCATCCATAACACCTGGTCCCATCTCTGTAATTCCAGAGGTCCGTGTTTGTCCAATGTTCACCAGATTTGTATATTTGTCTCCTCGACATCCTGAAGATTAATACTCGGATATCGGTTGTTTTTACATTAGAAAGTGTTTGACCTAGAAAAACATAATCTGAGTGACGATACACAAACCGATAGGTGTAATTTAATTGTTTAGAGATCAAATGACAAATTTGTACACCATTGAAAGACATCATCTTCCCTTATGAATTGTGCCTGAAAATAATTGAAAAAATATTTCAATATTGAATCTGATCACAGAATAATTAAAAACTGGGCAACAAAGCTTATCAAATCTATTTTACAATAGCAATGTATGTAATATGTGGTATAAACTATCCATAGCGTATTTAAGTGACGCTGGATTTTCCCCCGCCTTCCTTATTTTTCGATGGTCAATATGATATCCGTATTTCTTAGTATTCTGTCACTAAATGCGGCATTATATATTCGATAAGAGATGTTAATCACTCCTCTATACGACTATATATATTTCCTCTTTAGTCTGGATCTTGGTCTGGACTTACGATGGACGAACCAGTAGTCTTGAATGCTGTCTCCTGAATGACACGAAACCTATTATTTTTCTTTTTTTTTTTATATCTATCAATACTTTGGCATACATGATTTATACGACTCATCAACCCCTGAAGATCAATGTACATTTCTATAAATCAATGACTTAGTCAAGTCCAAATGTTTCTTTAGGGGTGAATGAATTAATAAAAGTTTTTACACTCCCATAAATATATTTTGAGATACGAACATTTAATACTTTAGAAAAGAGACACCAACCATCCAAAGTTGAACATTGAAACCAAAATACTGTTAATTGCGGTCTCCACGGAGAATATAATTTGAGTTACCTACGGAACCTAAACAAAATTAAAAAATCAACAATTATCAAATTATCGTATCACAGTCATATTATCAGATAAATTCTTCTAAACTGTATTAGGAAACTGAAAGCATCAGTAACTGAGCATACCGAAATAATGCATATAATTTTGGTAAGGAAAAATGACGAAGTAACAATGGATAATCGAA
Organism: Atrina japonica; assembly: GCA_030159075.1. Taxonomy (NCBI): domain Eukaryota; kingdom Metazoa; phylum Mollusca; class Bivalvia; order Pterioida; family Pinnidae; genus Atrina; species Atrina japonica. Next base: position 1,027,049 of record BROG01000006.1, on the reverse strand, counting down.
ACTCCAGGTCCATTAGAATACGGCAAATTGAATATTAAAAAAATCGTCTCAACAGGAAGAAGAATTGCGAATTCCAAATGGGATGGGATCAGGTATCCGGAAGGAGTCAGCGTCCCCTGTTAGCACACCAAACTCATCGGAAACATAGAAACCTCTCGAGTCAAGGTCAATTTCGGTGAAAAGGTCAAGTTTGGTGAAAATGTCATCAGTTAATTTTATGTATGATTGGCGGAATTGAGTCAGAGTATATGGTCGTATTCTCTAGGCTACTATCCAACATTCTTAAAGGGGGACTTCATATTGTTTAAAAAGCCTTTTTTACCTTTATCAAAACTTTGTCTGTTCTCCAGCATCTACAGAACGCATGCAATCAGATGCAAGGTGAGTAGTGCAACACACCCATAAGTTATGCTTCCACTGCTCCTGCTTCTGCTTTTGAAATATGATTTATCGTTTACTGGGAAAAAAGAGAAGATTGCCATTTAAGTAAAAATTTTGAAAAAGATGTCTGCAAATGTCGGAAATTGTAATAATGAAATACATATTAGAGTATGGAACAATTAACTCTATTTATCTATTTAAAATGTCTTTAGTTACTGTATATATTCTATTTGTACAACAGTTTGAAAGAGTCAATCGTCCACGTATTTACATGTGACTGAATATATTTCTTCATATAACGATAATATATTATGCTAGAGAAACATGTGCGACTCTGGAATTAAAGCGATACTGAGGAAACAAACCTGCTCACTGTTAAACGTTGGCGCAGACGACACCCAAAGTTGTGCGCATGATGAGATATCTGATTGGTCATTAAATGAAAAAATTAGTGTGCCATTAATAACTAAATTAAGGTGAATAAAAAAGATACATCTGAGGTAGCACTTTGAAATTATCGGGTTGTCTGTTGCAAATTGAAAGGGAGGGGTCATATGAGCACTATTTTCCTTTGGAGGAATACTACGAGTCCTGTGAAAATTTCAGAAATGCAACGGCAACCTATACTTTTGATTGCTTTTGTTATCAAAAATATTGATCATTCAGCACGATACTTATGACCCAGATTCGCATGTAGTGGTGACTGAAGTTTTGTAAATTAGCATTGAGGCCTATGGGAAAAATAGTTGGTCTGCAGTGAAATAATAGAGGAATGCACTTTTGAACATCTAGGCTGGATGAAGCCTTGGAATAAGCATTTCTCTCATTTTATTAAGTTGCAAGTCATTCACTTTTACTCATACTAAACAGATTTGTGGGTCTCTATTGTAATCGCTGACCTCTTGGGGGTCCATAAAATTTAATAGGTGTGCTGTGACACAAATAATTATGCATTTGTTGCATATTGAGATCTCTAATTTTTATCTGTATCATATTACACTTCACCTAATATTTTATCAATTGGTCACCATCTGTATTAAAATTCAATAAAAACAACAGTCTCCTACAAACATGCACATGTTCTTTTATAAAAAATCACCAGTTATGGTTATGCAAGTGACTATTTTAAAAATATTTTGGAAATATATTTCATTGTATGATGATTATGATCAGAGGTAAAGATGGTTGATGAGGGAAAATCTACATATTGGACCATGTCATGATTGTGGTGTATTTTGTACCTTTAGTATATATATGTACTGTATCTGATGGGTAAGAACCATCTCATTTTAAAGAAAATTGTATTAAACTGCATTTCAGCATTTAAGTCTCATGAATGATATTTCATCATGCCATATACATAAAAACAATAAAAATAATTTTAATACCCCCCCCCCCCCCCTTATTTGATCTGTACACGAGAATTTCCACATTGTGGTTAGGTCACGTGTTTAAATTTGTAGTAATAGATTTAAATAAAAAAATTCTTTAGAAACATAGAACGCTTTTTTTCTAATCTATCAACATTTTAACTGCTACTAAATCTAGGAAATAATACTAAAGTACTTATATTTTTTTCTGTATTAACTCACTAATATTCAAAATCAAAGTTTTCTAAACTTCAGTCATGCATTTTTTTGATGTCACTTTTTTCACCCCCCCCCCCCCTTCCAGTAAATGTCAGAAACTGGTGTTGGGGTCACAAGTCAAAAATTAACACCTTATTTTTATGGTTTCAAAACTTTGTATAATTAAAATTTGACTTAGTTTTTCATCTGCAACAGAACTATAAATTCTTTTAAAAGCAATTTGACTAGCATTTTGCACCATTTAAGTGTCAGTCATTTTAAAGTCAGACTTGGTTCTATATTTAATTAGTTACATCATGAGACTTAATTAAGGGATCAAACAAAACATGGACATGTCAACTTATTACATAACATATTTTATATAAATGAACAACTGGTATTGAAATGTGTTGTAAAAGGGTATCCCCTCCCAGTTTTACACTTTTATTAAGGGTGCACTCATTCTTGTCAATAAAAGCAATTTGTGATATAAAAAAATGACATGGTTTACTTGTAAGTAAGCATAGACTTTCCCCCTTCTGGCGACTAGCCATTCTCATTAAGAAATAATCCGGAAAATTTTAAGTTTTTGTGAAGAAAATGGTATATTTTGTCACTTCGCCCATTATTAAGGGGTACACCCTTAAAATCATGGTCAGTTTTGTAGCCTGAGCGAAAATTTAAGGAAGAAGTTTCCCCTCTTGTGTCAGACAATTCTCATTGAAAATCGAAAAAAAACAGGTGTTCTTCATGTAATGTATGTATGTGTGTGTATGTGTGTGGGATTGTGAGTAGGGGTGTGACACATTATAGACTGTGAAACCACAGGTTGGGTTCCCATCCTAAATACTTGGTGTACAGTTAATGAGATTTCAAAAAAATGCAAAATGACCTTTTTGGCAATGTTTTGGATAAATAGAAAAATTCCTGCTTTGTTTACAACATGGGCGCAGACATTTTGGACACGTAGGGTCACAATGAGACCAGAGATACTTTGGAAAAAATTAGTTTTGCCATTAATAAGTAAATTAAGGTGATCAAAAAAGAATAATGAATATTGGTAGTACTTAAATTAAGACTGTTGAAAATTGATCAGGGGTCATATGAGAATTTTCTAAAATACTACGAAAACAAGTGAAAATTTGAAGTACAAATGCAGGACGTACAACTAATTTTGATTGCAATATTTTTTATTTTTCATCTTTCAGCACAGTGTACTTATTTGACCCCATTTAATCAACATGGGAGTGGCAGTGACCTGAAGTTTTGTAAATTACAATTGAGGCCTATGGGAAAATATTTGGTTTCCAAAATACTGACAATACAAACCTATCACTGTTAACCGTTGGTCTCGACTCATAATATAATTGGTTGAAGTGTGCCCGAGACTCAAACATGAATTGTGTATCTAATCTGAGAGCAGAATGAATGAAAACCTCTATTATACCCTGACCTTTCAATATGGATCGATTTTTTAACAAATATTAAGGTTGTTCCACGTTAGTTTTGTATGGTCACTATATGTTATGTTTGAATGAGAATTCAGTAGAAATAACGAGGACACTTTTAAATCCGCTGCTTGGAGTGCATGTTATATTCAAGTCATTCTGTCCTAATGTAACGTTTGTGGGCATTGTAATCGCTGAGGTCTGTCCATAAACTGTGAACAACAAGTGTATTACTACAATGCACCACCTTCAGGCCACATTTTCCCCGGGAGTTTATTCCTGGAGCGTTTTCTAGGATAGTACAACCCACCATGAGGCGAATTAAAAATAATAACAGTGGTTTCTAATCCCGATGATTAATGTCATGATGATAAGTGATGACAGATGATGATGATGATGATTATGATGATGATATGATTCGCAAAACATAATCAATCGTTATATCTAATATTATCGAAATTAAATTGTGTGCACGTGTTTGTAGAATGTTTATCGCTTGTGAAACATAGACGCTTCTCTTCTACTGTTGCTACTACTACTACTATTACTAGTACTACTACAAAAAAATCAACATAAATATGTCAAGATAAAGATGTCTTGCAGATTAAGTAGTAGAAACTGGTGTTTTAAGTCATTACCTGTTAAGCACGTCAGATATTTTATGGACTTTATTTTATGCAAATGCATTTGAACAATTATTTCTAATTCTATTCAGATTCTTATTCAAATTGTTCAACTTATCAATGTGGTGTACATTGAACAACGGTATTTTGAAAAAATGGTAGATTAATGGTCAGAAGAGCGGTCTTAAAAGCGGGACACCCCAGTGTTGTAACATAGACTTTCCACCCGGAAAATAGACACGGGTCCAGTTTATTACTTCGCCCATACACAAAGTCAGAGTTTAGCCTGAGCGAAAAAAGGAAGTTCCCCTCTTGTGTCCAGATTTCATCAACCGAAAAAGGTGTGTGTGTGTGTGTGTGTGTGTGTGTGTGTGTGTGTGTGTGTGTGTTCTAAACCACAGAGTCTAAATACCTGAAATGATACATTCTGTAACGATTTGAAAAAGAAAAATATCATTTGTATACGGTTGGTGTTATTCTCACACTTACCATAAACATCTCACTTATCAGGTTAATGATATGTATTTACCAAAAGTCGTAGTGACTTAACTTTTATGTATATTTCTAAAAATAAAATATATACAAATACAAATTGTATCACTAATATTGAATGTTTTTTTTTCAACCACTACTTTCGAATCTAAAAGTTACAAATCGGAAATTTTGTAGAAAACAAATTCACAATAAAATGTATTTTCATCTTACACTTTAAGAATGAATCATCAACAAATATTGTGTATCTAATTGGCCAATCATATGAACGATTTCAATTTTTTTTTTTTACAAACCTCTTTGTTCTGAAGGTCTATATGGTCTGATAGAATTCTAGTAATAAAACCGGAAAATAGATAGCTAAGGGGGAAAGTCTGCTGTAATATTGGGGGAATTCTATACTGGGATGCGTTTTCCTAGGGATGAAGTCGGTGTTTCAATTCTTCTCAATGTAATATGCTAGGCCCATTTTTCCCCGGGGAGTTTCGTAAATGAGCGTTTTCGGGAGGTAACAAATGAGGCGGAACTTAAACTGGTTTCTAATCCCGATTTCGGGTCATGCCTAAGTCACAGAAAGGGAGTGAATGATATTCGCAAAGCTCTTGCCATAAGAGGTGAAGGTCACTAGCCTGCCGGAAGAGTTTAAACCATACCATGATTAATGTGAACCTAATTGCAAATGAAGCCATTCCATGGCATGGGTTAAAATTTGTAACACGTCACCTACATTGACGATGTCTCTATGTGGTGGAACATATAACAAAAATAAAACAATGTTGTACATTCCCCGTTATTGTAAAATGGTAGATTAATTCAGAAGAGCTGTTAACTGAATATGTCCGTGAATAAAGTGAAAAAAATACTTCGTATTGTCTTTCGGTATGTCAGATTTATCTTAAACTGAAATTGACATTGTTCTACATTTAACACCTGATGACACATTCTTCGATATATCAGTGTACCGATGGTGTTATTCCACTTCATAAACTTCTCATTATCAGGTTAATATTCTTTACCAGTCGTAGTGATAACTTTTATGTATATAAATCATACGTAAATAAGCTTGTATCTATTGTTATAACCACTACTTTCTGATCGTAGAAATAAATTCATGTATCCATTGGAATCTCATTGGCCACATATCCCAACAATGAACCCGTTATTTTCAACAACTCTTACCTGAACTAGGATGAAAGGGATAAAGAAGAATAAGTAAAGCTATACATATTCCTGTCATCTTCGGTGTTTCAAACACAATTAATAGCGATTGAATTATCGTTACAGACTGGGAACTTAAACCTTTTAACCCCACAGACAATAATAGACTAGTCTTAAACAATAGAAAAGAGCATTCAACTCAGATATCCAGGGGTGAAAGGGTTGAGCACGTGTCGATAAAACATTATACGTTTGATATACTTCTTAGTGCCGACGACGTGTGAGCTAGGCTTCAAAAAGTCCTTTCCTGTTTTGATAACTGTATTTTGTCTATCTGAAGGAGAAGATGTGGTTGAAAAACATTAATCAACATTAATCATTGAGTGAGTCATACTAAAAAAAATTACAAGTCTTATAACTCTGATAAAAATCATCATATTGGATCACATCTTATATCTCACTGACATAAAACAACATACCAAATTTGGATAAAACTCGAGAAACTTAAGTTAAAGATTATAAACAAACAAAGCGATGATTAGACAAACTGGCAAATTTTAAATTCCCAGACAGCAGCATATTAGCTTTCAGGTAGTTTCAAGATACAGTGACCAAAAATCACTGATTTAACAGTCAGGCGGTGCCGGAGACAGTATATAAATGGTAAACATTGGACAAACACGGACCCCCGGGAAAAGTCAGATATGAGTTCAGGTGCAATGGAGGAGTAACGATCCCCACCGTAAGCTCAAAGTAAAAATACTAAATGCACCCGATTGTTGTTAAGACATGCATCAAAATCATACAGGTTTCTGAGATCAATTCTATTACCTGTTTTAAAGGGACATTAGATGTGGTTTTTTTCAAAAACATCTTTCCATTTTTATTAGTTGAAAACTAGAGAACAAATATCGTCAAAACATTCATGCTAGTAGTTGTCAGGTTAAAATTTCGTGATACAAAATGATAAATGGGGAAGAAAATCACTTATAAGGTCAACAGCACCGACACAACTTGACGAGGATGTTTTATCCGGATCATGTATAAAACACAAGATGATATTTCCGATAATTATTCTGAGTCATATTGAAATCCCAAATGCATGTCTCTGACAAAGTTTGATTGAGAACCACTAAGCCAATGATACAAAATTGAATATCTCATAATTCAGGCAAATATGTGTGAACGTCGTACGTTTTCTGTCTTGCTGAAACATATTTCAAGTTAACAGCGCCAATATCATATTTATGAGGTAAACCTGGATTTTCACATGAAAATTGTTTTAACCCTTAAACATGATTTTAGCAAAGTAGGGTGTCTGGTTAGCGCACTCGTTTCTCTCCAATGCGACCCGAGTTCGATTCTCGGATTGGACGATGGAGTATGTGAGATGGTATGTCTGTCGCTAGGTCGGACACGTGGGTTTTCTCCGGGTACTTCGGTTTTCTCCCACAGGGAGCACCCTATAACGCCAACATCAGAGCCAATCAGAGACATTTATATAAGTTGTTTAAAATTGTTTGTTAATTATTGTAAAATAAAGAAGTTTAAACTTTAAAAGTAAAGTAAGACTTAGCGTGAGACTGAATGTTTATAAGTTATAAACAAGATTCCTTCATTTTGTCCTGCCAAAGACATATAACCTGTATAAAATTCTCATTTTTGTAGAAATCACCACACTACATACATAAACTATAGAGCTCAAGTGTTTATGTTAGATTATATTTATATATCAAGTACGTTCCTACAATACCGTTTTGTATATCCTCATATATATATATATATATATATATATATATATATATATATATATATATATATATATATATATATATATATATATATATATATATGAGAATATATATATATATATAAAGTACGTTCAAGCATTACCGTTTTGTATATCCTGATGTATACATAAAAGGAAGGTTCCAGCAATATCGTTTTGTATATCCTCAATGATATTTTTGCGTAAGAAAACACGAGGAGAGTATTCTGCATATTTACACTTATGTATTTATACAGCCGGTCATACATGTATCTATAAAAAGCCTCTTGCCTACTGTATCAGATAAGGTATTTACTTTCTATATTTATTCATCTGGTCATACATGTATCTATAACAAGCCTAACATTTTCTAAAGCTAAGATAGTCATTTTGTTACACTGGTTTCTCCTGGACAGATTTCGGCTATATTTTTAGAGATATTATTTGGCCTTGTATGATACCACTTTCTCTTTAGAAAATACACATACTTTTCAAATTGGAGCTCAACTGATGAAGTCTAATTGACAGGAACGATATCGTCTTGAGCATTATAACTTTGGTATTATATTTATATATATATATATATATATATATATATATATATATATATATATATATATATATATATATATTAATATATCTATAGCAGGAGTTGTTCTTAGCAGGAGACTTGGTCATTTACAAATGAGACTATTATTACCAAACCACACTGAGCGCATATTTATCTATGTCCATTCAGTTATGTGTTACGTTATATAGTTGCTCTTGGTCATTAATAATTTGATCTTCCAAGACCACTTAACATTCAGCTTCACTCAGCTCCAATATTCTTTGTTTCAATATTGCTAAGACCTACACGTGTGTAATTTTCCTTATTTTTCTTATTCTAATTAGACATTGTCGTGTTATATTGTGAGATTATAGCACTTTATGTAAACTGGATATTATCTGAATCCAACCGTGCGTGTGCTACAAACTAGTAATTCAGTGCATTTGATAATCTTTATTTATATTTTTGCGGAATTTGAATATCATTCGATATGGCAGAACGTAGTGGACAATCCTCTTTCAGCTCCATACGACCTGAATCAGCCGGAGAGTTGGACAGTATCACAACTACGGGACGAACTTTCAGCACATAATTTGCCATTCAAGAAAACGGACAAGAAGAGTGTCCTTCTTAACAAAGTCAGAGATTGCAGAAAAGATCATCAGATTATGGACCCTACTGCCGATATGAGTTCGGGCTCGGGATTCATTTTTAAAGACCAAGATGGCGACGCACATGCACCTCGCATGACACAATGTTACAGTCAATCGCAGCCCTTAGAAATAGTGTATCGAAATTACACGACGAAATAAGAGCTGTAGCTGGTAAAGTCAATAGCGTACTGGGAATTTACTATCTGCAGCCGCAGGAAGTGAAAATCAGTTGACCCATTTCGCACAAATGCAACCCTGCTCCAGTAACAACGAGAATGACGGTGTCACCGGATACACACTGGAATCAGCGTTTGTTAATGCAGCGCCCGCTAACGGTACGTCTCGAATTATTAATAAAACTAGATTTGGTTATGCGTTAGGGTCACTGCCATTCATAGAGACTGTATTTCCCACAATTCGCAAAGCTATTGATAAGGGGAAAGATATAAATCTTGCGCAATTACTAATACCGACCACTAATGCTATTTCACCAATGGTAATACAAAGGGGTCAAAGAGGAAAAAGATCCTCGTTTGTACAGAAATCTGTCAATATCCGAATTTAGATATACGTTTGGCATATACAAGAACATCATGTGCCACGCCTACCCACAAAGGCAAAAAGAAAGAAACATTGTTGATATGGCCAACCGATATGCAGGGAAAGGTTTTTATGAATATCTTAAGACCTTTTCTGCCAGAGCAACAGCTTACTTGAGATATTCAAATATTCCTGTGGACTGGTCAGTTAGAGATAACACCCTTTTCTGCAATATATTTGCAAATTAAAAACCTTCAGCCTGTTTTAATTGTGGGAGTATCTCACATACTACAGCTTTCTGTCCAGCAACTACAACCAGGCCTAACGTTAGTTACAACTCAGGGACAGCTCAAAAGACGGGGCGTGAATGTGACAGCCAAGGACGCCCACGGATAATTCATCAAGACAGAGAGATATGCAATAATTTCAATTCAATAAGAGGATGTGCAAACTATCGCTGTGGAAATGTTTACATGTCTTATCTGTAAAGGCGAACACGCTGCCCAAATTTGCTCAACGGTCAAGCACCCCGCTCCAGGAGGTAAGCGGGGTCAAAAGTCATTCTTATGTACCTTCGCCTATAAGAATATCAGTTTTGCAGAATGAGTTTAAAAACTACCCGGATATTAATTTTGTAAAATTCCTCATTAATGGATTGACAGAAGGTTTCTACCCCGGGACAGACCCTCTGCCAATAAAACCTTTGGAATGCAAAAAACTTGCTGTCAGCTAAGAAAAACCCAAACACTGTTAGCAGTCTATTATCAGAAGAACTACAGTAGGGTTATCTTATTGGACCTTTCAAAGAAATTCCATACAAACAATACCCAATTAACCCAATTGGGCTTTCGGAAGGGAATTACTCAAAAAAGAAACGGCTAATAGTTGATGTGTCTGCTACACACAACAACCTGGAACACCCAAGTTTAAATGATCTTATCAATAAAGACAATTTGTCCCTTCAATACGTGATAATAGACCATGTAATTAAGATTATTCAAACATTTGGGAAGGGTAGCTGGCTCTGTAAAGCTGATATAACTGATGCATTTAAACTGATTCCAATCCACCATAGTTTGTGGCCATATCACAGGATAAAAAATAATGATAATTACTATTTCTTCACTAGACTAGTTTTTGGTAGTCGCTCAAGCCCCAAAATATTTGACTACCTCTCATCTGTTGTGTGTTGGATTTTAGAGGAAGAATTACGGTGTCACTAATATTCTCCATTTGCTAGATGATTTCTGCACTATTGGTGAACCTAATCAAGAAGCAACACGAACCATGGCTTCGATACACCATGTTTTTGCAAAACTAGGAATTCCTTTGCCAGTCAAGAAAACTATGGGACCTTGTACAGAATTAGAATATCTTGGTATCACCCTCGATACTGTTAAAATGGAAGCTCGACTACCAGAGGAGAAACTTAGCAGGATAACCGAATTGATTCAACAGTTCCTAAATAAGAAATCCTGCACAAAGCGGGAATTACTAAGTCTACTAGGTCACTTAAAGTTCGCTTGTCGGGTAGTTCTTCCAGGAAGATCGTTTGTGTCATACCTGATCAAGCATTAAACGGAAGCACGGGAGTTGCACCATTATATCAGTTTGAATTCAGAATGTAGATTTGACTTGCAAATGTGGGCTAAATTTCTCAAAGATTGGAATGGGAAATCTTTTTATCATGGACAACAAAACAACAGATACTGGTGATATGCAACTTTCTACAGACGCCACAGATACAGCTTTTGGAGTGTTTTTTTTCAAAAATAAATGGTTTCAAAGTTATTTCCCTGAGGAATTGACTTCTCAAAAGGAATCCTTATCCAGGGCCTTATTTGAGCTGTATCCTATTGTTGTAGCATGCGTTCTTTAGGGAACTCAGTGGTCAAGTTTAAAGATTTTATTTAATTGTGACAATTATGCTACTGTTCATATTATTAACAGAGGTCGATCAAAATACCAATCATTATGAAAGTTATGCTCGTCGTATTCCTGGTTCTACAAACTGTATTGCTGACGCTTTATCTCGTTTTCAGATGAACCGCTTTCAAGTACCAACTCCTTGCCCAGAATATTCTGACCTGATTTTAATCTGAAAAAACACTGAACTTTTAATAGATGCTTCAGTAGCGAAGTACTGCCACAACGTACAAAACTGGAATAGATTGTTTTTTAAGATTTCTAGTGATGTGTTGTATAAGGTTTTGTCATGACCAATTACCTGTCGTAGATGAGGACATTCTAGTGCATTTTGTTACACATTGCCAATAAGTGTTAAAATTAAGATATGACTAGTGTTAAAATTAAGATGTGGAGAGTATTCAACAAAATATTGCAATCAACTTGAATTCATCACGCTACATGATGTCAACTTTGCAGAAGATTTATCTTATTATACTGAATTAAATTAAATTGAATTCTTCAAAAACGGACCCTTTTCGCCAAGGGGTTATCATCAGGATATTTGAAAATTTTGTTTTGAATCCAGTAAAAACAATGAAATTATATTATGAGAAAATGTCATTTATTGATGAGAAAGGTAATCCAATGTCTCGGGATTTTTCCATATCCCATCTCAAGAAAATTCTATCGAAAATAGGTCTTGATGTCTCAAGATATTTTGTTTGTTTGTATGTTTATTGTTGTTTAACGTCCCACTCAAGAATCTTTCACTCATAAGGAGACGTCACCAAATGCCGGTGAAGGGCTTCAAATTTTGACCTATGTTCGACACTTACGGCCATTGAGCAGCGAGGGTTCTTTAACGTGCCGACACTACTGTGACACGGGACCTCGGTTTTTACTGTCTCATCCGAAGGACGGGAAACCAACCTGCCGGCAGCTGGACTCGAACTCACGACCTTACGATCAAGAGTCGAGCGTGCTACCGACTGAGCCAGCTCGGCTCCTCAAGATATTCAGGTCATTCATTTAGAATCGGTGCGGCAACTTCTGTAGCCGCAGCTGGTATTCCAGATCACCTGATCCAGTCATTAGGACGCTGGACTTCAGATATAAAATATCTCGGATACCAAAGTATAAATCAATAGAATGTCCATGACATAGATACAAATCCGACAAACACGGACCTCTGGAAACCAAGAGGTGGGATCAGGTGCCATGGAGGAGTGAAAACATCCCCTGTCGACCGGTCACACCCGCCGTGAGTCCACAGTCAAGTCCAATGAAATACTTGAGTAGTGAATCCTCGTCACAATTGGTACAGACGTCTCAACAACCGCCAACGAAAAGGCAACTCAACATTTCACTTAGTGAAACAGAGTAACCGAAAACAAGCCTATTATACCGACCATAAAATTTGCGGAACGTTGAAATTAAACGCGGTTTTTGATATCCCTGTGTCAATAATTTGTCAGTGAGTAGTTTACCTCTGTATATGAAATCTTCATATGTTGTACACGCCCTGGCATATCGGATCATTTGTGAAATATAAACTCCATATGCGGGTGACTGAGGGATATCACTAATTAAATGTGGAAAATTTACGATGGGAGAGCCGAAATCGTTGCGTTTTTCGTATAGCTTAGTTGCCAATTTCCCGTCTGTGTCAATATTAAGTAAAATGGCTAAGTATGAAGCGTGTGTGTTTGATCCCGTTGTATCTTTAATTTCTAGTTCGCTGGGATATATCGCATTGACATATGTATAAAAATTGTCATTATTAATTGACAAAACGTCGTCGATATATCTAAATGTCAAATTAAAGGATACCGCTAACTTTTTCTTCTTTTGATTCAGCACTTTCTGAATGAAGTCTGCTTCGTATGAATAAAGGAACAGGTCAGCCAATAGAGGAGCACAAGTGGTTCTCATAGGAATGCCGACAGTTTGTTGAAAGACCACGTCTCCCAACATTACAAATATATTGTCTATTAGAAATTCCAGCATGTTTTTTTATATCAACTTCAGTGTATTTATGTGTAGAATCAGAGTGGTGTTTGACAAAATAAGTATCCTGATAGCCTGTTACATGCGTTACATAAGGATTAATACAGACAGTATACAGAAATCACAAACCAAAATGTGTGCCGGCTACTCTTCATAACTTATTTATTTTATCTTCTTGGGGGCACTCACTAACTTCAATGAAGTTTGTTTCGTTTTGGCCTTTTCCCCAAATTCAGATAAAAAGTTTTAAGGATATAAATTTTACCCTGATGGTGTCTACCCAGGGTGATTGTAGTAAACTGTCCGATGGTGTCAACCGGGGTAATTTTTCATATTTAAATCAACAAGTATCAGTAACCCGGTGGTGTCAACCCAGGTATCCACAACTGATAATCTTATCCGACCCGACGGTGTCAACCTGGGTCTCTCCATCCTTGTAATTTATAACTAGTTTCAGTAAAACCCGATGTTGTCAACCCGGGTCCCTAATTTTCTTTCAGGGTAATAGTTTCCCAAGGGTGTCGACCTGGGAGCAATAGCATAGGTTAAGTTAACCTAATGCTTATGATAGATGTGAGTAGCCCCCGAGAAGGCTAAAGATTTATGTTATATGAAATGTGTTGTGGTATATTTGTATGTATAGTTTTTGTTTAAACATTATAGTTTTATTTGATGTTTTTAGAAGTATTTTGTACCTAGTTATAGTTATTAATTCTAGGTTATTGGATGATTGTGAGCTCAAATAATTTTTCATTTCATTTAATAAATTTGTTAAAATTTCAATTTTGTTTACTGTGATGTATAAATACACATATAATCAGAACGTTCGAGCAATACCATTTTGTATATCATCACGCTTATATAAACAGTCCGTTCAGCAAAACCGTTTTGTATATCCTCATACATATATAATGTCCGCTCAGTTTTAAATTATAAATTTGTGTACACATATAAATAAATAAGGGACTTGTAATAAATACAAAACCACACAAATGTTTCTATCCATATCATCAGACTGCACTTGATCGTTGTAGCGGATGGATTCAACTCGAGCTACGCTTTCGTTGAATTCATCCGCTACAACGATCGCGTGCAGTCTGATGATACAGATAGAAACATGATAGTTTTGTATATGCACATCCTCATACATATATAAATTGTACGTTCTAACAATACGGCTTTGTTCAGTATCTTGCCCTTTACATTCCTCATGTATGACAACTTGTCAATTTATTTCATATTTAAATAAAAGGGCATCTACCTCACAAACCACAGTCTTATAACATATGTAATTATTAAGCCACAAACAAATTGTAAAACAATGATATTTATGACATTTTATTACACAAAACGTTTTTATTAAATCAGATCAGATTACATGTTATGTGCCAATAGACATCAAACTCACGTACCAAGAATTATATATATATATATATATATATACATATATATATATATATATATATATATATATAATATATATATATATATATATATATATTCACGGAATATAACTGAAGTGCCTTATTAAGAGGTTAAAATGAAACTAGGTTCTCAGATAAAAGTAATTGCAGTTTTACACAGTTTCAGACCATCAAATGACAAATATCTATTAACACTTTCCATTTTCTTTTATATATTAAAAATCAGTTAGAGTTAGACTTTGGAAAGTCCATTTTTTAAAATATATATATCCTTATTGTAAAGTTCTGTATGCTATCGAACAATGAATGGACCTTCGCCAGCCACAGCTTAATATGGAGCGATATTTGATATCTCGTATGAATAATTTTCATTTTACTAATACTAGTATAATGCAATATAAATGTTTATTTTATACTATACTATATATATATCCGGAGTAAACGTATTAAAAATATATTATAAAAATATCATTCAGCTTTGACATAACCGTAATTTTAAGTATATATATATATATATATATATATATATATATATATATATATATATATATATATAAAGTCTATTGCTCTAGAAGTTTGAAATTGTACAATTAGGGCCATTAGACATGATCAGCACCCTTCTTATAAAGTAACGTGGCACGGAGAGGTCAAATGACGCATTACAGTCAGACATGTTGAATCGGGTCGAATACAACGTCTATTTGGCAAATAAATTGCTCGAGATATCCCATAGTAGTCACAATATGATGCAGAGCAATTCGATTGTCTCCTTAAACAATATGGAACTTCTTTCCCATCTCAGCATTGACAGTCTCTAGCAAGGTTGACGGCATCTTGTAAACACATATCTGTCAAATTCAACACTAATGACTACTCCCTCATACTACCAAAACTTCAAGTTTGCTTGCCATGAATGCGAGTTATATCCCGTTGATCACACGTGCTTTTCATAATATGATTAGCTATTGTATACTTCAAGAGTAATAGACTTCTGATATATATATATATATATATATATATATATATATATATATATATATATATATATATATATATATATATATATATATATATTTATATATATATAAAAATATATATATATGTGTGTGTGTGTGTGTGTGTGTCTCTCTCTCTCTCTCTCTCTCTCTCTCTCTCTCTCTCTCTCTCTCTCTCTCTCTCTCTCTCTCTCTCTGTGTGTGTGTGTGTGTGTTTGTGTGCCAGCATTAGGATTAATATCAATAGGTAGGCTTTTACAATATTGGAATATTGGCAACCCTCCTCCACATATAGTATAAATGGAAAATCGTATGACTGGTTTATTGTTTAGTTGTGAATTGTGAGAAATGATAAGAAAAAGAAATATTGAAAGATGCAAGAGTGACGGTAAGAGAGGTAATATTTACTCGCAATACTGTAATCGTGGAAATTTTCGCGTGGTGTAATTTACACTAAATACTCGATAAAAGTTTTTCTTGAAAATTACCACCAGCGTACCAGTCTCATATTTGTGCTGAAAATTATCGTTTAATACAGGAATACTCATAGTGAGTTGTGACATCGCGTAAAAAAATCCCCATGCGTATGGTTTACATGAGAAACCCGCATAATTAACAGCCCGCAGAAATATCCACGTTTGCAGTACGTAATCAAAAAGGAATTATACACAGATTGAGATAGGACAGAAAAATAAAATAAAGTAATACAGGTTTTGTAAATAAGTATGTGTGTATATATATTTGCGTTAGGGTTGTGCAAATTTTGTTCACTATTTGAAATTTCTTAAAAGCCATGTGCTTCGAGTTCATTCTTACATCTTCGCCTCAATAATATTTAGAGTTCAGTGTGCTGTTTCATTTTCACGTTTTTAATCATTTCGGGAATCTTTTGCAGCCAAAATTCATCCACATCTGACGAAAGAAAACTTTCTTCAGAGCGAGGCAAATCTAAATTAATATACCTTTGGTTCGACAAGTTATACTCCGGCCACTCCATAAGATCCATTTCCAGATAAGGCTTGTTGGGACTCCTGAATATATATATATATATAAAAAAGAAAAAATCCTGATACACACTACGATTACTACTAGCAATATTGGTATTCTTAAAAACATCAGAAATAATCTGCAATCGTTTAGACGATATCATGCAAGTCTCGTTTGAAGAACAAGACTAGCAGCAGGTAAACATGTAGGGGTACTTAATAAATAATAGTAACCGTCTGATTATTTACATTATTATTACTATTTATAGCCAAATAACAAATTATTACAAATTACAGATTTCACAAATTCAATGTCAGTTGCTTCTAAAATCTAGCTCATACTCTGACTGATAGTAATATTCAATATACATACATGTACTTACCCAGTTTTGGCAAAGTTGGTCCAGTATCTCATAACTGCTTTAGATAATGCAATGTCATCACTGGAGATATTCGCCTCTCTATTGAAGAGTTGTTCCATTTCAAACCCAAATACATAACTGACATCTTCACCATGTCCACTTCCTCTAAACCAAGAGGGTGTCGGC